>CP135538.1:4555602-4647728 GCA_032402905.1 Khaya senegalensis | reverse complement strand
TTTATTTGTAATTCAATTGTTAAAGATTTTTTTTTTAAAAAAAATTATTTAGTGAATTAAATATTAATATATTTTATATAAAATTTATATTTATATAAATTTAATAATAGATTTCTACAATATGTGTTACATTTTAGATAGAAGTATTTATTTAAAAATAATAAAATTAATTTTTTTATAATTTTTAATAAAAAATTTTAAATATTATTATTTTATTAATTAAATAATTCATTGAATGTGGTTCTTTTTTATTTTAATGAAAATTACTTTAAATAAATATTATGAACAAAATTTTCAAGTTGAATTGTGCAATTCAATGGTAAGAGTGTTATGTTTTGAACATGAAATTATGTGTGTGAACCATAATGATTTTTGACTTATTTTGTTGATTTGATTATTTATCTTACAAAATAGAAATTGAACTGAAATAAATTGGCTCCTTACTTTCTAATATCGAAACTAAACTAAAATAAATCAGTTCTAGTTTATGAATTGAATTAGTCGATTTGGTTCCATAAGATTCTGGGTCAACTCGAAACCCATGCCCAACCCTAATAAAGAATGCATAAAACCCCATCAACTCCTTTCTTTTTCAAGAACCTCAACTTTTTTGAGTGTTTGGCTTGATAAAACTCATAGAGGTTAGGATTTAGAGGCTATATAATCTCAAATTTCAATCAATTGCTGTCAGATAATAGCTCACACTTCCATTTGACTAGAAACTTGTAGCACCCACGTCTTTTTTATAGAGATTGTTGCATCATCAAGGACATCTTCAATTTCTTCCTTAGGATGCCATTTGTGAAGAACAGTCAGTATAATAGAAGGTTGAGGGTAAGTAGGTTCTTCATAATAGCTCTAACATAACTATAAGTCTTTCACATTAAAGATTGGACTAATATGTGAGTTTGACAAAAGCTTTAAAAGATAAGCATTGGAGCCCAATCATTTATTTTTTAATATGGACCATGACTCATTGAAGCATATCAACTCAAAAAAACTTAAATTGAAAGCATGCATAGTGGGTAGATTTCTTGTAAGAATTTTCTTTTATTATAAAACATCAATCTAAAGTTGAGAATTGTGTAGCTGATGCACTTAGCCATAAGTCTTATGTTCTTACAATTTTATCCTTTACGGTGATTGGTTTTAAAGAGGCCAAATTACATTATGTTGGAGATCCATTCTTTGGTTATATTTTTATGGAGCTTTCTCACAACCTAAAACCAAGTATTTCAACATTTTGTTTAAATGAAGGATATTTTTTTAAGGATACACATCTTTGTATCCCCCAATCCACTTTGCATGACCATTTAATAAGGGCTTTACATGGTGGTGACCAAATTCGACAAGCATTGTGCATGTTAAACTAGGGCACACGACTCCATTTGCATGTGCTAAACTTTATAATTATAACTTTATACTAAAATACTATTACTAAAAATTTTATTAATATAAAGTTTTGAATATGCTTACATAGCATAATTTAATCAAACTAAAGTAAAAATTCTAAAGTGATATCTATGATGCAAATTTAAGAATATGATAATCGTATTACAAAATTTACTCATTATTTATAAACGAAATAAATAAAGTCTCCAAACCGATCATCCAAATTAAACTATCACACTTACTAATTTAAGCAAATTATTCTATAAAAAATAATTAACTAAAAATGAGCAGTCAATTTAGTAAGTAATATTATTTATAATATATATATATATATAAATTTTTCTTATTTTCAAATATATAAAAATATTCATAAACTGTTTTATTTAAATATCATGCAAAAATACGATTTTAAATAATATCTTAAAATAATTAGAAGTTTAATATTTATAAAATTTTATAAAAGAACATGTCTAAATTATATTGCGTAAAATATGAAAATGAAAGTATATAAAATGTTTAATACAAAAAATATATTCCAATTATTTATGCCACATAATATCACCTATACACCTAAGGACTAGGTCAATAACAGAATTAAAATAGTATCTACACTCAAAATAGAATATTAACTAATTTAGATATATAAATATATCAACCGTGATCAAACAAAGTTAAAATCAAAACACTATGAATAAATGAGCAAAAATATTTTATTTCAATTAATCAATTAAGAGTCATTTAATAACATAAGGCTTGCATTTGTATACTTATGAAGCATTTTACTCTTTTTACAATTAAACATTGATTTTTACAAAATAATTAATAAAATATTTAAAAATATTCAAGTTGTATTCAAATATTTGAGTCAAATAATTTATACCATAAAATATTTTTATAATATAAAAATAACCCAGTACATCATAAATGAAATTATTTACCTTAAATTAAACTAAAATCTTTAATTACCTCTAATTATTATTTGAAGGTTTTAAGTTTTCTATAATAACAAACTATCTCACTAAATACTTAAAATAACACAATTAAATTTTATTATGGTTACACTAACTACTTACAAATCATAAACAAAATTGATTATAATATATAATTTTTAACTCCTATCTTTAAATCAGATCAAGTTAAAATTTTACAGATTTACTAAATAAACCTAGGGATCATATATCAAAATTTCATGATATTTTGCTTTCAAAAAATATTTTTAAAATAATAAATTTTTCATAAAATATTAATTTATCTAGAAAATTCAAATGACTTAACATTCATAATTATTTAAATATATTTTTAAATATTATAAAATTTATAGACAAAACAGTCAATATATGTGCAAACTATTATAAAATTTTTTATAATTTTTGAAAGTTCTTTGATATTTTAAAATAATAAATATTTTAGAAAACATAAACCTATCCATATGATTTCAAAATTGATGTTCACTTAGTAAAAAGTGTATAAATATTAAAATATATTTCTAAAAATAACAAAATTAAATTTACAAACAGTAAACATATATATAAAATATCATATAAAATTTCTTTTTTAAAGGTCGTTTGTTATCTCAAATAAAATTTTGAAAGTTAATTTTGACAAATTTAAGAATATTGAGTTGTCAAATAGATTGGGTAATATAAGTTGTATTATTAAAGTCTAACGAGTTATATTATACTTTGTAATAACGTATACAAACCTTATGAATATTAATTTTTGACTATAGGTTACAAAAATGCTTAAGTTAGCATGTAGTTGTGATTGCCAAAAAGTAAATATATTAAACTTTTTGAAAAAAATCACAATAAATATATGTATATGTTTAATAATATTTTTTTTAAAGTATTTTCAATTATGTATTATTATGAAAGTATTGATGTTTACATTATTACGAGCTATGTGATTGTTCATGATGATGTGATTATCTATGTGATTGCATATAAGTTATGTATATTAACATTGAAGCATGAACATATGCATTGGGTTTTAAGCGAAAAGAAAATGATTTTGTAAGAAAAGCATCCATAAAACTTAAAATTTTAATGTTAGGATATTAAATTTCATTACTTGTTTAGCAAATAATTATAAGTATATAAAAAACTTTTGTAAATGTAACCATTCCTTCAAGATTAGTATTATTGTTAAGTATTATTTAATGTTTTGTATGATATAAGAAAGACTCTGAAGGTTTCCCTGCGTACACTGTGTTTCTAAATTTGTGTAAGGATATATTTGTATATGTGGAAGGACTAACTCATGATTAGGTTAAAATAATGACTTATTTGCACTTATTCCAAATACAGTGTATTATCGACAAGTGACATTTGCTTAATTAATAATAAGTTATAAGTAACGTCTTACTAAGTGTTAATTGAAAGGATATATTCTTAATAAATTTAGAAACAAGCTTTCAAAGTGTTTAAAAGTTATGAAATTTTTGAAACGACTATAATTTTATCTTATGCCATATCATGTTCGTGCATTGTATAGAAGTTTGTATATATTTTATATATATAAAAAGTTAGTATAGTTACTAAGTTTAAAACTCATAATTTAAATTCTATAAAACTATAAAATAATAAAAGCTTAGCTAAATCTCATCCGCTATATAATGAAAATTTAAGAAACTTTTATAGTTTATGTATAGGCCTCATTTCATTTTCACCTCCATGATGCAAATTTAAGAATATGATAAATGTATTACAAAATTTTATTCATCATCTATAACATAAATAAACTAGAATATTCAAAATCATCTTCCAAGTTAAGCCATTACACTTATCGATAGAAACAACTTATTTTACAAAAAGTAAATGACGAGAGTTAAACCATTAATTTGGTAAGTAATACCATTCATAATATATATATATATATATATATAAAATTTTCTTATTTTTATATGTATAAAAAGATTTGTAAGTTCTTTCATTTAAATATCATGTAAAAATATATTTTAAAGTAATTTTTTAAAATAATTATAAATTTAATGTGCATAAACCTTTATAAGATAATATGTTTAAATTATATTTTATAAAATATTAAAAGCGAAAATATATAAAATATTTATTATAAATAACATATTTCAATTGCTCATGTTACAAAGTATCATTGGTACCTTTAGTGACCTGCTTAATAATAGGATTAGAATCGTGTATATATTTAGAATAAAATATCAACTAGTACAAATAGATAGATATATTAAATATGGCCAAATAGAATTAGAATTAGAATACTACGGATAAATAATCGAAAACATTTCATTTGAATTAATCAATTCAAAATTATTTAATAATATAAAACTTGCATTGATTTACCTATAATGCATTTAACACATTTTATATTAAACATTAACTTTTATAAAGTAATTAATAAAACATTTGAAAATATTTAAGTTGTAACAATTTATAATATAAATTAATTTATCGAATAATCAAATATTTTTCAAATATTTGAGTCAAATAATTCATACTATAAAATATTTTTACAACGTAAAAATAATTCAATATACATTATGAATAAAGTTACTTACAAGTTAACCACTTACTTCTTTTTATTTACTTTTTGTAGAATAAGTTGTTTAAACTAATAAGTGTAATGACTTAGTTTAAAAGATAGTTTCGAAGATTTTAGTGTATTTATATTATAGATGATGAATAAAATTTTATAATGTATTTATCACATTCTTGAATTTGCATCGTCGAGCTTATTTTAGAATTTTTATTTTAGTTTGATTATATTATAATGTTTAACAAAATTCAAAATTTTGGATTAATAAATTTCTAATAATGAAGTATTTTAGTAAATTGTTGTTATTACCAAGTTTAGCCCAAATATATAGAGTTGTGCGCTCTAATTTGACATATACTGACAGATTTAAGGTGTTACATTTATGATATTAGAGCCGTGTTACAATCTTGGAACCTGTGGATACGGGGCCACCATGCTAACATTACGGATATTAAACCGTTCTTTATAAGAAGAGTTAATTAACATAACACAAATTCAATGACTTTAAAATTGAAATACTAACAAACCAGTTTCTGGATAACCAAGTATACATACAGGACTTTAAATTAAAAATTCAAACTTAAAATTTAAAAGTTGCAAATTAAGTTTTGTTCTAACAACTTAATCAAGGCAGAGAGTAAAGAATGCATAAAACTCCATCAACTCCCTCACGCTGGAATAGCACTCTACTCTAATAAGTGTTTGGGTAGATGGACTTCGTATAGGTCAGGATTTAGACGTTGTACCTCTTCAGATTTCAACCAAGTGCTATTAGATAATGCCTATCCTTTCATTTTAACCTCGTTTAATATATATATATTTTTTTTTGTTTGACTCTATGCACTATGACATCAAAGAACCAACAACATTTATTAATGAACATTGAAATAACAAATTTTTACTATAAGCTCTATTAAATCAGCATGCTAACTATAAAATTTTTTCTCCTTACTAGCAAAAACTTGCTGTAGTTATTTTTCTAATAACAAATGCTTTTAACCGAGCAACTTCAAATTTAATTAATGTGCGAAGAATCAATTTTATATGATTGCAATTTGCACGAAGGTTGACGTCTCTACAGTGAATAGTTATGAGTTTGGGGACACATGCTACCAAGAAAGTTGGAAATAAGAAGAAGAAATGAGAAAATATGTTGAAAAATTTCACGATTTTCTACTTATTATGTTTTATTTAAACTTTGATTTAGTTATCAATTTGTTCATGATTTGAATTTTGTTGTTATTAGACATATTTTGATAAATACACACACACACACACACACACAGAGTATGTTAAAATACCTTTTTTGATGGGTGTTAAAACAGGAGTAATAAGTTATTCTCCTGGAAAATGAACTGTGTTTCTTTCATAAATTTTCCAACAATCAATTACCTATAAAACTTAGTACAAGTGCAAAATGAACTGTGTTTCCCGTATAAATTTTCCGACAACCAAATGCCCTAAAACTTAGTACATGTGCAATCTAATTAGAATAGTAATTTTACCCATCAATTGGCTAGCACCTAATTTTAATGGGATGAATTTGGTATACTTTTTAAGTGGTTTGGAACATTTTTTTTTTTTTTAAAAATCATAATAAATTTGGTGCTGGTGCAAGTGTGGATTAATATATATACGAGTATATGTCACAAAATTTTACGAATATTTAATTTTTAAATATATTTTATATTTTTAATCAAAACATCAAAACAACATAGTTTTAATATTAGTATTATACCAAAATGTCATCGTTTTGATATTGGTATAATATTAAAATGACATCGATTTGATGTTATATTTATACAACTCTAAATTTTATATGACCTATTACGTTGTAATAGATTAATATAGTTATAATTAAATAGATACATATTACTTTATAAAATTTTATATGTGAATTTATAAGATAATTATATATTTTTTTTATAAAATTATTGCGATTAATTTTATTTTATGGTAATAAACTTGATATTTTATGAGTAATGTATTTTTATTTTGAATTAATATTAAAAATTTATTAATTTAATTAAATAAATTATTATTTTAAATTTAATATTTTATAAAAATAACTGTAATTGAAATAACAAAAAACTGGCTAAAAATCCATTAATATTTGTACAAAGTTAATAAATATTAAATCTATTTAAGTGAATTTTATAATAAAATATTAAATTTATTACAAGTTTAATATAAATTTAGTATTGAATACAAATTTTAAGGTATTATTCCAAACTTGATGCCATCTTTAGACCAAATCACAAGTGATCAAATATAAATATAAGCACCCAGTCAAAATCATAGATGGAACTAAGCTTCAATTTGATAGACTTAAAAAAATTCATATGTATATATAAAGGTAACAATTTTTAATACAAAATATTTATCTGAATTATTTAACACAAATTATTTATCTAACACAAATATAATATAAAATTTATTTATTTAAATTGACATTAGATAATATAATCATAAAACATATAAAGCCAATACGATTAAAAATTATATAAATTTAAATTTATAATTCTTGACATAAAATTATTTACTATATAATTAATTATTTAAATAATTATATTATTTTAATTTATTTATAATTTAATAAATTTATTTTATAATTTTTTATTTTAAATTTTTTATTTGAATTAGAATAAATTTAATTTATATTCTTAAAAATATTACCATAATATTATAAAAAAAATAAAAAATATTAAATTATAATACAATTACAAATTAATCGAATTAAAATTTTCACATCCTAACACGATTAATAAATGATGAGTTGAATTTGTGTTGAGCTCTTTCAACACTTTTAACATAACACGAATGTAACATAATAACTCAAATTATCACCTTTTATGCATACTACTCTTCTTCGTGTCTCTAACTCCCATCTACGCAAACAGCACAAGACTTCGAACGATTCATAAATCTTAATGGTGACTTCTAGCGCCTTCAACATATTCTCTACACGGCACAAAAATACACTACTTTCTTCGGAGCAGCTATCCGTAGTTGTCAAGCAAAGCAGGTTACTCATAATATCCCGGACTTCTTGCGCCTCAAACATCTTCTCTAAACTCTTTGATGGTATCCTAACCCCGAGTATCAGCAAGGACTTGGTAGCATTCAGGATTCAATCAGGTTTTGGTAAACATGCATTAGCTACCGGCCTGCCAGTACATACAACGAGGAAAGTATTAATAACACGCTAATTAGAGGTAAATAACAAGTGCCACTCAAAACCAATTCTTTTGCAGATGGGAATTCAAATAAAATTGTCAAACAGGTTTCATTACATCATTTAAGCCTCAACGGAGTAAAGGGCACCAATCCCAGTCTTTTCTAACCTTAATTATCTGTTCTAACAAATATCTGCACAAGTAGGATTGCCATCAGTCCAATATTTTCTTACCGGGAGAAAGGGAACCTAAGGACTCTTTAATGAGGACTGTTTTTCAGTCTGATAAGAAATGGAAAAATACTTTATTTCAATTAATGTTTTCATTGACGGTAAATCTGTGGTCAAACCAAAACAACCCAATAAAATCAACCAGCAACTTGTAAAAAACTAATAAAATGCCAGCATCCAAAATTAGCATGAACAAAGAACACTCTTATCAGACAAAGAACCCACATCATGCTTGCAAATACAACAAAGATCCTTCTATTCCAAAAGATCAAGACATCATATACAGTTCCATGATATTAGAATCTGTTCTCCTCCTTCATACATCTAATGACTTTCAAGGAAAATTTAGACAGGTGAAAGCAGAACAACTCACTTCAGTCTAGCTTCCTTTAAAAATGTGCCAGAACATATCAATTTGCAGCTGGAAGCAGGAAGCGAGCTCTATGTAGCACTCACTAAAAGCATAACAGCAACTCATATTAAATGTTATAGCTATAAGTTTGAGGCAATACAAAAATGCTCTGACAACTGATATCAAGGGATAAACTTAACAGGCATTGGTATAAGGAAGAATGCTCAAATAATATGTTGGCCTACTATATCTTCCAATATAATTTACCATGTGCAAAATGTGTTGTACTGAAAGTGACAACAGATCAGCTTATATGTAACAAGTAATTAGTTCACCTCTGAGACTCTTATCCATCTACTTCCTCACCTTTATATAATTGAGATGTTATGTTCTCCTAAAACAAATCTTCAACTAGGTTTCTACAAATAGTCACTCAAAACATTTTATCTGTTCTATGTTAAATGTCTATATGAGTTCCAGTTGCAATGGCATCTAAAGGCATCTTTAACTACTTAACTAATAAAAATATTAGCCAGTCATCATAAATATATTAAGAAAGGAAAAGAGAAATATATACGAAGCAGCAAAAATGCATATTGCAAGACTTTCATCATTTTCAACTTTTTTCCTAATTCACAAATTTACATTTATCAAATCCAAGGACATTTACTAAATATTGGCAATGATATTTTTGCACAGATTGGTTAACTTTGAATGGGTTTTTTTATATGGCCACTGGCTGGGTTGGTGGTCCAAACTATCTCCCTCAGGCAATAGCATTGATGTTGCTGTTTGATGTTTCCATGAAACCTATTTCCTAGACCCCCTTTGGCAATGTGTCGGAAACCACAAAAGTAGACAACTTCTGTTTCTCTTTTCTCCCTTCTCATTTCCCTGATTAATTATGTTCTCGCATGGGCATTGATCAAACAAGTCAAAACTTCATATGCCAAAATAACAAGTCTCTTTCATTAGATTTATTGATGCAGTACAGCAACATGATAGAATCTACAAATAGAAATCTTAAAAGGAAAACAACATTTGCTTGCGTATCAAGCTCTTACGGGCAAATATGATGATAAAAGAACCAGACAATGCATAACTATGAATTTTGGGAATTAAATGTGTTATCCCAGATCATCTTTCTTGAACCTTAAGAATGTACAATATAGAAGACTCAGAGACTTACTGACAGTAAGAGTTCTAAAAAGTTAATTAAGGATTATACTGGAACTAAAGTCTACAAGGAAAAATATATATCTTCAAAGTCAACATTATCAAAAGTGCATCAACTTAAAAAATTGAAGCTTTAAATATCACTAAAGGACAAGTATGAAATACTTACTGGTTAACTTATCAGCACTACAAGTTGACGTGCTGTATTTGTTCTTGATTCGTTACAGCGGACAGACCTCATTTGATGAATAGGTTTAACCAGCAAGTCCAACGGTTTGACAACCTTTATCTTAAGCAGCCACTGGAATATCCATAATTGTACTCAAAAGAATTCCTTTCTTCAAAGATGAAAAACCCAAAGTTGGCTCCTCTGCTGCCCTATGAATAATGCGAAAGGCTTCAGCAGGCATCCCAGCCTTCAAAAGGCAAGATATCAATGAATTCACAGTTATGTTATCTGGGGCACAACCAATTGTCAACATCTTATTGAAAATGCTAATAGCCTCAAACATTCTTCCTTTCATACAATGGCCAATAATTAGAATGGTAAATGTCACTTTATCAGGCTTGCACTTCTTCTCCTCCATCTCTGTGACAATCTTATTTGCCTTGTCCACATTGCCAGCCTTGCAAAACCCATCAATCACAGGGTTGTACATAAATGGCTTTGGAACTAAATCACTCCACTTCAATTGCCTCAAAAGTTGGCGCGCCTCATTTAGTCTATTCTCCTTGCACAAAGCATTAATAAGAATAGCAAAAGTATACACACTGGGTGCAAGTTTTCTCTCATTCATCTCACCCCAAAGCTTTAGACCCTGATTCAGTTGTCCATTTCGACAATATCCATCAATTAAGGAAGTGAAAGTAACAACATCAAGGAGGTAACCAAGAGAAAGCATTCTCTCACGCATGGCTTCTGCAGAAACCATGTTGCCAGCCTTACCAAAGCCATTAATAAGAACATTAAAAGTTACTGCACTTGGTTTAATGCCACAACTAATCATCTCAGAATATATACCAGAAGCCTCCTCCATCCTACATAGCTTGCAATAACCAGATATAACTGATGTGTAAGTCACAACATCAGGTGAGAATCCACTTCTGCACTTGACTTCTTTCAATAACTCATGCCCTCTATCTACCTCACTAACTCTACACAATCCATTTATAAGCGTGTTATATGTAACAACATCAGGAGAACAACCAAAGCTCCCCATATCATAGAAAAACTCAAAAGCCTTATTAACCTCTTTCATTCTGCATAAACCTCGAATTAAAATGTTGAAAGTCCATGTATCTGGTGGAGAATACAATCTAAAATGCTCTTTAAACATGCACACGGCCTCATCTACTTTATTTTGTTTAACCAACACATTCAACAAGCTATTGTATATCAATGTATTCATAGTAATTTCTTCAGGTTTAAGCTGAGAAAGAAATCCCTTGACAACATCAACCTTTCCAGCTTTTATAGCTGATGAAATAAAAAATTCTATTGCCGAACTATTCGTCAAATGCCCATCACTCCTCATATAATCAAGCACCAGCTTTGCTGATTCATGTAGGCACATTTCACATAAAGACCTCAAAAGCAAGTTATAAGTCTTGACAGAATGATTAAGACTCAGATTCAATCTACTGAACTCGAAGAACTTCAGTCCCAATTTCGGGTCATTTAATCGTTTAATTACCTCAAACGATATCAAAGGATTCAAATTCTCACTCAAATAGCGCACATAAGCATCCGAAAAATAATTGGATCGAAGTAATAGGGTACACACGACTTTAACAAACCATAAGTCGTTGCAATGCCTGTAAAGTACCTCTTTTTCATTAAAGGGACGAGATCCTCCGCGGACGAGCCCATGAAAGTGCGCAATGGCGGCGATCTTGGAGGCTCGAACCCGCAAGGAACGGACTTTGGAGAATAGGAGGGTCATCTGTAACCCCACGCCATCAGCAGAATCAGTTTTATACCCACAAAAATCAACGGAAATTATTCTTGTTTGCGGATAACCTAGTTTTGTGTTAGGCTTTGAATTGGGATTTTGGTGAAAGTCTTCACTCTTCATGGAGAAAATGAGAAACTGAGTAAATAAAACATAGCAACCGGCAACCCTGGAAGATTAAGATAGATTTATTCACCAAAGATATATAGAATTAAATCTCATAGAAGTGGGAGTGGGAGTGGGAGTGTTGTGATGTGTGCAAATGCAAACAGAACAGAGAAGATTGCGTTAGGGTTTCAGAAGTCACAACCGCACGACGAGATGAGTTGAGGGTTTAGTTTGGTGATTTGATTTCGGTCACCACGCTGTCAAGGGAGAATAACCGGTTAAACGGACTGGGTCTGGCGTTTGTGTTTTGGGCTAAGCCCATTTGCATAAGTTCTGTTACATTTATCTTATTAAGAAAAGATGATCAAAAGAGTCCACATCAATCTCCAATAATGAGTCTCTCAATGTTATTGGAGAAAGAGAAGGATTTACTATTCCAAAAACACTAAAAAAAATCTCACATTTGATAGATGGTTGTGCATTTCACTCTTCGACTCCCCTTTTTAAACCATAAAATAAAGCAAGCAATTATCAAAACACTCACTCAAATCATCAACGTTGTGATCAAAACACCCAATCAAATCATTAAAATAGTGGTCGTCAAAACAAATAGTCACTCATTACTAAATTGTTTGCATCATTTCTTATAGTAGAAGATTCCAAAATAATGACCATTGTACCAACAATGCATTATTATTTGATTGTTATGAAACGTCCTATGATAAATAATAATAATAATAATAATTTCTTTTGATACTTTTATTCTTTATTCGAACCATATAAGTAAATAATGACGTTTTACTCCTATATTATTCAAATTATTTATAACAGTTGTTGTACTCAAAATTACGTCAACCATTTGATTAGACCCTGAGGCACGATATCCACGGTATACCGTGCAACCCACCAATTATGCACCGACGAGGAAGAGGAGGCAGGATGGTAACGTCATGACTCCAACTAGAAAGATGTGTGTTTGCCAACCTGACTACTAGCAAACGGTGTTGATAACTTAATATTTCTCCTTTTTAATCTCGATTCGCATTCAAAATGCTTTTGTTGATGACAAGAGCCAAAAATCGAAAGGTGACATCAACTCTTTCACTGACGTATATTTGTTAACCAATGGTTTACATTTGCCAGTCTTGCAATTAAGATCTTAGGAGAAGAAGAGGATGGAGGGTTAGGGCAACTGGCATGCGGGACAACACGAAGAGCATAGAAACTTCAAATCAACACCCACAATGGCAGTCTGACATGTACCATTGTGTGGAATATTTTTTCTAACTTATTGTCTATAAATTGTGAGCATGATCAAAAGTGAAAGCATTCTTCTGTCTCCGTTTAAAGCCAAAACTTTGTCCGTTTTCTCATTGATTTTTTCTTTCTAAAATTCATCTTTAATTTATCTAACTTGATCATCAGAGTGTTTACGTCCATAACCGTTAACAGCAACTCTAACCTTGTTCTTAATGGAAGTGATTTCTTAGGTTTACCTATGTGGTCATTTAACAGTGAAGTTGAATATTTCATGTAAGGCAGTCAGTTGTTCAAGTTCAATCCATTGCTAATTGTTCCATTGGATCATTCTTTGTATTTTTTGGGTGATTTCTTTTCATTATTGATTGCGAGTACCTGCTGAAGGGACACAAACATATTTGTAGTACGTCTATCAAACTTTTTGGCATCAACAATAGAATTGATAAAATAGTAATGTGATACATTTTCAAAAGCTGTTGAAGTTAAGTGATCCATTTACTCTATTTCTTATTAGGAATTATTATTTAGTTATTTCGACATTTTTTTTTAAGTAGTTAAATGAAATACCCAAAGGTATCTCATAAAAACTACTGTTCTGATCCAACAATAAAATTTTAAATCATTAGAGAAACTCAAATAGTATTATGTTAATATTGGCATTTTGCATTAATTTTTTTTTTAAAAAAAATTCTTTGACCTCTAAAGGTATCACAAACAATCTTAGCGCATATATTTACCTACCTACATACATATACATCCACACACACACACACACACACACACACATATATATATTATATACTTTAATCTTGTCAGTTAATTTTTATAATTGATAGTTGTTTTACTCATTTTTATTATTTTGTAGGTTATTATAAACAAAAATGAAAAAATGAGCTTAAAAGATGCATTGTCAAAGTTTTTCTTATTTTTTAAGAATTGAGGTAACTTTTTCTAAAGGAAATAGAAAAGTTGATTATGAAACACATTAATTGAAGACTTGAAAACTTACTTTTACAATAGAAAAATAAGATTATTCCTTAAGAGATAAGAAAAAATAATTCTAATTATACTAAAATTGACAACTTGAATAATGGTCACTTAAATAAAAATAACTTTCTTTGTAAAATTCCAAATCGTGCATAGTCTTCATTGTTAGAAATTAGAGTTCTGTAGCTTTTCAATGATATCTTAATCAAGATTTTAATAAGTCAACTAGAGGTTAAATTCTAGTTAAAAAAATTTTATGCAACTATAAAATCATTGCACTTCATTCCCTTGAAGCACGTTTTATACTTAAATGAGTACTACACCTTCTTTCATTATTTATGCTCTTACCAATGCCAACAACTATAAGATTAGATCTGGAATGATTCAATTACTTTTTCAATTTCATGGATTGATAAATGAAGACCCTTACTTGCATATGAAAGAATTTTGTGAGATTTGTGCTACTAGAAAGATAAATGGGTAAGACAAGGAGCAAATTCAAAGAAATCTTTTTCCTTTATCGTTGAAGAACAAAGTAAAGAATTGGTTAAATTTTTTTATCTACTAGCTCAATCACTCAATGTACTCAACTAGTAAATAAAATTTTTCAAAAGTTTTTTCCTACCTAAAGAACTAATCAATTGAGAAGAAACATCATGGGATTTCAACAAGACATTGAAGAATCTTTCAGAAAGGCTTGAGAAAGATACAAGTTTTTACTCAAGTGTCCTCATTGTTGTATCCTTCTATATCACCAAGTTCAATACTTTTATAAGGTTTTACATTATGCAACCGAAGAATGGTTGATGCAGCATCTAATGGACCTTTTTGGAAAAAGACAAAACAAGAAGTGTGAGATCTATTTGAAATAATTTGAGAAAATTCTCAACAATAGATTATCAATGACAAAGATCCATCTAAAAAACTTATGAAATTTTCTTTTCTCTAACTTCTAATTTGGAAGACCATCTAAAAAACTTATGAAATTTCCTCTTCTCTAACTTTTATTTTGGAAGCCCATGTATCATCTTTTATTTCTAAACATTATAAATTCTTTAATGGCTAGTGTACTTGATTCAAATAACTAGCAATAAGTTTGTTCAATATGAGTTGAACTAGGTCATTCTCTGGAATTTTGTCCATCAAATTCAATGGAGAGTTCTTATAGCAAGTGAATAAAATTCACGAACTTTAAACAACCATGAAATAACTCATTCTCCAACATGTATAATTGTAGTTAGAGACAACATGCAAATTATAAGTGGAGCAATCAATCCTTTAAGGGGTTTTGACCAAAACATGCATTAAGGTTATCAATTCTAAAAAAAAAAAAATTGATAAATAAACTTCACAACAAAATCAATCTACAATCGACTCCTTTAGATTGCATATACGACATTGATTACTATAAGTCCTTATCGATAAGTGTTTAGCAAATATTGTTATTTTTCTGTTAACTTGAACATAAAGCATGTTAGGCTATAAAGAAATTTAACTTTGATTTAAGTAATGCTAGTATTCATAGAAAGTTGCAACTTAATAAGCTAAAGGAGATTCATCATGAAGCATATCATATTTCTTTCTAGAAAAAAAAGACCAAATTGCACATAACAATGGATTGGTAAGGAAATCATTTGAAGACAGCCAAAAGTATATACTCTTTAATTCTTACTTTAAGTTATTCTAGGTAAATTAATGTCTAGATTGAATGGCTTAATAGTATTTAAAATTTTTTTCCATATGGTGCTATCTAGATTGTGAGATAAGGTAAATAACTTTTCAAGGTGAAAAGTCATCACTTAAAGCCATATTTAAACACAATTGAAGATTTACAATGGATGAATATCACTCTTATGGATCCATAATATGATTAAATGATGAAAGAAGATAGATTTGGCTAAAGAAATTAAACTTAGCGTTACTTGAGGAGCAACCAAAGTTGTACAAGAAAGAAGATGAATTTAAAACCATCTTTTTTGGAGCTATAATAATTAATCAACCACAAATTCTTTTAGAAAATTCTAAATCCAATTCTATATGAAAAAAAAAAAAAAAATTCATGAACTAACTATGTACAAATTTTAGAGAAAAATTATGAGTTATCCAAGCCACATGCTATCTCATTTTATTCTTCTTTTTACTTATTTAGTGTTTTCATTTCCTTATTTGTTGCACATTTCTTTCATTTAATTATTGCATGATTTTGATTTCAAACAATTAAAGACAATGTTAGATTCAAGCCTAGGGGTAGAGTTTAAAGTTTTGTTGTTGTTTTGTGTTATATAGAATTATAAAGTTCAAAAAACTCAAAAAAATTTTTAATTTTTTTTGTAAATTTTTAGTTGCTTTCTTGTTCAATAAAGAGATTTAGATAAGGTTTACAAATGTTATTAAGTGAAGATCATGATATTATCTTTTTTCTAATTAGGTATCATTGATTATTCTTGTATGTTAAATGCACTTACATTTAGTATTTGATTTAAATCTCGATTTGACAAGTTCATATGATTAGAAAATAATATCCAAGGTATATAGACTCTTATAACCTCATTTGTGAGCGTATGAACTTTTGCACATCAATATTTGAATGTTATATGACTACTTCGTATCCTTTTCTTGTTATGTTTTCATTTTGGTGATCTCACTATATTTTGTTTTGACTAAATTAACTTGATAATTCATACTTTGGTTGTGATATTTATTTTATAATACATAAAAAGTGATTTTAGATATTGTTTAAATAATTTGAACCTTTGTAGCTGACCTTATGCATTTTTTCTAGTTGACAACTTTGGGCTTTCATATAACTTTTTTCTTTCTTAAAACTGAGGATAACCAAAACCTAATAGTCAAACTTATATTTTATTTGTCCTTATTCTTACTTTTGAGCTTAATAAAGTTGTATTGACATATGTGTGGGGGCGGTTGTTCATTGGATTTGTGTTTGACTTATAATATTTTATCAATATGATGCTCTATAAACAATGTTAAGATTGAATGTTCAAAAAAAAAAAAAAGTTGTGATATGCAAGAAAAAATAAATGAATATGAATGGCTAGCAATGAAATTGAATGCAAACAAAAGTAATAATTTGATCATGGATGCTTATATTTCTAAGTTCTTAAGACTTTATTTTATCATTTATCTATTGTTTCGTATGAACACCTTACCTATTAGGTCCATTACAACATAAAAGAAAAGTCCTAAATTAATCTTGCGTGTTATATGATTATTTTGCATTCACTACCATGATAAATGTTATTAACATTCCATTTATAAGATTACATTATTAGAAATAGAATGCTCTTTATTTTGTGTGTGAGCTTTTATTTCATTAAAAATCTAAGCTTATTGCTTATTTCACATATTTTGGAATGATAATCTAAATTTTGGATTCTTTTTTCAGAGAGTTAAATCTTTGTAAAATTTGGAGTTAAAACATCTATGCATGCAAGAATCTAATAATGTGAAGGATGATAAGAGAGCTGATGATTAATTTATGGCTATCACACATTACACACAAAAATCATTTATGAAAAATTATTAACATTCTAATAATTTATTGATTGATCTTATACCTTATTACATTCTTTTAGACCACGAATGTTATAAAGAATGATTTCTAAAATGAAGCTTTTATGCATATTGAGTCTTTGGTTTCTAAAATGAAACTTTTACACTTGTTGAGACTTTCATTTTTAGTTTTGCTTAAAGACTAGCAAAATTTAAATTTGAGAGCATTTAATAGGTTCATTATTTTACATATATTTGTCATATATGCATTAATTTTACTAGTTAGTTATTATAGTTGTGATTGTTTTACTTGTTTTTATTATTTTGTATGCCTTTATGAGTAAAGATGAATAAATGAGTTTAAAATATATATTTTTAAAGTTTTTCTTACTTCTTAAAGATTAAGGCAATATTTACTAAAAAAATAAGAGAAAAATAAGATTATTCATTAAGTATAAAGAAAAATAATTCTAATTGTATTATGATAAAGAGTTCGTGCAGTGGCTACTAAATCAACAATAATTTTTTTCACAAAATTTCAAATCATGCAAAGCTTTCTATATTGGAAACTTGAGATCTAGAGTTTTTTCATAATATTATATGCATCACTAGATTCATAGTAGTTCAACTATAGTAACTAAAAATAATACATATCCCAAATTTTGACAAGTCAAGCATAAGTCAAATTTTAGTAAAAAAAGAATTTATGCCAAACCTACTTTATTTTGAAAATAGGGAACTAAGTCATACTATTTTTATATAAGAAGAGTACATACCTACCTTCAATAAAAGAGAGATTAAGATATAGATGAAGGCAAAGAAGATTTTTAAGAAGATCAAGATTAAGAAGGGTACTTTCTGCTTGTACCTTTACGATTCTTTCATATATTTTATTTATTTTTAACATGCTTTTTCGTAATTAAACATTCTTTGTTAGGGCTAGCGATAAAATTTAATTAGATCCTCCATAGTTTTATATTAATTTAAGAAATTTGTAGACTTGATTATGATGCTTTTCTTTTAGATTTTATTTAAATATTATTATTGCATATTTAAATAATTTGGAATTACAACCTTTCATGATTTATGTATATGATATATTGATGCAATATTTTAAAACCAAATCAATCTCTTATCTTAAATGTTTCTAATATGAATGAATTGTAATAATACAATAACCACATCAATTTGATTGTTATTGCATAGTTTTCTTATTTTTGTTGTACTTAATACATTTTGGATATGATAATAATAGTTCACAGCAAACATTATCATTTACTTTAGATTAGGTGAATACAAATTCACACCAAGATTAAATTCATAATCAATGAAAAATTGACATATGCGATAAGATTGCACGTTAAGAGAATTTACCATATTAAGTAAGTGTAATATCCTGATTATATAAATTTTTCATAAAAGTGATAATTAGTTGTGGATTCTTAAAATCGTTACACCCTTATCTTAATTGATTTCTTATTCTTAAACCCAATTTCATTTTTTTTCTTACCTTTTTACTGCTTTTTATTTCTCTCTCTCTTTTTCTAGTTTTCTTATCTTTATTACACTATTTCTTCTCTTAATTTTGAATGACAAAACAAGTAATTTGCATTCAAGTCACGAGCTAATGACTACCTAAAACATGATGACTAAGAAAATTAATTTGTTTCATAAGCATCTAGGTATTGCTTTATTAAAATGGACTCTAAATTGAAAGCCAAGTGTTAAATTAACAAATGACTAAATTATATGTTAACAATGTCTCATTGGCAAGATTAAAGGAGATAAGAAAACTAAAAAATCTTAAAATAGTAAGGTTGTGGATTTGCATAATTATTTAAAAATTAGAAAGAGTTTGAATTATAAAAAACTTGTTAACAAATCAAATTCAAAAAACCAACAGATTAGATAAAGTTATTTTTGTTATTTTATTTAAATAATAAGTATTATAGCCAATGGTCATCTATGAATAAAAGTCTTTTATTCTTTCCCGAGCTATTCTCTATTTTCAATTTTTTTCTTAGAATTAAAGCACCAGGTTATGAGCACTCAATCGTATTTCATTTGTTGCCATGATGTCTCCTCTCTGTATATCTCAACTTCCACTAAATATACCAATCTAACTTCAAACACAGGTACAAAACAAATAAATACAAAAAGACTAAGCTTTCACCAAATATACAAATTCAGCTCCAAAATAGATACAAACAAATATACAAGAAAAAAAATTTGTTTAACAATGACAAAAAATTTCAAAGCCCAACACAAGTATGATCATTTTTTTCATGATTGGACCATAAGCACACTCTTAAAAGAAGCTCTTGAACTTATTATTGGATTAGATGCAACATATTTATTATGGGAAGCTCTAAAAAAATTCATATGCACAAGATTCACAATTAATGTCTAAAGTATTTCTCAATTATTTTTGAATCAAACTGTATCTTCAACCCTAGTATAGTTTGTGGAAAGGTGCTAGCAATGTCTCACTATAAGTATTAAAGGGGTAAGAAGACTCAAAAATCTTGGAATGATAAGGTTATAGATATTCATAATTATTTATAAATTAGAGAGTATTTGGATTATAAAAAGACTTGTTAGCAAATTAAATTCAAAAAATAAAAAGATCAAATAAATTATTATTGTTATTTTATTTAAATAGTAATCAATGCGTATTAAATATTACGACTAACGATCATCAATAAATAAAAGTCTTTTATTCATTTTATAATTCTTCTCTCTTCTCAATTTTCCTTCTCTATCTTTCTTTTGCTTGCTATTAAATTAATTTGTTATTAAGTGTATTTTTTTTAAAAAAATAAAACTTATGTAGTCATCATACTTAGGGTTCCATAAGTCTATATTTCGATGATAACAAATATTAATGTATTTTTTTAATCAAAATCTTCTTGTATGAAGATTTTGAATCTATGGACTTCAAACAATCTAATCTCAAGTTTAAGATATTGTTAAAATTATCAAGTTAATGGCATATTATGAAAAGCTCAAGAACAAGGATTCAAGCTCAAAATATTAGTTTAGGTAATTATTATAGTTTATCATTGTTTTAAAGTTAATTTGTATTGATTTTTATGATTGCAAAGCAAATATGAGCTCAAACTTTTTTAGTCTCGATTTCATTAAAAATTCTTATAGTAAAATTATTGAAAAATAACTATCAAAACCCAAATATTTCTATTTCTAATTATATTTGACGAAAATTATCATAAAATAGTTGAAAACTTAGCTAAATCACCTGAAAGCTGGTTTTGATTGTGAAAGAAAGGTTTCAAACATGGCATGGAAATAAAATGAAAAATGTTAAGGTTTGTTAAATTTTTGGAATGGAGGATAATTTTGTATAAAAGTTGGTTATTTGGTCGGTTAGAAAATTTTCTTAAATAAAAAATGACCATAAAATTTTTTCTATTTTTAAAAATTTTCCTTAAATGAAAGCATCCCTAGAAAATTCAATTCGCACAAAATAAAAGCATTAATTCTAAATAGCATAGTAGATTTAACTATTTTTTTAGATTTTTTTAATTTAATGGTCCATCTTATAGGCAAAATTTAACTTTTAACCAACTCATTTATCATATTTTGATTTGAAATAAATTTATAAATATTGTAAAGAGTGGGGGATGACAATTTGGTAAGTAGGTTGTGTTTGTGTCGTATCAAGTATAGCAAAATTTTATGTTAACTCAAATAAGATCCGTTTATTATTCATGTCAAAATTATTGAATATGAACATAATCTATTTAATAAATAGGTGTCATGACACAATGCAATTATCTATTTATTTATCTAATAATTCTAATGTTGATACGACACGACTAGCCAACTTGTCATGACCTGCTAATTTATTTAAATAACATGACCTGTTTAACCCAATTAAATCTGAAATTCACTGCTTTAATTTGTTTATTTGATCAATGTAAATTTAATCCATTTAACTTACTTGATTAATATAAATTTCACCCATTTAATTCGTTTAACTGCTTATGCTAATCATTAAAATAATTAATATTAGTATTCTATATATAATAACATATAATATTTTTTGTCTTTTAACCTATATCAATTAGTTCTTTAAATTTTTATAATAAATAATCATTTAAAATAAAATTTAATAAATTACAACAATTAGGTCCTTAAATCTTTATAATAAATAATTATTAAAAATAAAATTTAATAAATTATAACAATTAGGTCCTTAAAATAAACTTTTATAATTTTATTAATTTAAGTTATTGCAAAAAAATATATAAAATACATATTACACTAACAAAAACTTGAACTATTATAATAAATTTTATAATATGATTTTAACAATAATTTTATGAACCCTTTTAGTCTATAGGTTATTTAGTATAATAATTACATTAAATAATTATATAATTTTATAGAACAAAAATTATACAATATATTTAATGTACGATAAGTGTATTTTAATTTTTTTATTATAATAACACAATTAATAATTATTTATTACTAACTTAGAATTTGTTATTATTGTATATTAACTATTAATGTAGTTGAATTAATCGATTTTTAGATTAATTGTTTATCTTCAATATTCCAACATGTCCACACAAATATTTGGTGGCAAATGATTTGAGCTGTAATGATTATGTTGTTGAAGATGACTCACCGCCCGAATTTGTTCTTGAAACTCTGCTTAATGACAATGACGCAGTGAATGAAGAGAAAATTTTTTGAGCGCAAGCAATAGAACCCATGACGTCTTTGTGATTTCTCTTCTATCATTAGGAGCAATGCAGAGACTTGAAGATCTCTGCTTCTAGAACTTTATAAAACCCAATGGACCTTCTCTTTTCCAAATGAAACAGGGTGCCTGCAACCAACTATTTGCGAAGTTTGGTTAGTCTCATCTTGATTTGATTCTACAATCTGAAGCATCTGTTGGGAATTAAATATATCATAGGTAGCAGAAATTTAAAATTTATGTTAATTAATCTTATTAATCAAATAAATATTAATTCCTATACCAAGGTCGTGTTATTAATTACGCTTTATAATATAATAAACATAAATCAAGAACTAGGATCTTACCTTAGATATTTGCCACCAACAGGGCTATAATAGTCTCTTCTTATATTTTCTACAAATTTGTAATGTTTGATGTCGTTTTTCCCTTGCTCAAGTAAGGATTTCTCTATGAAATACAAATTTATATATTTTTGAATTTTCTTTTTGGAATTTTTAGATTCACATTAGAGAGTTGAAAGTTATGATTAAAATATAAAAATTGCATAAATTGCTTTTTAGAATTAACTATCCAAACGCATAATCTCTAATGATATTTATACAAAAGTGATTAAGTTTAAAATGGTGACACGAGAATATTCAGTTCTCTACTCTACTAGTTGACCTATCCTAACAATTCTCAACACATTATCCTAATTATACTAAATGGCTTGGGTTTTTATCAGTTAGAAAAGATAAAAAAAAAAAAAAATGAAGAGTTTTGTATGAAAAATTTTATTTCTTAAATTTTCAAAAGGAAGACTTTTTTAGTTTTAATATGAGAAATAATATGAGTTATGCATCATTCAAATGGGAATTCCTTGATCAATGGTGCTCATTTGTACATCCATTGAATATATAACACGACTTGGGATAAGAGAAATAAAACAAGTCGACTTGTGATCGAATTCTCAATCTTCTCATTTTTCATTTAATTGAATAATTTAATTAATTTATATTTGTTCTGGTATAAAAGTTAAAAATCTTTTATATTTTTCAATCAAATTGTTCTTTTGATTTTAGGAAAAATTATATATATATATATATTGCTTCTTCTAACCATTCATCTTTAACCCATAATAAGGATTTAATAAATAAGTTAATAATCTACACTATAAATTAAAGAATTTGAATTTCATTAAATTCAAGGTTGTGTAGACATATTTTCTTTAGTGCTAGTTTAAGAAAAAGGATAAGAATTAGTGCCTGGTAATTGAGCCCATAGAGAATAACTTTTCCCATTCTTATTTTGAAAATGTACACATACTATTTGCCTAAAAGGAAAGAGGTATATATAAATTGTAGTTATTTATTTCAAGTATTTAAATAAGGATAGAGTTTAATTCTATATAATAAGATTACTATCTTACCTTAAATTCAATAATTATTATCCTTATAATTAATAAAATTTATTATTATCATAACTCAATAAATCTAATTGAAAATAAATAATTTATTTAATTATATTTTAACCACTAAATTTTTAAAAATTATAAAATGGCATCTATATCTTTAAAAATTACAAAACAACGTCAATATTTCTAAATTTATAGATTAGCCCATAAATTTTAACATTATATTTTTATGCATAATTTTTTACATTAAGATTTTGTCTTAAAAACTTTAAAACTTAACAATTAAGTCTTAAAACTTAATTCTATATAAGGTATCTTTAATTTATTCCATAATACTTTAAAGTGTATAGAAAAAGCTATATATTTCTTAAATATAGATAAATTAATTTAATTAATTTATCCTCAATGAACTTTTATTTAAGTAAATAATTTATATAAATCAAGAGTACCATCTAACAATGCACCGTAACTTCCAATTGAGAAAAAAATATAACTTGAGTAAAATTTATTTCGTAAATAATTGACAATAATTCAATCATTTTGCCACATACAAATTCCACTAAAAATTTTAGAATATAAAAAATGTCTATTATATTAAATCATAGTGTTATTAAAAATTTTTGACTAAAAGTAATAATATAATTTCAATCTTTGAAACTTCTTTCATAACTCTTACCATGACTATTAACTTGTATTATCATTTATATCAAAAGTGTACCTTTTAAGATATTAACTCTATGTTATTTAAAGTAGTAAATCTTTTATTGATTCCTTACAATCTTTGTATGCTTTCTTATTACTTAATTATTACCTTATGCAAAATCTTGTTATAGGTTATGGAATTGTAATGTCAAAGTATATATGATCTATATATAAGATACCGTAAAAACCTCAAGTTTAAAGATCAGTCATACTATTGTTACTTAAAAAAATTCTATAAACATATGGATAATTCTCTATATAGGTTTTCAAGCGAGTTAGATTAATATACTGGTTCTTTAATGAGCATTCGTATATTATATTGAGTTAACACTTTTACCAATAGTTTATAAGATCAATTGCCTTTTTTTTTTTTTAAAGAAACAGAATTTCTCTAATTGTTATTTTAAAAAATTTATATTATAAGTCGTCAATAGTTATTATAGACAAAACTTATAAATAAATTATAAATTTTGTTAATCTATATAATGATTTACAATTACATATTTATCCCTATTAGATCTACAGCATATAACTAACGACATGACCTTGCACCTAGTTGCAATTCATACATAAGTTTTGTCAACTTACCTATAAAGTGACTATGATAAAAGTGAAACTCTTTATCCATGTTTTCAACATGTAATATTGACGAAGCATTGTTGAATTTTCTACAAAACAAATGAAAAAACTTATTTAAATGAATTTCAAAAGTAATCTATAAATGAGTATTAAGTAATGAAATGTTAAGGGCATACCACTTAAATAAACCATATTTCCAATGGCTAGATAAGTCAAGAAAGGTAGCTACACACTTCAAGAGTGCACCCAACAAAAAATATTGATAATCATTGAACTTTTTCTATATTTAATGTAAATTATATTAATATGAATAATATAATTGTTTGTCTATGGCGATTAAACTGCCTATAGTACGCTAATGGAAACTAGAACAAGTGAGGAGTCAAAATGGTGGATGTTCGGATCATTAATCAAGTAGATGACCACTATGAGGATAAATCATGTCTCCACAGTGGACATCCATTTGTTGGTGCATCTGGCTGTCTGCCAAAAGAAATTTGATTTTATCATTATTTTGGATGTTCACTTATAAGTTTCTCTGGAGGTTGAATGAACTAAAAATTTAGGACTTTCTACATAGACTATCAAACATGTACAAAGCATATAATTTGACAAATATTTATTAAACACATCTCAATTATATCGTTTGTCAAATTTAAATTTTTATTTAATGTCAACTTTGGGGATTGGAATCTTTCTTCTCCAAAGATCAAAAACTTCTTTACCTTAAACAATAACGTGTATTTTTAGTCATGTGGTCTTGTAATGTTTTCGAGTTTTAGTTTGTCTTGTAATCCTCTTTTGGGTCTTGGATTAATTGTATTGTATATTGTAATTTTTGTTACATAAGAAAAATTTAGTAATTTCGCATGTGTTATAACATATTCATGCAATAAACTTTGGTGCAAGAAAATTAACATGATATGTTCACTTTCAAGGCACATATCCCTCAAATGAATGATTATGAATGACTGATGAGAGGTGAAAACCACGTATAGGAGCATATCATTCTGTATCCGACATATGTAAAATTGGTTTAATTTGCCCTGCGCAATTGATTATTGATTAACCATATGTAAGGTTGGCAATTTGGATATTCTGTCATATTTATGTGGCGTTGTATTTATGTCATGTTAAATAAAAATTATTACAAATTTGATTTATTTATTAATCATGTAAAATAAGTCAAATATAGATATGATTTATTTATTAAATGGGTGATTTGAATATAATTTATTTAAATATAATTAATAAATAAATTTTATTTGTATCAAAATATGATTTGTTTAAACATGATTAGACATGATTATTTTATGCATGATTAGATACGAATTTAGACACAATTTCTACGCAATTTGTTTAACTTCAAAGGATTTCATTTTTTTAAAAATAACTAAAATCTATTTAATAATGTTTTTTGAATATGCATAACAAATTTGAGATATTACTATTTAATATCCATAGCTAATAAGAAAACAAATTAAAATTCATAATTACATTAGCCATACAATCAAATATGTATCTATAATCTATCCAAACTTGTTTCAAAGAGAAAAAAAACTTAAATCTCACTTCTTCCAAGTAACAATATAAACTACATCATCATTAATAAATTCAATTATGATTTCTCCTCCAAAGTAACAATTAACAACTTAAACAAATCAAGTACCATACACAACATTATCATCCATAAACTGCGAGTCACAATTAGGAATAAATAATGAGACATACAATCAAGTACCATTCAAAATATCATCATCCAGAAATTCAAATCTCAAGTAATCCAAAGTAACAACAACACAAAGAATGTCATCTTCCATAAGTTTGAATTTAGATTGAAAATACTTGTAAAAGAATTTTAAAAAATAAGTTTGAGTAGATAATAATTTTAAACAAATAGTAAAGAAATTATATATGAATTTGTGTCACAAACAAATTGAAATGATCTTTTTATTCTTTTATAATTCATGTTTTAAAAGTATAAATGAATTAGATAATTTAAACACAAATATAATATAATTATGAGTGACACAAATACAATACATTTATTATTCGTGTCAATTTTTTAAAAATTTTTATTTATTTATTTACTTCAATTTTGGGTCAAATAACGGTGATGTGAGTCATATTGTCACCCTTAATCAAATATAAAATATTATTCATAGATCTTCATAATATTAATGGCAAAGCCTGAGGCAATGGTCATCCTTGGTTTTTTAACTTTTACCATAATCACAATAAATGAAATATTTATATATTCGTAAAAGAAAAAACAAATATATACATATAAAAGGTTATTAACAGATACAGTTTGAAATAAATAGTTATAAGAAAAATTATCACATACTTTTTTTAAAAATTGTAAAAAACTTGTATAAATAAGTTTTGTGAAAAAAACACTTATTTCTCCTAAACTATTGGATGACTAGTATTATTTTTTTTGCAATTGTATAAATAACCCTAATAATTAATTTAAAAATCATTCCATTTGTATCAACATCAAACATCAACATCAAACTATTATTTCTTAATTTTCATAAAATAGACGTGCGTGCGCATTAAACTCTCTAATTGTTTATGTAGGTACAAATATAATTTAGAATATTGATATATATATTTTTATATATATACTTAAGAATCCTAATTTAAGTTAGGATTGTAATTAATTGTTAAAATTTTTTAAATTTTTCATGAGGAAGATTTTACTTTTACATTAATATTAGTAGAATGCTATTATTGTTGTTATTTTTGTTGTCTTTATTGTTATTATTATTGTTGTTACTATTAAATAAATAAAACTTGTTTATTAATAAGTTCTTAAATTAAATTAACAAGATAGGATTCATGGACTTTTGTTGGCATTAATAAAATTTAACTATTGGAGTTATTTATGAAATTGTAAGAAATAGTGTTATGATATTTTTAAATATATTATAATTATAATATATTTATGATAGCATATTCCGTTTCTATGATAAAAAAATATTAAAAATATTATATGTGTAATATATTTGGTATAGTATATTTTGTATTTGTGATAGAATATTATGTATTGGTTAGTTATCTCATTTAGTTGTTCTCTTATAACTATAGAAGAGTATAGAAATTAACTATACTAACTATAGAAAAAGGGCTTTTCACTGGGTAGTCAATATGAAACTCCTTCCTTTTAGCTGACGTATTTGTTATTTTAGTACGCGAGCATTAAGTGTCCCAAAATCTACTATAGTTTCATATTCGCTCGCTATCCCGTAAACGGTCTCCATTTCTCTGTCTGTCTTTTCTTCAATCTAAACAACTAAATATTTGACAATTGCGGCTTAAAATCTGGTCTTCATTGTCAGATCCGTCTACGGACAGAAAATCAGCCCCGATGGCCACTAGAAGCGCTCTCACAAGCACTGACCAATATATACAAGTTATCCATATGCCTAACAGCATTGTTAACGCGCCTCTGTACATGCCCACATGCTGGGTGATGCCCTACTCGACTTGACTCAGTTCCTTGACCTGGTTCGCTATCCCAATGTCGGTTTTATGGCTTGTTCTATTTCTTCGACCAACTCAATTTCTAAAAGTAATTCGTTCACTTGGTCTTTTCCTTCGTGCTAACTCAATTTACCAACCTAGTCCTTTTCCTCGGCCTAACTAGGTTGTTCGACACAGCCTTTTATACTAACTTGACTCGATTACTCGATCTGGTCTATTTCACTAACCCAACTTTTCCTCGTCTACATTTAACTATTTGAACAATGACCGTTATGTTGACCAAAAAAACTCTTTATTTCAAAAGAGTATCAGCACTCTATCATAAAAATACAGTCTACCACCATGGTTATAAATGTTTCATCTCCATGGAACTTTTCTACTTCTTCATGTAACTCCTTGACCACTAAATAGTATACATATTTGCAGTCTTTCTCTTCTAGAAATATCTAGTGCAAGTATTCTAAGAAGAAAAGTTACTTGGTTAATGAGTGCAACAAACCTTCAGCCGGCAAAAAGCCTCTATAGGCTCAAATTCTATTTCAAAGCAGTCCTTGTTTTGTTTTCTGACTCATCAGCCCTTGAGTCTTCTTCATTCATTGACACTTCTTCCTATTTTGCCAACTTGTCAACTACAGATCTTGAAACCATAGCCCACCAAGTTCTTACCCATACCTTTGCATTGTCTGTCAAGCTAGGTAAATCTAATACTCGGTATGTTGACTCTGGCAACTACAACCATATGATTTCAAACATATCAACCTAATCTAGTATGTCAATTTCCTCTGTCTCGCCCCATATTTATACTGTTCATGGTTCATTTAAGACTTTTAGTCTTATTAGTTCTATTGTTACTACTTTTTCAATTCCTAATGCATATTTTGTTCCTAAGTTGTCTCTTAATTTCTTTCTGTAGGCCAACTCTATGACATTGGCCTCGAAATAAAACTTACTAACAAGGTTAAAATGTATAAATTCCTCAAATATGCCAGGTAATTGAGATCGGTCACATAATTAAATAATTTTTATTGGGGACTCTTATAAGATATTTTTCTTAAAAATTATAATAATTTTACTTATAATAAATTTTGTGAAAATGTATATTTACCTTCTCTCTAACTTTAAATTGACTAATTAAAGACAAATATATTTTTAATTTTTTTAATTCTCTACAATTAAAATTCTAATTTAATTGATATTCATTTAACACAAGTGGGTCTGTTTCTTTAGTTTCTTTTGATCTACTCCGCACAGATAATTGGGTTTCTGCCTCCATTCCGACTAAATATGCATGAGGAAAAATTTGTGGACAATATTTCTGTATACACTTGGATCTATCTTTTAAAAAATCGATATGAACTTCCTTATATCTATATGATTTTTCACAAAATAATCTATACATAATTTTCATGCACTGTTAAAATTCTTTGCACTGATAATGCAATAAAATTTAAAGAGAAACCCCTAATTGATCTTATGAAAAATAACAAAAATGCTTTTCATCATTAACGTCTACACTCATCCCAACAGAATGGTCGTGTTAAGAGTAAATACCGTCAGATTATTAATGCAGTATGTATCTTAGTTATCTCTACTTCCCTTCTTGAACACTTTTAGGGTGAAATAACTACCACTGCCATCTACACAACAAATCCATTCCTGTCACTCAAAATCCATAAAAAAACACCATCTGAGGTGCTCTATGAGAAGCCTCAAGATTATTCCGTGCTCCCTTTGTATGATTGTGTTTACTTTGTTACTCTTCTTCCTCAGTACCGTACCAAATTAAATGGACGTTTTTATCTTTGTTGTTTTCTAGAATATGATACTGAACAAAAATGCTATCGATGTTATGATCCTATCAATTCTCGTCTTCGTGTTTTTCAGGGTGTTGCTTTTTGGGACCACAAATTCTTTTTCAACCTTTCCTCATTTTTCTATTATCTTTTGAGATCTTTTATCATTTTACTGAACCTTCTCTTACTCTATTCCCAGAGTCTTCTAAGTATATTGCACCAACTCTTATGATTCTATTGCTCTTGTGGTTGAGATCCCAACATTACAATCACATGAGATTCTCGCACTATCTACTCTAACAAGCCAAACCAATCTAAACTGATGGTTTAGATTAGTTTGAAAATTTATTAAATTAGTTTTGATTTAAAAAAAAATTAAATCCAAGTTATTGGATTGATTTGTGGATTTGGTTTAATTCAAATTGACCAAATTAATTCAATACAATAGATGTAAAAAAAATTTACAATTTTACATTTGTCAATTTTTTATTGACTATTTTATAATGTTGTAATAAAATCTGCCATACTATAACAAATGCTGTTAGTATATAAGCAAACTTATCATTTTTGTCCTAATTTTCTCTCCTTTCATCTTCTTCCTCACGTTGTGGCCGGCCTCCCGTATCCACAACATTTCCAACAATTCTTTTCTTTAATTATTCCTATCAATACGTTAATTGTCTCCTTTCCCTATTGAGATTTTTTGTCGCTAATTGCCATCACGATGTCTTCTATTGAAAATTCGAAGCTGAAACTCTGAAGCACCTTATTTTCTAATGTATATCTTTGCTTCAAGTCACACAATCTCTCAAGGTAATTTTGGTTTTCTTTCATTTTTTGGCTGAACAGTGCATATAGAATTTGATAATAAACAAAGAGATTTTAGGAAAATAAGCTTATTTTAGCAACTACGTACCCAAGTCTTGTAATAAGCTTTGTCAACTACATGACCAAACCCAAAAATGAAGCTTATTTTAGCAATTAAAAGCTCAACACATTTCCAAAATTCCTCAATCTGAGTTTGAATCAAGGAATAGGTGCTAGGAAAATTAAGTTTTAACAAGTCTTAAAGGATAAAGAAAGTAGTTGAAATTCAGGAGCTCTTGAATTGAAGAAAACAACAAGGAGAAGAAGGATGAATTATTTTACAAAAGTAATATTCTTACAATACTCCGATATGAGGCCATGAAAATAGAAAACTAAAATTCTGAGAAAACCATCTTCAGCTAGTTGATTATGATCTCCAAAAGGCAAAAAATAAAAATAAAACAAAACTCAAGCATTAGTTCCACCATCCATTTCTTGCCAACACATCCATTTATGTGTTAAGATAATATGAAAAGTTTGACTTTGAATACTAGTGGATCAGTGGTTGCCAACACATCCATAAATGGTTTTAAAATTAGACCAAATTCTGCCAGCATATTCATTGTAAACTTACATATTGCAAATCGTATTCATGTGTAATGTGTTTATTTGCTTTATTGTTTTATTCATTTGTTAATTTTTTTTCTTAATTTACACTTTATAATACATATGTATGTTATTTTGTATATAATTTTTCTTTCTTATTGTAGAATTTGTTGATATGGATGATGAATACGATTCTAATATAAATGAATTACCCGAGTTGTGAGGAATTTAAGGACAGGCCATCAAATGATTTTCTTGTACCTTATTGTAAGAGAACAAAACAAGAGTAAGCCACTAGTAGAGTGGTTTTAGAAATTTGGTCTCATTTTATCAAAGATGAGAAAAATAAATCTTGTAAGTGCAAATATTTTGGGAAGCAATTTAGGTGTGATAGTAGACAAAATGGGACTAGTAATTTATGAACACATTTGAGATCTCAATGCAAAAAATAATGGGCTACCTTAGATGATGAGAAGCAAAGTACTTTATCTTGATTTTATAATAAAAGAAAGCCTCTTAGTGGCATTGGAGTGGGGATAAGTGGTAGCGGTAATGGTAGTAATATAAGGCTTATTGGAAAGTTTGATAAAAAGAAATGTCAAAATACTATTGCTTTGTATTTTATACTTAATACATTTAAAGAAATATAGTCCTATGATTTTCATCTTATTTACGTAAACTTTGTCCCAAATTTTTTCCACCTTCTAAGAGAACACTTGTTGGCGATATATATCAATTGTATTTGAATGAGAAGACAAAATTGAAGAATTTATTCCTTGCTCATAAGTATAGAATTTGTCTTATCACTAGCACTTGGACCTCTATTCAAAAATTTAACTATATGGTTGTGACGGCTCATTGGATTGATGACGATTGAAACTAACATAGAAGGATTTTGTGTTTTGATCAAATAACAAGTCACAAAGGGGAGTCAATTGGTAAACTTATTGATTTATGTTTGCTTGAGTGGGGAATTGATAAGTTGATAATGTGAGTGTTAACAATGTGGCAATCAATTATGTGAAAATAAAGTTGAACAATTGGAATGGTGATGGGGTGATTTTAAATGGGGAATTTTTACATTTATGTTGTTGTGCTCACATTATTAATTTAATTGTTAATGAAAGGTTAAAGGATATGCAAGACTCAACTGCTAGCATTTGTAATGCAATTATATATGTGAAGCCTTCTCTCACTAGGTTGCATAAATTAAAATTATATGTTGAGCAAAAGAAAATTAATAGCAAATGGCTTTTAGTCGGTAATGTTTCAATCCACCTACTTGATGTTGTTAGGAGCAAAAAATTTACAAAAACTTTTGAAAGGTTAGAAAAAGAAGAAAGTGATAGACCATATATGAATTTTTTCAATGATGATGTGGGAGGAAAGAAAAGGAAAGGGCCACCGACTAATGAAGATTGATTAAATGCAAAAACTTTCATCAAAATTTTGAAGTTCTTCAATCATGTAACAATAGATTTTAGTTTTTCATTAAGAGTCACATTTAACTTGTATTTTTCCCACCTTTTCACTATTTAAACCCAATTTAATACACTTATTTAAAGTAAGGATGAAGTTCTCAATATAATGGCATTTAATATGAAAAAGAAGTGTGACAAACATTGGGACTCTATGGACAACATCAACAAATTGTTGATCATTACTGTGGTTCTTGATCTAAGGTATAAATTCAATTACGGCTTTTAAGTTTACTTATTATTTTATTTTATTTTTAATTTGATTTATGTCATATTTAGTTTAACAATATCTTTTTTTTTATTCACTCATATTCATTTATTGCATACCATTTTACTTTGAACAATTGTATGATAATGCAATGGTTACAAAAATGACATCAAATATTAAAAATATACTTGTAAAGGTATGATATTATTTTTATTTATTTGTTTATTTATTTATTATCATTTTATTTAATATAATGTATTTGTTTTTTTGTTCCTAGGTGTATGAATTTATTATGCTTTGTACTCTAGGAAGGGTGGTGGTATTCAATCTAGACCTAGTGATGTTGAGTTGTCAAGTGATGCAAATGTTTGAATTGAAACTTCCATTGATTTGAAATTTTTGGACACTAAGATTCGATTTAAACAATTAAAAGTGAAGAAAGATAGTCTTGATTTTATAAACGGGATGGAGAACTATTTGTTTGAATCTAAAAAGGATGAAAATGATGAAAATTTTCATTTTAAGTTAAAGGAAAATAGTGAAAGGTTTCGAATTGTATCCAAAGTTGCAAGGGATGTGTTTACAATTCATGTGTCCACTATGGCTTCAAAATTAGTATTTAGTATGGGGTAGGCACATACTCGTACATTTCAAAGTTCATTAACTCCAAAAATAGTTGAGTTTTGATATGAACGCAACAATAGCTTAAAGCTTTCAGTGTGTTAGAAAAGTATCTTAAAAAGCACGATGTAGAAGTGTTATCATCTTCCTTCAGTGATTTTGAAATATGTGAATTGGTGAAGATAGGTACTAAGATGTATTAACTATGTATTTTTATTTAAATTTACTTAAATGGTTAAATAACTTATTTTATTGTTCATGTTTATGTAAATGCTAAAAAATCGATGTCAAAGGAGTATTGAGAAGGTTATCACAAATTTGTTTAAATTTCATGATTTTGACTGTTGAATATTGGTTTAAATTTTTTGGATTTAGATTCTTTGTTATTAAATTATTATAGTTTTGCTTTTGCAGGAATGTTTTGAAGATTATTTATTATGGTCCTTATGAAAGTTGTTAAGATTATCATTTGCTGGTGATTTTATTACATTTAGTCTTTTTGATATTTATTTGAAATTTTTTAGAAAAGTGTTGTTTGGTTATCATTTTGCTATATTATTTAAAATGTAAATTCTAGTCTATTGTTAAGAAATGGAGAGACTAGGGATTGGACTAATACCTTTAAAGGTCATAAAGGTGTAGTGTGAAATTACTGTCTGGATGTTAATGCTTTATAGCCTACATCAGGCTTTGTGAATTCTTTTATGTAAGTGATTGATATTTTTTTTTTTTATAATTTTTTTTACTTTGAAAAATCATTTATTGTAGTTGTTATTTAACTTCCATAGAAAAACGATTGCTTGGGTTGTTTATCATTAATATAATAATAAGATAATGCAATTTCACTATTAGCTACTGATATGAACTAGTTTATTGTAAAAAATTATATTTTGTTATGGATAATAATATTTTGAACTTAGGTTCAAATTGATAATTTAAACCGATCTAAACTAATAATTGTCAGTTTGAATTAGATCTATCTGAGCCCTACTATCAAATTGGATTGGATTGACTAAAATAAAAATCAACGATTTTGGATTGATTTAAATTTTGAATCCAAACTGAATTTGCCCACCTTTAGAGGGCTCCCCTACAGTAGACTTTTGTCATTATGATAGAGTACGTGCTCTTTCTTTGTACCTTCATGATTATCATGTTTATTATGCCTAATCTCCCTTTACAAACCCCAAGCTTATCGGAAGGCCAATGTTAACCATCTTTAGTAAAATATTTTGATATAAGAACTAGATCTCTTCCACATACACTACGGATGTGGTAGACTTACCTCGGTGAAGATTATTGTCTGATACAAGTGAATTTACAAAATTAAGACTCGAGTAGATGGATCAATCGAATAGTACAATGCTCAACTTATTGCAAAATGGTTCATTCAAAAGTATGCTATTAATTACAAGGAAACTTTTATAATTGTTGCTTGACTCACCTTTATTCGATTTTTACTTGTTGATGCATTGATTCATCATTAGCAATTATTTTAGATACATGTCAAGAATACCTTTTTGAATGGTTGTCTTGCAAAAAAAAACTTACATGAAATCACCTTTTAGTTATGAGCATCCTTTACATAGCATTTACTAATTTCAAGAAAGTCTTTATGGTCTCAAGTAGGCACCTCGACCTTGGCTTTTCAAGTTCAGTTATGTTATCTTTTAATAGGGTTCAACCTTAGTGATAGGATTCCACTCTCTTTACTCAAAATGCATCGTTAAGTGTTATTTTATTTTTTTTTTGTTAATGACATGATCATTATAAACGATAATATTGCAAGCATGTGTTCTCTTCAATAGTTTTTAAGTTAGAATTTTAGATGAAAGATCTATGTACATTGGCTATTGTCTCCCTTAAGTCAAGTATACTTCATATATTCTCTCTAATGCGAGTCACATATAGGAAGACTACTATTAGTGCTTTTAACTTTAACGTTAAGCTTCTTGCTAGCAATGGTGAACCTTTATTAAATATGTGTGGAACCCATAACCCCAATATATATATATACACACACACACACACACACACACACACACACACACATACACATATATGTATATATATATATATATATATAAAGATTAAATATTCAAAATTTTAATTTATTTAGTCAACCCATGAATATCAAAGAAAATTTATATTAAATATTTTTTTCTAATAAAAATAAAATATTCACATTTATAAATTACAACCATAATTTTGAAATATATGTTTAAAATTTTGTAAAACAAAATATAATATACCGCTTCTCGAAATTCTTGCTATGTCTCAGAGGAACCATCCGGAGCTATCCCATCAGTAAACATACCTGAAAAAATAGTCAACCACAGGGGTAAACAATTAAAAATTACTTAGTAAGAATCCGAAACTCTAACAGGTACATATTCAACTTAATCCATTCACTAGAATAGTATCTCTACCACATAAATAGTAATTTTTATAAAAATTTCGGTAAAAGTTAGCCTATATATATAGACTACACTACCCACAAAGGAAACTAGAACACTCCTAATATCATTTAATAACGACTTACTACTTTTTTAATATATATCAATATCACTGCACATCGTCTTTTAACATGCAGAAGCATTCAATTTTACATTTCCTTTTCTCACTCTTTTTTATTCTATTTCTATACCATTCTAATTCTGTTCATTCTATTTTTTCAGTTTAAAATCTTGATTCTATTTTATATTCTGTTCTGTATTCTAACAGTATAATATACATATTAAACTATGTAGCACACATCAACATGTAAGCAAAATAATTTAGTACATTCCATTTATTCTACTCTGATTCTAATTCATTTTATTCTATACCGGTCATAATTAAAATATACTATGGATTGTGGCCACCATACTCATCCTACACACCCATTTCTCTATCAAATTGTGTACAAATACCAGTTTTACCATGGATTCAACATACCCCTTAAGACACCATGGCAAATAGTCGCTTCCTACCATGGGTTCAACATACATTCAAAGCACCATAAAGAATTGTTATGTTTACAACATATTTTTTTGGACACCACAAGGATGATTATGAATTCAGTCTACCCCTCAAGGAGTCACAGTTAAAATAATAATAATTACGCTTCGTCATGAGCAACTCTGCTAGTGTATAAGAAAATTCTGTGGATTCATAATTATCTTAATTATACAATTTTCTTTTATAATCATTATTACCACTTTACCTTTAACTATTATTGAGGGCATTTCGATAATTTTACATTAACTATAATAATCACATATAATACATTCTCATAATTCTTTGCCAATATTAAAAGAAATTTATACACATTTCTAAATTACATAAATACAAGTGCATGTACCCATAATCAATAATTATAATAAAATAATAATACCTATTAATATATATATATATATGTATACACACACACACACACACACACATATATATATATATATGTTAATATATCCATATATACTATATTATAACGCCATACCATACACTATGATTAAAATATATAACGCCGTAAAAATATTTTAAAATACCTCGGTATGACGATGGATGTTAATGTAATATATTACACATTTCAATATAATCTATTTTATTTCTGATAACCAATCAAAATCATCCCAACACTTCTAAATTTCATAAACATATCCATTTTCCATCAATAGGATTTAATTCAGTATATTCCACAACCATATCTATAAATTAATATGTATATCAAAATATAACACAATAAAACCTATACGATTATTCATACTCCCTAATGGCTGAATTTTCAATTATACCCTTTTTCTAACATTTTTCATTTTTATCCACCCAAGTCAAATTCTACCAATTCCAATATTTTACAATACATTTATAAACATATATAAATATATCATAAAACAACATTTAAGGTTACCCGAATAGTAACTAAAATTATCATTTTACCCTTTCTCCATTTATCTTTCATTTTAACCAACCAAATCAAGTCTAATTAATTCTGTTGTTTCACTATACCATTATTAACATATAATCCTCTCAAAAATCAGCAAGCAAAACTTTAATGAACAGTATTCAAAATTTTTAATTTTGCCATTTTTTTCATTTTTCTTCTAATTTACACATTCAAATCAATTCCTACTAATTTTTTTCATTCCCTAACACATTTATACACATTTAAATATATTAAAATACATCAAAATCAAGTATTTAAATGCTGTATGAACAGTAGCTGAATATGTTATAATATACATAAATTAAATTTTTTTCTCTTTGTACAATTCTATTCACTCCAATCTATTTTCTAAATATTCAATTTCATAAATTATGCATCAATTCTACAAAATTTCCAAATTACAAAATTAGTATTTAGATTTTTATCTCAAATCTGAAATTGATGGCAATTACACCAAATTCAAATTAAAGAAACACCTAAATCACCATTTAAAACTATAAAACCACCATCAAAATTATTTTTTTAACAAATTCATAAACTGAAATTTAATAAAATTATAAATTTTTACTGTCAAATTAAAACTCTTAATGCATAGAATAATTTTTTTTTTTCCTGCGGTAACACGTTTAATCAAACGGATTATAAGATTTTACTTGATTTTTCGAATAAAATAAAAGAAAAGGGAGAGAATGAGTTACGGGAAGAGAGAGAATAAAAAGTTGATTTCATCCAATTTTGAAAAGTTAAAAAATCTTATCTAACTTTATATTTTAAAAATTACACTCTTATTTACTAACTTTTTAAAACTTACATTTAACTCCCAAATAAATTATGAGACTACCCAAACTATTTTTAGATTTTTTCATTTTAATCCATCAGTTTTAATTCTCACTTTTTCTTCAAATTTTTTATAAAAAGACCATTTTACTTTAGTAACAAAAATTAATTATTTTGGTCATTTTTCATTATTTCTAAGAAAATTCACATCCAAATTTGATTTTACTTTTTTCTACATCTCATTTACAATATTTACAAGAGTTCTGGATGATCAAAATTTGGCAAAGTCTTTCCAACCCTTAGCATAATGATTATTTTATCTTTTTCAACAAAATTATCTATTTTCGTCTAAAATAGTAATTTTGACATTTCTAGGATTATAAAATCTATTTTTCCTTTTAACATACTCTATTATACTAATTTACATCCTCAACATCTAATTTAATCAATCGAAACTTTATCAAAATGATAATTTTATCATTTTTTACCAATAGTACTCATTTTCACCCAATTTTCATCCTAATGGGTTTTTAAAACTTCTATTCTATATTTTTCCTCTAATCCAATACCTTTATCACATATATTTTAATATGATTATAATAAGAAATCTACTAAATACCTGAATTTTTAGGATGTTACAATATAACTATCCCTCGCCTTTGTTGTTGTGTTTCAATCCATAAATCAAGCACGTAACAACTGGCACATACTCACAAAAATTATCTTTCATTAGTAATTTACACAAATGTGTAATGTCTATAATATATCATATACCCAAAATCACACAACACATATATAATATTTATAAATAAAATATTTTAAGAAATCAAGTAATGTTACAAAATTTTTGAATTTCTTCTACAACATTTGTATACATAGTCACAAAAAATACTGTATACCTAAATGATTCTCTGACAAAATGCCTACCATAAAGTTAATTATCTGAGATGTAAATTATGACCCTTTCAAAGTTATCTAATCTAAAAGTATTTTTAAAGCATAAAAGAATAAGTAATAACTCAATAAATAGATGAACGCTAGTGAACTAAAATTTTAATAAGAGTATTATATTTAAAAATATAACAATTCATAAGATTTTAGTTATTTATTTATATTCATAAAAGATATTAAAAAATATTTTCATGTAATATCTGTGGATGATCTAATAAAAATTTAGACTCGTCCAAAAATTATCCCCTAAAACATCTCTTAGCATGTCTCTGGTAGATATCTCAAAATTTACTAGCGAATTATTTTATATAATCATATAAAAATTAAGTTATTGAATTCACTCGTTAGCGTTGACCTAAATAAGAGGTGCAGTGTCAAATACCAATTATATCTAGTAATAACCTCTTCTTTATTCCATATCAAGCGATAAAGATAAAAATGGGTAACCTCTCCCTTATTCCTTTCTCTAATAAGGACAACAATATGTATATATAAATGCAAGTATATATCTATGCACAAATACACTCATAATCAAGTACTTACACCATAATGACAAATTATGAAGTCATAAATTCATCTCCAGTTCACATGCATCAAACCATATATCCATAGATTCCATACACAAATTCTCAAATCATATTTTCTAATAAATTTACTTTTACTGTAATATTTTTAAATTTATATTCATGAAGCATTCATAAATCCTAACTTCATAAAATAATTAAACATTTAATTTTATTTTATTGAAAAGTATTAAAAAGTAAACTTATATTTATAAAATATTTAAATTCATATTATTAAAAATATTTAAAAACTCATTTATCTACTTATAATTCACAAGAGGGTAATCACTCCCAAAATCAATTTTGTTAATGAGCAGGATCTCCCTTTGTTGTATCAGGTCCTAGACAATATTTGTGTATACATGGTATCAATATGCTAAAAATATAAAAATATGACCCTGATGTAACGTGATGCATATGTTCCTGGTCAATGTTTATCGAGGTATTAACATTAACCCATATATTTATTCATTGTACTAAAATATGTTACAAATAAATATTACACTTATTATGGTTACTTCTATTTCTTACCAAATAGCCATCCAATTAACTCTTAAGTTTTTACACATAATATGCCAACCTTTTAAACACACAATGGTAATCAAATATACATGTTATTATAAATTTAAAAAAAAAAATAAATATATTTTAAATCTTAGGATCAAAATAATTACAAATCTTAAATTTTGGTCATTCGTAGTTAAAATATTTTAAAATTTATGACTCATAAGATTTAATAAAAATTTATATCACACTTTTTTGTACTCCTTAAACATCTATTTGATTTCTTTCTCATGCATTAAAATTGTTTAATATGACTTATCATTCATTTGAAATAATTTAACTAAATTTCAGTCAAACATATCATCTACATATACATCACTAAATTTATTCCTTCTTACATCCAAATAAAATTTCACAACCATTTAAATATAAAGATATATTCATATACACATCTTAACATAAATCACTCTTTAACATATGTTCATATAAGCGTCAAATTCATCATATAATCGAACTAAATACATATACATGTACATACTAGATTTTTTATTTCTTAGGGTTCTAAAATTAAAAATTATAAGATGTTTCTTATTAGTTTCTAACTTGATTTTAAGCATAAATAATAATTAAGAAACTTACCACAAGCTTCCTAAGTTTACAATCTCCTTTCTTGAATTTCTGTACAATTTTTCTAAGGTGTTTTGGTAGGTCATCAATGGTGGATGATGGAAGAAATGAAGAAGGAGGATGCTAAAAAATGGTGGAAGATTGGAAAAGTTTGAAGAAGATAAAATGGAGGAGAAATTCGGCCACAGAGGGATTTTATAGCCAAAATTCTCTTAATTCACTTTATCTCAACCAATTATATTAATTTGGACCTAAATATCAATATTCAATTTATTTCTTAGTTTAATAAGTTATAAAATTATAAATTTACCCTTAATTTAATAAGGAAAAAACCAAAAATAACCTTACTGGGTTATGAAAAATTTAAAGCATGCAATTGATAAAAAAATTTTCTACCAAGTTACCAATTTTACCTTAAGAAATCTAATTATTCCATTTCCTAAAGTTTTAATAATTCCTAACTTTATATAACAAAAATAAAATCATAAAATTAAGCAAATAACATATAAAATATTTATAACATCATGTGACTCAATTAAATATCGACTAAATACACATATGCTTAGTTTAATACTTTTTTATGCATAACATACCGTAAACGTGTCATAAAAATATATTGCATCTAAATAGTTTCGAGAAATTTTTTTACAAGTTCTACACTAGTATTGCTTATGTTGTATTTCTTGTTAGTAGATTTATGAGTTCTCCTCACTTTATTCATTATGTTGTTGTCCTTTGGATTCTTTGCTATGTCTAAGGAACCTTGTTCCATGACCTTTAGTTTTTCACATCCACATTAGTAGCTTTACAAACCTATGTTAAGGGATGATTGGATTAGTGATCTTACTAATCATTAATTTGTTGTTGCCCGCTGGACCATTAAAGTTGAGTATCATGCTTTAATTAACATTACTTATAAGCTTACTGCCTTCGATGGCTATTTATTAATATGGATGCCTTATAGCTCACTAACACTCTTCTTTGTTCATTATCATCTTCATTTTGATACCATACAGGTACGATCTATCTCCTACCAACTTGTTATTGTGCTTACCAAATCTCATCCTTTATGTCACTTACATGATCTCATTTCCAAAATCCTAATGACTATCTTCATGTCACTTTGTATTTTTGCGGGGATGTTAAATATATTATATTTATAATATATTTGTGATAACATATCTTTTATTTATGCCCAAATAAGTTAAATAGATTAATGTTAAATATATTATATGTGTGATATATTTGCTATAGAATATTTTGTATTTATGATAGATAGTTATCCTATTTAGTTGTTCTCTTGTAATTATAAAATGATATTCTCTTTACATTATGAATATAAAAAAAAAAAATTCATTATCCCATATTCTCTCATATATTTCATTGATACAAGTTGCAAGTATAACTTTCTACAAAACTTTTCACAAACCTCATAATAAGTATGTGATAATTTTTTATAATAATAATAATTTAGTCTAATTACTTTTGTTGCAATTTTTTACTCAACTTGTTGATATGGATCTCTATTTAAGTGTCTTGCTTTAATTCATTGATGTTTTCTCTTTTTAGCAAAATAGAGTATGGCTAGGTGGGCTAATGAGTTTACTAATGAAAATCATCCAATTCTCAAATTAGTTATCAAAATTTATATATTATACAGAGAAGCTTTCAAAGTAAAGAGGGATAACTTTTTATCTTTATAGAATTACTTTAACTTACCTTTTTAGTAAAATTTTAGGCTTTTAATCTAAGTCTTGTAATTTAACTGATGTTAGCGTAATCTTTTTGACAAATTTCAAAGTAGTAATGCCACATGACACTAATGACTTTTTAAAATCATGCCACATCAACTTTCTCTTATATGAAACTAATAGTAAAATGTTTTAAATGTCATCTCCTATTTGCAAATGTTTAAGAACTTGAATATTACTTTATATTTGTGATCAGATGCTTGCCTTTAAAAGATAACTATAAGTTTATAACTAAATAACTATTTTTCCTTTTCATATGAGTTAAGTAGTGGCATCCTCTACTTTTGAGATAAACCTTATCTATTTGAAGACACGGTCTCCCTTTTCAGGTAGTATACTTACTGTCATCATTTAGGCATGCTGTTATTGGATTGGGCCTTTATTTACTTGATCATAGGCTTGGGCTTAATAGTTAGTTTCATAGTGACTTGTCTTTTGTTTACGAGATCGAGCCCTTAGTCACCTTGTTGTAAAAATATATAAATGTAAGTATGCGTTATTGCAAACAAATAATAAAGTGATAAGTGAGTATTATTTTCACGAGAATTGATATTTATATTCTAACTACCAAGTTAAATTATCATAGTTTTACTTGAATGAGTTGAATAAAAAGATAATTTATAGGAAAATTAATTAAATAGTAAATTAAAATAAATAAAGATACATTAAGAGTAACAAGAGAGAGAAAATTTCAGAGTATTTAATTTTACTAAAACTAATCTGCTAAGACTCCATTTGTTCTTAGTAACCGAAATCTAAATTTATGGTTGATGATTAAAACTATTATAATTATTCGTTAGCCTTTTTTAAGGTTATAACAAAATTATTTTAGAATAACAATTTATTATATTCCTATATGATTTAAGATTGTTAGAAATGCATTAAACACTATAGTTCTACATATCGATTACACAAAATATGCAAAAATATTCCTATCTTATATGAACTTTATGGCATTCAACATAAAAACTAAATCATAAATATCTTTTTTTAGTGTTTTATTAGAAATTTTAAATCATCAAAATAATGGCCAATTATCTAAAAGCATTAAGAGTAGTGTAAAATATTCAATTAATAAAAATAAATTTCAATCACATTAAATAAATAAAAGTCATAATATCACAGTTGGTTACATCATAATTTTAGAAAATAAATTTAGTTTATAATGAAAGAAAATAACACTTTAATCATTAAATTGAACATCCTTAATAATGAAAAATAAAGAAAGAAAGAATTCAAATTTGGATAGCAAACCAAGATGATGAGATTTCTCTTCTTTCTTTGAACTCCTCAAGTTCTTTTTGTCTTTCTCTTTTTTTTTTTATTTTTACTTTATGGCTCTTTTTGTGTCTCTCCCTTGTGGTTCTTTAAAAGGATCTATTTATATTTCATTAAAAAACATAAATTTCTATTTTATCCTTATTTTCTACATCAGAACTTTATGACTTGGCCCTGCAGTCTTAAATTTTGGCGTCACGATATTGAAGCTTCTATTTTTAAGTGTTGTAAATCACTGTAGCAATGGTACTATAGCAGCACTTCGATATTGAGAAGTTAGAGCCGCAGCATTAAGCATTTTGTCTAACACCCTTTTATGTGCTCCAAAATGTATTTTTCACTCTAAATTTCATTCTTTTACGAATTTATTTCTTCCTACACAAAAATAAATTAAAATATAGTAAAACTAGTAAAATAATAAGATTAAGAGTATAGTAAAATTATATAAAAATAACGCACATCACACCTTATTATTATACTCAGGCTCTATGGTTGAGAATTCAGGTGTAGCACCATTAACATTTAATAAATATCCTCCTAACTTTGAAATTTTAAAATATACTCTTGTGTCTACCTTGTGGTTATAGATTAGCATACAATTGTTATTTAATTTCATATAATTTTTTAATAAAAATTATTGTTTAAAATTTTGATTATCAAAAATTTTAAATTTATATAAATAAATTTTAACAACTCATATTATAATTTTATCTAATAGCCTAAAAGTAAGTAATATACCCCTAATTTATTATAAAAATAATTAAAATAAAATAGTATAATTTATTCAAAATAAAAAAATTAAATAAATGTATTTGGTTAATTTATTTGTAACATTTATTTAAAGTAATATAATTTTTTTTTTTTTACTTATGATAATAAAAAAAATATATCTATGTAATATAATTATTTTAGAAAATATTTTCTCTTTAACAAAATTAAAAAATTATTTTTAGTAAAGATATAGTTTTGATTAATTATCATTATGTAAAATAATTCAAACCATTTAGTTTTTTTTAAATAAAATGGTATAATTTTATTTATATTAATTGTTATAAATTGTAAAATTTTAAATTTATTTAGTTTATTATTTTAAATAAAAATAAAAATAAAATTTTCAATTACTAATTTAAAAAATTTATAATTATTCTATTTTGTGTTCATTTAACTTTTTAATATTAAAAAATACTAATATTTTGTTCTAATTAAAAATTTTAAAATAATTTTATAATAAAGATTTAGTTACGAGAATTGAAACTTTTAAAAATAAATGTATGTAATTAAACGTTATCAAAATATAGAAGATTTTCTTAATTGTTTTTAATTAGTCTCTCACCACTGTGGAAACTTAAGGAGATATCTATCACTTTCTTAAGCTTTAACATGTGTGAATGTTTTTAGATATTAGATTAGAATAGTTACTACTAGAGATGGGAACGGATCAGGAATGGGCCAAATTGCTTTTAGTGATTAGACTAGGATAGTTATTACTAGAGATGACAATAGCTCGAAGATGAGCCGATATTGTTGTCCCATGCTCATTTTGGGAAGTGTAGCCTCAACCCTAGCCTGTTCTGGTTTTGGGGAAGGGATCCCCATCTCCCCTTTGGGGCAAGAATCTTTGTCTCTAACTCATTCCGTTTAAATTATAATATTTTTATTCAAATTTTTATTAGTTTTATACTTTTATTTTAATAATTTAAAATTTGAAATTTAAAACTATATTATTAAAGTTTGGGATACGAACATCATTCTACATTCCAATAATACCATTTGGCACTAAATCAAACAAAAACTGCAGAATCTGCAACTCAAAAGGAAAAAAGTAACAGCTTTCACAAAGGTGGTGACATGGACTTTCTGTCAACGATCAAAAAGATCTTTCCACAACAAAATGTGATGATACAATTATGGAGAAGAGTTTCACACAATAATATCATTAATAATGACACTTAAATACTTGATTGTTATCTATAGCTAAATTACAATGGGGTTACGTGATCTGTTTCATTCAGAAAGAGACAACCAAAGACATAATTGAAGAAGTCACGACCTTTGACTACTTCCCCCGTGGCTATAGCTTTTGTATCATACTTGCACGCTCTTGTACAGTCTGGACAATAAGTAACCTACATGACCGACAATGAGTGTACCAAAAAATGATCAGAGAAAATTAAGAAGTATGAAATTGAGCAAGAAATACAGGTCTTAGTTCAAACAGTATTCCAATTATTTATTGCCAGAAAGAAGCAATAGGAAATATTGCTCAAGTTACACACCTCCAGTAGCTTTGGCTTAAAAGAGTCATCAAGCATTATATCCACACCATACATGGCCCTAGATTTTGAGCTGTGCATCTCTGGATGTGCAACAGCTGCTGACTCAAAAACAGATCGGATTACATTTTTGACTCTCTGATGAATGTCTAACCATCTAACTGCAAGAAACAAAGAAATCAACATTACACATTGATTCAAAAATGTTTCTATGTGATTTTACTTTGTGATCACCAAATTTCCACAAGTTGGAATGCCCTAATACCTTGATGTTCTGCTTCAAACTCCCTCACAAAATCAGGTGTGTTCATGTGACTAAATCTCCGACCATAATTCTGAAAAGCAAAGGAAATTATTTGAAGGATCATAATTAAAGATCTTTATTAGAAACCCAATCTAAATTTAAACCCAGTGGGTGCCAGTATATACTCGACTGCCCAAAGATTAAATACAGTCACTGTGCTTAAAACTAATGCTTGAACATACCATAACTGTAAAGTGTGTTTCATATTCAAAGAAACTGTGCTTGTCTAAAGAATATGGGTTGTTTGCCAGTCTAACCTGAAAAAAGAAATGATAAAAAAAGGTTAAAATATTGGCATCTAAAAGCGGAAAGCATTCCTCAATTACCTTCAAGGGATTAGTAAAGATATAGTATTCAAATTATCCTATAATTTTGAAGAATTCCATGGAAGATTTTGCCCACCCAAAAAACATCTGAAAGGAATATTTCCAAAGGATCCATACTGCGAACCAGAACTATGTAACGAAGATCAAACTTCCTTCCTTGGAACAAAACAGGTTGCTCAATATACTTCTGGCATATTTTTGGGCCAGTTTCCATGAGACGTATAATAGCAGATAAATCATCAGTCACAGTGGTATCAATAGTTCTTGCCATGTTCCAAGGCTTTAAGATCCACAGATTGTTAAGCCCATCTCTTTCCCGTACATAGTAGTCACCAATAAGTTGAGATAGATGTGTTTCAAGATTGTAAGTCGGCTGTAACCAATCCAAAGATCCATGTGTCTGTTGGAAGGAGAAATTTCAAGTTAAAAACTTCTTGAGAAACAGTTGCAATTCTTGGGTTTCAGTTGGCTTAATAAGCATATCAGTGCACTAAGTAGATTTATAATGGAATATAGAAAAGAGAAGTATACTGCTTAGTTGGTAACAAATGACAGATCAGTTTATGTAAAATGCCCATATGTAAGAATTTAGATGAGAAATAATTTTATAATCCTAACCTTCTGAATAGTCTCTGCCAAATGATGTTTCATGACAAGACAAGACTCAAAAGGAAATTGGTTTACATATTGCTGATCTGTTATTCCAGTAGCCTTTTTCATATCTTCATCCACCTGCAAACTTGTCCATATAATATCTGCATCCTTCAGTTCGGTTGCTGTAAGAGGGGAAAAGAAAAATTAGGGCAACTGAGGAATAGGATGCATGTTTTACAGAATCAGCAACATTAACAAAGAAAATCTCAGCAATCATTCCAACCAACAGTATCCCCTGCCAGAAAATAAAATCTAAGCAACATGTTCCAGTACTTCCAGGAAATTTAAATACAAGTAGTTATCATGAAATTAACAAATAAAAACTGTTAAAGCAAAAATACTATTGTTTGGGACCTCAACTTTAGTTTAAATCAAGTGTTAACTTGACATTGTATCAAATTTAGTTTGAGTCCATGGTGTGGTGGTCAAACTCTATCGAACACTTATTTTATTGATCAATTACAGATATAATACTTTGAACTTATGGTCTTGTCTTCGCACATAGCAAAGTGAGTTGCTTGCTGTTTGATACTTGGATCCATGTGAGGAGCACAAAAGCTTAGCCCTTACACTCTTAAGTGGTAACTTACAAAAATTGTTGGGGGACACAATATGATCCTCAATGCAATAATGTAAGTGCTCTCACTAATGGCATGTATGGGGGCTCCAGTCCAGTAAACAGAAGATAAGTAAATTAAATTAGAGGTCAAAAAGAAAATAAACCTTCCACGAATAAACCAGAATACTTACTGATTACAAATTCAGGATGATTCAAAAATTCTTCTACTTGTGGAATGTCAGTGTAAACACGTAAAGCACATCCATCACTCTTGTGCAAATATTCAGTGGTAGAAGACTGGGTAGGTATGTATGTAAAATTTTTTGACTGTAATTTCTGGCAGTACTTCTCATATTCCTGCAGGATTCAATTTCAATCAATGCCAAACTAGCAGTGAGCCACATTATAAGTGGGAAAATATCAGTAAGGCTAGTAATAGCAGATACTACCTTGATAAAAAAATTCTGTGGCGTATGGAACCATGCTGTAAGCCTGGCAGAACGTTGTTTGTCTTCCCGAATGCCATATAAGAAATCACGAGTGCACTCATCACTTTTGTAGACATTCTGGATTGGCCATAATATACAAAAGCTGAAAAAGAAGATTTACTCATGACTTCAACAAGAATTGTCCCTTATGTTTCACTCCGAGAGCACAGGAACATAATTTTTCATTAAAATTGTCAACAAATGAGAATATAAAAATACAACTTTTCAGTATGTCATAATATACTTCATTTTACCAAAAGGAACATGACAGAGCATTATTATAACTACACTGTAGATCTCAATTTCAACAACAAGTACTAGGAAAGATTAGCAAAACTGCTCCAGAAAGAAGGTACACATAAAACCTCATAGCTGATGATATTTTCCCTTCTGGCATGAAGAGGAAAGGAGCAATTCTGAAATTCGGCTCATCACTATGCCTCAGGGCTGAACCTAATTCATCCATAACATACCTGCAGAAAACCACAAGGAATTTGATAATCCAAGTAATATCATTTAGTTAGCATTGCCAAAGGCAGTGATAATTGACAAGGTCAACCACACCCAATGAAGCAAAATCAGATGACCAGTGGTTTACCACTTTGGAAAAGCATAACTATGACTCCCATAATATCAGCACCAAGTTAAACAGTTGCTCCATAATGAAAATGGTGAAAAATGGAAATCAGAAAATGAGACATTGAGATGCCCACTGGCCAATGCTGAGCACATAAATAGTGAACATGTATAAGAAAGGAACAGGCCAAACCTTGACTCAAGGGAATCTCTCCATAACACATTCTTATCTATTTGTCACATTCCTGGACCTATAATGTTACAATGACTTTGACCCATGGCATCGATGAAAAAGAATTAACAGTTGCACAATTCATACTGTACTATCACAAGATTTGGAGGTTAGGAGAATATAATAACTAGACACATAAGTATACTAAAGCCATACAATGAGTCCATGACAAGACAATTCAGTAGCATTCCATGAATTGTATGACAGTGCATTTCATTCAAGTAACTTCGGCTTGCCATGGTAATCGATCAATATTTAATTGATTGCGTACTTTTCATGTACCAGCTAAACTATCAAATCACTTGCTTGTGTCACAAGAACTCCAGCATAATATCTTGAGCTGGTCAGTGTACCAACTACGATTACTTTAGTTCAAATGAATGTCTTAAAGGCTTTCCTGTCTACAAACTTTTTAAAATTCAGATCTTTCAATTCTGATTGGGACCCATGGACTTAAATCTTGTTTAAAGTATGTCTTCTTACTGCTTACACAATCTCCACTTAATAACTTCTCAGAAGCTTGCCTGAAACTTCTTATCCTCTGTGTCAATGCAAGAACACAGATAACAGTTGTTTTTTTCTTCATCTCAAATGTGAGGTCAAATTTTCTGTAGCTAATAATATCAGTTTCAACTACTTTGCCTAACAGTTTGTTCCCATTTATTAACAAATGCGATAAAATTACCAAGTGTGAACAGGCTCAGCACCAATTTCAAAATGGTGAATAGATAAGCTTATATAGCTCATAGCCAACCAGCAGATATTTACGATGAAAGAAGTAAAGCAAGTTTTAAAATCAACACAAAAGCGCGTACCATACAGATGTTTCATCTATCTTTTCCTCATTGGCAAGTCTATATGACATTAAATTTAACCACATCGCCCCAAGAACACGATCGGCAAGAGGTTGATCCTCAGTCCATTTAGGAAGGCGTGGTTGAAGCATAGAATCAATCACATGTTTCCCTTCTTCTAAAATTTTACAAGCAGTGACACCATTCAATGTAGACAGGCTGGGAAGAGATTCAAGAATTTTGATGGCACTTTCTCCAAGAGGACCAGGTATATCAACCTGCAGAAAAAGGTGAAATTTTGAAGATCTGAAATCTTTAATCAACTGTTTTAATGTCACAAGTGTCTTCACTTGAGAAGAAGAGTACTACTTCAAGAAAGAATACCTCCAAAGAATGCAAGCATGGAAATCGCTTCAAGACTTCCAACAGTTCACAAACTGAATTCAGCTCTAGCGTATTTCCACGAATATTCAAATGTGAAAGAGATGGCATTGCAGCAGGTGAAAATGCCTGAACAAAGGAAAAAAGCATGAATCATAATAAATAAACTACCTATAGGACTAACTGATGGTTCACACACAAACTCTTAACAAACTTTATTGGCAAAGTCGATAAGAATACCAGATTCCATGCACCTTACTTTCTTAAAGAGAAAATGGGAATATTTAGTTCACATTAATGTATTACAATTAAGATGGAAAAATTGACCAAAAAAATATGAAAGTATACAGCAAAGATATTCAGACCTTATTGACCAGATTTTGGATACATCTATTTGAAAGATCAAGTGAAGTCACACTTTGCAAGGGAAAGTCATTCCGACAAAGACTGCTTGGATTATCCTTTGAATAAACTTCTCCACAATAGCCCAAAGCCCACTCTCCAAAATTACTAGTGAAAGATGAGTTGTAGATCTCCAGTCTAGGACATTCTTGTAAAATTGCATCTTCCATGCTGCGGTCACTGAAAATAGACAATTCAGTTGTAATGGAAACCCTGACAGCAATGTCAGGAGATGATCATAATATTTTTTATTTAATCAGCTATCATACCATTTCCTTAGAACGGGATTGTTATTCAACCACAGAGCCCTTAGATTTTTGAATTTGGTAACTTCCCGCACAATGATTTCCACTTTCTCAAGCTTATTTCCACAGAGGCTAAGTGCTTGTAAGTCCTGATACCACCAGGAGAATGACATACGGAGAACTTTAGAGTACAAAAAAAGTTTAAATTAGCAGGCCTAGATGTCTCAACTACCAATAAAACATCAGCATTGCTACCCAAATGATTTTTGTCAACAAAAACCAAGATTCATTGTATATTACACAATATATACATGTAAAATCAATTATAGTTACGAACCGGAAATTTACTAGACAAATTGATAAGTAGCAGCATATCGTCGTCAATGTCAACCTCTTCAAGCTCCAACCACTTAACAATGCCATCATCTTTTTCAGCTGCATTACAAATCTCACTCTCCAGTATGTCATTAACATTTGATTTGTGACCATTCTCATGCGAAACTCCATCTTCAGCACCAGTGTCAAAATCAGTATCTACACACATCAAAGATGCCATCCTCTGAGCCAGCCCTGGCACCTCCTGCAGCTGCAACCAATCGGAGATTGTCAATTCTCAGCACACTTACTTCAATAGATACAAAAACAGCTTATAAAGTAAACATAAATTATAAAATTTAGCTTTCACTTGACAAGGTAAATTGAAACAAATAGTAAATTCTTATAAAAGAGAAGTCTTTTAACATGAAGAAACAATTTGCATAATATCTTTACCAAAATTGGAGTCTCAAAAATTGTAACAGAACTCCAATGCCAAATCCATCTTTAATTGCTACAAATGCCAACAAATTTAAACAATAATCACATTCCACTAAAAGAAAAATTAACAATTGAAACATAAAATTTTGAGACTCCAAGGAGTTAATATTAAATCAAATTGACATAAGGCATATGAAGAATGGTTTCATTGGTGGTAAAATTTCATACTAGAACTTAGTATAAACTAAAATTCATCAAATATGATGTTCATTTATCGCTTTGGTCTCAAAGGACGCGAAACTCAACTCAAAGAACGCTATTTTGTTCAGCTGCTAATGTTGAAATTTTTGAAACTCAATTCCCCACGGTTGCTTAAAGCATATATCATAAAAGCAAAATTTGAAGCTTTTTAGCACTCAAAAGTTCTTTTCGAGAAAGAACATAGGAGGTAGCTTCAGTGAATTTCCGACAAATTCTACAAAAAAAAAAATATAACAATGCCTTTACAAACACACTATAACTGACAAAATAATTTTACAGCTCGCGAACCTGTTTATAAGCATCGGTTAGGCGAAAGGTCCAGGCGTGATCGATGAGAAAAACGTTTGATTCTTTCTGCATGGATTCCGAGGTGAGCACAAGCCGCCTCTGATGCCCTTCCTCGCAAAGCTCGATTTGGAAGTGAGCGCCGCCATCGAAGGTTTCTGTGGCTAGCTTTTGGAAGAGTAGGCGGTGCAGCGACGGAGGTAGCCCTGAGGCTGCCAATAGAAGACCATGATGTTTAACGAAGTCCTCGTAAGTTTCTATTCTGCTGCTGACATTTGACATTTTTTCAATTTTATGAGTTCTTCTTCTTGTTCGAAGCGGCTGCCTTCTGGTCTGCTGGCGTCCGTGAGGTTTACGGGGTTTTGCAGTTTTATGTGGTTCTTTTTTTTTTTTTTTTTTTCAATGGATTTTTTTCCTTTTCTGTATCCTATTTTAAGGCTGTACCCATTTATAAACGCTTTGCGTGTGTATACATATACATATGCACATATATATATATAAATATATATATTGGGGGGGGGTGGGGTTTTATTTGTGGTCAAAACTTCTCTTGGACGATTTTGTGGTTAATGCCCTTTGATTCATTCCGTCTCTCCATTCAAATGCCACCGTACCCAAGGCAAGCAAAATAATAATAATAATAATAATAATACATTGCGCAAAATAAGAGGACCGAGGACTGAGGACTGAGATGAATAAATTTTGTATTTAACTCTTACAGTTAAAAACATAGTTAGGTTTTTTAACAAAAAAAAAAAATGGATGATTGAAGAAGCATTTTGAACAAATTTGTATTATTAATGTAGATATGTAATCAATTATAGAGTAGATTGAATAAATATATGAATTTTGGTGATTTTTTATGACTGTTACAAAGAATCGAGTAAGAAATGGTGCTTCTAGGCTGTTGTTCTGCTTTTTCTTGATGAAATTGATCAAGGAAACAGTACATTATCACTCCTCTACAGTTGATTTTTATCGAAGATTTTGTGTGTGTGTTCATCAAAGGTTATTTTCTGCCTCAATGAATTTGTTCAGACTGATTTTTCTTACTATTACATGGTTATGAAGTTATTTTTCTTCTATTTTATGCACAATAGTAATGGAAATACCGAGCTATAATATTAGTAGGATATTCAAGATAGATAGAAAGAAGAAGAATCGTTTTGCTGCTGCAGGGACTTGTTTTTATATATAGTTGCTACAAAATACAAGGCAAAAATTAACTAAAATCAATGGGAATTATTTTTATATTTATATTTTAAAAGATTTTTATGATGTAAATTTATTTTTTTATTATATTAATACAAAAAATATTGCTAAAAGGAAATTTCGTGTAATAAGATAAAAATTTAAATAATAATATAATTTTTAATATTTAAATAAATTAATTTATTTATAAAAGAAAGAGTTTAGATTAATTTTTGAACTTAATTTCAATAATCACTTAAAAAAGCAAAAAATTTAAAAAAATAAAAGAAAGAAACCTCGACTTTTTGCCAAATGCTTTCATAGAATACCAAGCACTAAACAATACTAACTTAATAAGTTCACTGAGGGCACAAGCTCCAATGTGCTAGATGACTAAGATGTTGTGAAACTCGCCTTGGTTTAGGTTGTTGAGAGGTTTTTTTTAAGGGATGAACTCGTACGCCAAGGTGGACCTTTTTGTCATGAAATTAGTTGACAATCAAGACACATTCAAGAGCTATTCATGGGATGCGGCACATTGTCGGGGGCAGGAACTTGTTAGTACCTTTTCTCTGAGTCTAGACTGGTAAGGTAAAGAAATATAAAGAATAACATTTGAAGAATAGTAAGTACGACTGCGAACGCTACAACTTGAAAGGTGTTTTTGGCCTCAGTTTTGACGAACCTGTGCCTTGTAGAAGATTGTTGGAATAAGATTATATTTGGAAGTATACAAAAAAAAATAAATAAATTTGTATGTATAAATTTAAAGTGACGTTGATCATGTAAGCATGCTCTGCTAAATTTTACTAGAAATAATCTACATTATTTTCTGTGATATTTGTAGATATAGATATGCGAGCCACGCCCCCATGTCTTCGGGAAGGTACAAGGAGAAGATGAATGATGAGTTTTCTTATATATCGAGGCTGGGAAATAATGAAGAACATGCGAATATACTAGTTTGGAATAATAATTACTGCATATGTAATGCCCGCTAAAAAATCGATGGATTCAATGTTGTTGGCACTGCCTCCTCCATTTGAACAGCTAACACCAACACAAGCTAAGAGGTTAGTGCCATGTGTTGTGCAGTTTGAGTCTACTAGGATACCAGACAGAGCAGTAGGAGGGATAAGATTCCACTCTCTTTGTGCACCTACATGTGATGATGTTGAGGCGTCGCAACGTTAAGGTGCAATTCTCTAAGTGCAGTTTGTCTCAAATAATAAAAGTTTGGGAGTCCATAACAAGTCCAATTGCCCAAATATTGTGGGAATAGTATTTATTAATGGATTTTGAAATGAAATTCAATATTATAAATTAGGAATCTAATTTGAAGAAATTTCTAGACATTATTCTTGGTCTTTTTTTTTAAAAAAAAAAAACTAAATTAAGAATCAACTAAAAAGTGACCAATGCATAATTATTAGGGCTTAATTGAAAAGAAACAGTACTTATTCTTATATTTTATTGGACTACTTTGGCAAGAGCTCCTTTGATTTATTTTTTATTTATTTATTTATTATTATTATTATAAGCACAATACTTCCTTATCTCATGTAAGGAGCTTTGGGCTAATAACTCTCAAATCAATTAGCCTTAGGTACTAGGTATTGAGACACCCCTTTGACATATTTTACTCAAGTTAATAAAATTATGAAATTATTTACATCAAAATTTTATAGTTTTATGAGAACATTCATTGTTGATTTGGGAAGAACCCAATTACTAAGTACAAGCTTGATTTGAGCTTTCTTTTTTCTCTAAAAGTTTTCCTAACCCTTAATTGCTACATTTGACAAAATAAAAGAAATAAAAAAATATGATGTTACAATTTCTCATCCACCACAATGTATTAAAGTGTAAGTTTGAAAGAGGTTTATGAATACTTGTTAAATGAGTATATGCACATAATAATTAATTAAGTAATAATGATGTAAGAGTTCATAAATTCAAAAAATTCAAAAAGAAGTGAATAATTTTATTATGAAATTCAAAATTCATGTCAAAATAATAACATATCTATTATGAAATGTCTTAAAAGTAAAATTACCCCTTACTATGGCATACTTAATTTAAAAGTTTTATTATTATTATTATTATTATTATTATTATTTTAGATAGAAATAAAAATAACAATTTATGTCAATTATCCCTATTATCAATTAGATTGAGACATCGTCCTCAATATCTAAATATAAATTGATAAAGTATATAAAAAAAAAAAATCACTTGTGACGTTGTTATTGAAAAAAGAAGAATCTAAAGTAGACTTGAACACATATAACAAAGTAAAAATAACAAAATATTGTGAAAAAAAATCATAAAGCAATTAAAGTTACAAATAAAGTGACAAATCTAATTTTCACTTTTTATTGCTTTCACATGAGCAATTTATTTGAGCCATTGTTGGTTCTAGTTCATGTACAAAATCTTGTACTTGATTGAGCAATTGGTCGATAGTTAGAACAAAGATAAGGATTCGTTGAACTGTTGGTGGGATGAAGTTCTATTATATTGCATAATCAAAAAAGACAATAAAAATCGTTAAAGTAATCATTAACACTTAACAAATTTATGGGTTTTCAGTGAATGTCCAATTGTGACAAAGATGCAACTTAAAAAGATTCTTCTAGAGTCCAAAAACCACCTAGTAAAGCAAAAAGCACAAGTATTGTCAAGCATTTTAGTAATTAGTTCGTGTATAGTACAAACCTTTTATTCTTTTTCAATTATTTTTCCAGTGATATACTCTATGGATAAAGTCATTGGTATGATACATAAAATATTACATCCATCGACATGCATCATTGTTGACATAGAACCTCACACCCCCCAACCCCCCACCCCCCCCCACCCCCTTTATAATAAATGAAGTCTTCACTAAGCTAAAATTCAATCAATATTGTTTACTATTTCTATAAATTGTATATCTTTCTCAAGACTAGATCCATAAAATACATAAATATTTTTTATTTAACCAGACGAGGCTCCTTCTTGAGTGATTGAGATTTGTATGAAAATAAAGAAACCAAGGTGTTATATACATGCTATATAGCTCAAAAAGATAATACAATAATAACACCTATAGAGATAGGTTGGTTGCTATTAGAAAAATCTAAATCTAAAACATAAAATATTTCAATAATAATTGCTAAGAATGCATATGTATAGGTAAACAATGGCTCACAACTTCCTATGCTTTTGCATGTAATAAGGGCATCAACACCCTTTATAGATTGATGATAAGTTTTTCATTAAATTTTCTTATAAATTGGAAAGCAATGTCTTTTAAAGTTAGATTCCTGAGACAATAATATTTATATTCTTTTCAAAATTGTGTCCACAAATTAAAAATTGTAATTCGCACATATATATGACAAATTTATTATGTTTTTACTTTTTTATTTTAGCTTAATGGTTCTTACTTAACAAGGTATGCATGAAACAAATGAATAAAAAATCTACCACGTGATCTGGAAAGCAACTTAAAACAAAGAAGAAGAAGAGCAACAACAACAACAATAATAAAAACAAAAACAAAAGAAAAAAAAGAGCTAAAACAAACAACAATAATAATAATAAGCACAATAGGAATACAATAAATAAACAAAATAGATGCAAGAAATAAATAGAAAATATATACATTAGTCTTTGTAAATAGGCTCAACAAACATGATATACTCTCGTTCATTACTAAAATTTTCAGAGAATGGTTTTAGAAAATGTCCATAAATCTTTAAAAAATCACCATTTTCTATATTTCAATTTCTACCACTCTATGTGAGTCAACCATCTTAACAAAAAAAAGACATATACATTTTGAACAAAATTTTCAAAAAAATAAATTTAATTTAGAAAAATATATACATTAGTCTTTGTAAATAAGTTCAACAAACATGTATACTCTTGTTTATTATTGAATTTTTTAGGGAATAGTTTTATGAAATGTTTATTAATCTTAAAAAATCACCATTTTTTGGATTTTAATTTCTACTGCTTTATGTGGGTAAACCATCTTGACAATGAAAACACATATACATTTTGAACAAAGTTTTTTGAAAAAATAGATTTAATCTAGTATTATACAAAAGAATTTTTGTAAAGGTTTAAAATTTTTTTCTAACAGTATGTTTGTTATGGAATATCCTTTTTCTTTTTAGGTAAATTAAACGGTTATCATAAGTTTTATCTCTAATTTCTTCAAATTCATTCAATTGAAGTTTTCTTAATGAGCCAACTTTTCTAAACTAAAATTTAACATTTTGATTGTCCAAACTGCTTTATACTTCAATTTAATTGGCAAATAACAAGATTTTTTCTAAAACAAGTTTATAAGTTATATAGTAAACTCAAAGTGTATTAGTTACTCGTGATGAACAATCTTATAACTTATATTAACTGTTTTTTCTAAAATACGCTTAATCTTTCCATTAGCAAGTTCAATTTGTCTATTTGTGTTTGGGTGATACAAGGTGGATATTTTATAAGTCATTCCATACATTTTCATTAGAGCCTCAAAAGGTCTATTGTAAAAATGTAAACTTTCATCACTTATAATGATTCAAAGTATTCTAAATTGTGACAATATTTTCTTTTAAAAATTTCAAATATTTTTGCAATCATTAATTTTTCAAGAACTCGCTTCTACCCATTTAGAAACATAGTCAACTCCAACTAAAATATAGACGAAAAAGGACCAATGAAATTAATGTCTCAATAATCAAACACTTCAATGATTAGAATAGGGTTTAATGGCATCATATTTCTATTAACCATATCACCCAATATTCAAAATGCATCCATGTCTTTGAATTAAGTGACCTAACAAAATCTGTACTATAAGAAACAATATTCTTTAAGACAAATGATACACCATGCTTCAAAATGAAAAATGCTTCAAAATGAAAAAAAGAAATTTATTGTAAATTTTATTGTTAGGAACATATATCTTTATGACTTGATCAAGATATAAATCATCCCAAAAGAAATTGGGTACCTCTTTTATAAATTTCTTCTTGTCTTGTGTATGCCATTCCAAGTATTTGACATTTAACCTTTTAAAAGAAAATTAGCAATATACATGAACCAAGGTAAAGTTGAAATACTCAAAAATTGCTCATTAATGAAAGTATCATTAATTGGTATAAATTCAAAAGATTCATCTCTAAAAATAATAATTGATGAGCCAATAAGATAAGATTTAAATTTTCTAATTCAAACACCATTATAAATAATTCTTTTTCAATGGTTGAATAATTGAATTCAATATTATTTATAGTTTTACTTGCATAATGGATAACATATGGTTTGTTATTTTTTCTTGGCATTAAAAAAACTTCAGTAACATAATCATTAGCATCATCCAAGAATCAAAGTAAAGTTGAAATACTCAAAAATTGTTCATTAATTAAAGTATCATTAATCGGTATAAATTCAAAAGATTCATCTCTAAAAATAACAATTGGTGTGCCAATAAGATAAAATTTAAATTTTCTAATTTAAACACCATTATAAGTAATTCTTTTTCAATGGTTGAATAATTGAATTCAATATTATTTATAGTTTTACTTGCATAATAGATGACATATGGTTTATTATCTTTTCTTTGCCTTAAAAAAACTTTAGTAACATAATCATCAGCACATACATGATTTCAAAAGGCAAAGTCCAATGAAGAGGCTATACGATAATAGCAGAAGTAAGGATCCATTTAAGATTAGAAAAGATTTCTTTACAATTTTTACTCCAGTCAAAACATTATTTTTTTTTGTTTTGCTAGAAGGTTACAAAATGAACTCGATATTGCACTAAAATCTTTAATAAACACTTTATAAAAATTAACATGTCTTAAGAATTATCTAACATTTGTTAACAGACTTTGTTGTTGTGAAATCTCATAGTAATTGGGAGTAAGCCTAGAACATATCTTATAAATACTTTAACTTTGTTAATTATACAAGACTTTTTGGGTCTTGGGCTTGAAATTTTAGGTGATAGGAACAAAATTATGAGGGATCAGGATTAGGTCTATTATGCCACTTGAATTGCTAAGGTAGACAATATTGTATTAATTTAATTGAATCATCATAGGTGTTGGCAAATTAGAAACTAACTCAATTTAAACTTTGTCTACCTTAATTTCTTTTGATGAAATAATGTGACCAAGTACAATATTATTTGTTATAATCAAATGACATTTTTCTCAATTAATCAAGAGATTTTTCTCTTCACATCTAGTTAAAAACTTTTCCAAAATACTTAAACAATCATCAAATGAGTAACCAAAAATTAAAAAAATAAAATAAATCATCCATGAAAACTTCAAGAAAATGTTCAACAAAGTCACTAAAAGTGCTAACTATGCATATTTTAAAAATATAACTAATCATTACATAATCCAAAAGTCATTCTATGATTAAAAAAACAATACCAAAAGGACATGTAAAAGTAATATTCTTTTAGTTTACAAGTATAATTATAATTTGATTGTAACCAGATTATCCACTTAGGAAGTAATAGAATTTACAATCCCACAACCCTTTTCAAAATTTTCTTTGTAAAAAGTAAATGGAAATAGTTTTTCCTAGTTATCAATCAAATCAAGCTTTCTATTGTTGATGCATATGCGGCAATCGGTAATAATTTTGGTTAAATAACTCATTAATTTTATTTTTTACTATAATAACTCTAGCTTTTTTAGATACAACTTACATAGGTCTTACCCAATAACTTGCAAAAATAAAATAAATGATTTTATTATCTCATAGCTTAATAACTTCATTTCTCACTACTTCTTTCATATTAGTAATAAGTTTTATTTGCATTTCTCTAGACGGTTTAATATTTTTCTCAAAATAAATCTCGTGCATACAAATAAAAGGACATATTCCCTTTATGTCAAGTATAGTCCATCCTAATGCATTTTGGTGCGACTTTAGGATTTGTAATAATTAACCCTCTTAAAAAGCATTAAGTTTCGAAGAAATTATTATCAAAAAAGTTTTATTCAAACTCAAAAAGAGTATCAATACCTTGAATTGTTATGGTATTTCTTCAATTTTTATCAAAGAATAAATATGAGAAAATTCAAAATAATCTTCAAAACTATTTTTATTACAACAAGTAAAGCAAGATTCTAAAGGGATAGAAAAATAAGAAATATTATCTTACACCCTAATCCACCAATTTGAGTACGTAACAACTGTCACACACTTATAAGGTACATTAATTACTGGTATTCCACATAAATGTGAAAAAATTTTAATATCTCATGTTGTCAACCCACATAATATACACATACAAAAAATATAAAGTATATAAACGAATGTATTATTCTGCAAACTAAGTATCTCCACAAAATTCTTTTAAATTCCTCTATAAAATATTTACATATCAATAGAGAGTAATATATACCTAGAAAAGTCTTCAACAACAAATGTAAACTATGAACTCTTTATCAGGGGTGTTAAATGATAATATTTTTGAAGTATATTAAATCTTAAAATATTTTTTAAAAAAAGAAGACGTGAGTAATACAATTAGTAAATAGATAAACGATAGTAGACTAAAATTTTAATACATGGGTAAGAGTATTATATTTTATAAATATAATAATTTATAAAATTTCAGTCATTTATTTATATTTAGACAAGTTTTTGGAAAACATTCTTATATAGTATCAGTGGATGATCCAGTAAAAGAAATTTGGGCTCATTGGAAAGTTATCCCCTAAGACATCTATTAGTGGCTCTTTAATTAATATCTCAAGATTTTCTAATAAGTTATTTCACATACTCATATAAAATCAAGTCATTAAGTTTACTCGTTAGTATTGATCAAAATAAAAAGTGTAATGTTAGACACTAACTATATACAGTAATAACATCTCCTTTATTTCATATCAGACAATAAAAATAGAAATAGGTAATCTCTCCCTTACCTTTTTTTCTAATAAGTGTAAAAATGTGTATATCAAAGCAAATATATATATATATATATATCAATATCTTTGCATAGATAAACCTACAATGGGACACTTACACAAAGTTTCAAATCATAATCTTTTCTCTACATCATATTTATTAAATCATGCAAAATTATCTCATCACAATTCATCCATCCACAAGTAACGTGCAAAATTTTTAAATCACATTTTTCTTCAAATTCACTCTTACTCTAATATTTGTAAATCTATATTCATTAAACAATTTATAAATTCAAATTTATAAAATAATTAAATATTTAAATTTATTTTATCAAAAAGTATTGAAATAAATTTATATTCATAAAATATTTAAATTCTTATCATTAAAACATATTAAAAATTTATCCATCTACTTACTATTCGTGGGAGGGTCAGTGCTCTCAAACTTAGTTCTCTTGCTATGTTGGATTCTTCGTTGTTGTATCCCCACTCACATAAAAATTTATTTACATAGAATTATTAATATACTATATTTATTTTAAATATACGATATTTTGTAGAATGTATGCAATTCATATGCTTTTAGTTGACATTTATTAAGGCATCTTGTCAAAATCTTATTCAACACACCAAAATTATATCATATTTATATAACAATATACTTAGCATTTTTATGCCAATCCATACAACATATCTTACCAAAATTTATATTATTCTACAAAGTCAATAGATATCAATTCTTACCTGTATAAATTACTTCATATTCATTATCACATCAATTCCAACGTAAATTTTCCTATTATAGATAAAAGTTTGTTTTCTATTCCTATACATTGTAATTGTAAAGCTGTTATAGATTTCGTAAAGTAATTTTATGTGAATTAGAAGATGAATAGGCATATTAGAGTGAGATATAAATCAATAAAAAACCTAATTGAGAATGTTGTCATAACTTTAGATTTTATAAAATCAGAGTTGAACATAACTGATCAATTAGGTCTAAGCTCACAAAGGAAGTAACCTGGGGAGGTAATCCAACCTTTGTAATTGAAAATCCTATGAAAGAGGTTTAATGGGTAGAAACAATTCATACTATGTGACTTTTTAACACCAATATTATGAACATATTTTAGAGAAGATATGTTTTTGTTCATCCCTATGGTAAAGTGATAGTTTGTGATGTAAAAAGAATGGCATTTGCTCTAAATGAATCAAGGCAAGTCTATCTCACAAGGTATAGGTCCCATGTACCTTTGAAGGGTTCACCTAAGTAAGAGTCATCATGAAGTTTTGACTATGAAAGTTGAGCTGTTCTCCTAAAAACCTTTCATGAGAATCAAGATATGAGCACATGGCTATTAATAGTGCTAGCCCATTAAAACCAAGTCTTTGTTGCTATTATGTATGTGATAATTAAAATTTAATCCAAGGAATAGAGTTCAAGACATAGTTCAGTCTAGTACCTTAAAGGAACTATGTTATTACTTATCATTTCGCTCAAATTTAAGAACTAATATATTCTATCATTTTTATTTTATATATACTATCTTTTGTAAAGATTAAAATAAATAAATAAATATTCATTAGATAATTTTCACACTAATCACTAGTTGAAGGGAGTGATGGAAAGCATCGTTACATGTATTTATACTGTGATGTAAAAGAAACTCTCAAGTGAATGTAAAGTCAAAGAGGCAATAAGACAAACTGTAATTTACTGTCTTCATTGCTATAATTCACCTCATCCTTATTATGTAAATTCATGCCTTAAGGATCACACAACCATAACTTGATACCCAAGCATATCTAACGTCACTATTACCCATAATAATTTTTAAATGGAAAAATTAAATGGAAGGTGTGTGTGTGTGTGTATAAAAGAAGAAGATGAAATTGAAAAAAATATAAATTCTATATCCCGCTTCATATATAATCCTCTTTTCTCATATCTACAGTACACACATTAAAACATCTCATATCCCCCCCAGAGTTGGTATTAATAGAGGCACTCATACTAGGAAGATTTTGCGATACCTAGTTATAGATTGTGGCAAAACCACCCCCATCACCCTATGGCTATCTAATTATATAATTTATGCATATATTTATTATTAAATTTAAAATATAATTTTTTATTTTATTTTATAACCGTTTGAATACAGATATTCCATTTGAGAATTCTTTAGTTATCAAAAATCATGATTACATATTACCTATCACGCTCACAGGGTTCATATTATATCATCAGCATCTTAACCATGTAAATATTTTACAATAATAGTAAAAATAATTCTTGGTGGTCATTAAACGGAGAGAAAAGTACAAAGAACTATATATATATATAGATATATATATATATTTAAAAAAACAAAAAAGAGCAGATCATGGAGCAATCTCACACCTCTACATTGTTCATTTATCCAAAGCCCTTGTGGAGGGAAAGTCTGTGTACTCTGTTGAAAGAAAAGAATCACAAAAGAAGAGGAAATGGGGTGGTGGCCTCCGCTTGAGAGGCAAGTTCATACTGTTTACTTGACGCCGTTTGGGAGACATCAACTTTAGTCAAACTGTAGCAAAACGCGTGGAAATTAAGTCAAGGAGAGAATAATTGAGTCAACTAAATGAGTTAACTGGTTATAATCCAAATACGTGATACGATCGCCCATCACTCGTTTCTTCTTTCAGAGCTAATTCTCCCCGTTGGCGCAGACATATCTTGCTAGCTCTTATTATACTTTTTTCCTGTTGTATATTGAATCAGAAATGGACAGTCTCGTAGGGTTCAGATTCCAACCATCTAATCAAGAAATTATCCTTCTCCTGACGAAGAAGAGGCTTGATCCTGATTTCTCCGTCGATACAGTTAAGGAGATTGATTTCTATAGCTTTGATCCTTGGGAATTACCCAGTAAGTATCAACTATAATCTTAGTTATTAAAATACAGCTTGCACTTTCAATCAGCCTCTTTTTTTTTTTTAGGATCTAAAGTTTTTGTTAATTTTGATGTGAATTTATGTGATGCAGGGTATTCAGGGATTCAGTCTAAGGAACCAATTTGGTACTTTTACAGTAAACCTTATTACAAGTATTCCAAGAGTAAACGAGCACACAGAAGAACAAATTCAGGATATTGGAAAATCACTGGCAAAGGTTCTAAGATCAAGGCCAAAAACAGCGAAGATGTGATTGGTAGCAAGAAAATTTTGTCTTTCTACCTTCATTCTCCTATTTCCAAGGACGCAAAACCTGAGTGGGTTATGCACGAGATTCAAATCGAGGACGACCCTCTTTTTAAGGTATGAACTTTATTTTTTTTTCTTATTTATTTTTGTTTTGACACTCCCATAATGTTCATTTTCTTATGAATCGTTTGTGTGTTTGGTTTTGTTTGAACTGGTTGTCTCCATTCCTTGCTTAGCGTTGAACGATTTATGCATTGTAAATCTTATGTACTCGTGTTTATTTTAGTGGAAGGATGCATAATGTGGCTCCTCATGATTGATTTTGTTGCTGTATGAAGAGTGGAGTCGTTGGTGAGCATGCTAGATATTAACTTAAATGAAGATATGGTGTGATTATACAGACAAAGTGTTGAAAACTATCGGTTTATTTGTGTGGCCTCTTTTATTTGAACATGTTATGCAATTATATTACAACTTTTAGTGGACCAAATCTCACTGAAACTAAAGTTGGGGTTGATAAGTAAGAAATTGTGGTCTAAAATCATTGTTGTTGTGACTTGAAAAATTATCTTGTAGATGAGTTATTTTGATGAAACAATCTGTTGTTTTTTTTTTTCTCCAAAACATTGGCGAGCAGTAATCTGGCAGTGTTAATGAAATTTCAAAATCTCCTTTTGCTAGAAATTATTGATAATAGTGGATTTATTATCTTTTGGCCTTTAATTCATGTCATGTAGGAGGACTTTGTTGTTTGTCGGCTCGAAAGAAAACAGAATAACAAGCCTGCTATTTCAACAAATGATGAAGGTGAATCAAGTGAACATTTGGTGGTTGCAGAAAATACTTCCCCAAATTCTGTACTACCACCAAATCAACCTTTGGTTTCTAATAGAAATCATGTTGCAGAAAAAAATACCCAACTATGTGACAATTCGAGGTTGCAGCAAGCACTAAATCAGTGTTGTGATGACAATGCTCTGGATAATGACCCTTTCTCTAATCTGCAGTCAATTATTTATCCGGAAAAGGGATTGTCATGTTATAACTGTCCTAGTAATGGTTGTGATTTGTTGAATTCTCATTATGACAGTGAGCAGATAAATGACCTGATCAATTCACAAGGGGCTTTCCAGAATGAATACTCTTGTGAAGAAACTGGACAAACCCAAACTCTTGAATTCAACTCATCAAAGCCAGATGCAAGAGTTCATATGGAGGATGGCAGTGAAGCGGACACTGAAACCCTCAATGAATGGGTAAGGAAACTATTTGAGAAATAGTATTAATTCAGTAGCACATATTAAGAACAATCAAATCCTCGAGGACAGTGTTATGTTACTATTGCTGAACAATCAAACTGTCGTGGAGAGTATAATATTATTGTTTGTATTGTAATATTGCTTTGCTCATGTTTATGTGTATTATAAACTCCCTAATCATTTAGAATGGTTGCATAGTTAGTGATATGTTGTTCAGGGCACACGGATGCTCAACTTGCATGTATCTGATATGTATATTTAGTATCATGGCCAAGTTCTATGTAAGTTCAGCTTGTTAAATAGGTATGCTTGTTTGAAAGAATAGCAGCATATGCGAATTTCGGATAGACCATTACCTTCCATCAGGACGGCAGAAGAAGGGACAGTGGTCACTTTCATCATTAGATTTGGCAATAGATTGTCCGCCCATCAACTCAGATCAATCGTCATAACCACACCAGGGAGAATCTCTCATTATTAGTGTTGTATTTATAACCCTAAACTTAATCTAAACTTGACCCAGAACAACTATCGAACTAGTAACAATCAAGATATGTGCGAGAATGAAAACAGCACACCAAGGATAATGTGGTTCGGCAATGCCTGCATCCACAGGAAGAAATCACACTCAAACTTGATTCATTAGCAAAGCGAAATATTCAAATACAGAGAACACAGTCACAGCTTTCAAATGATTCCAAGAAGACTTGATTTCATGACCTAAATCTTGTTTTAACTAACTTTGAAAGTGATACAACTACCAACCGTCTTCCCCAGAGTTTCTTTATTAACAATCAAATCCAATTTACCAATCATAACCACCAAGTCCGCGCCACTTGCCAACTCAATTAAAATTTACCAAGTACACCTGTAAAAATTTTGAATGTACCCAATTCTAACATCTCTCCACCTTGCATTTGGAATCTAAACTTTCAAGTGCTTTCTTCCATTCTCCATCTTCTTCTTCGTTCAGAATCAGCACCAATACCAACCAAATTCATATAAACTCTGAATTTGGCTGTTGGTACTATCTTGGTCAACATGTTGGTTGGATTTGAATTTATATGAACCTTCTACAATTTCACCTAACCTCTATTTATTTCCTCTCTTATGAAGAAGTATCTAACATCAATGTATTTTCCCTTTTTATGGTACATTTAGTTCTTGGCTAAATGTATGACACTCTAATTATCACACAAATGCATCAACAGCATTATAATCAGCTAGTAATACACTCACAATCCCCTTGAGCGATAAAGCCTCCTTTACAGCCTCAATTGTTGCTAAAAATTCAGTTTATGTGAATGACAATGCCACAATTATCTTCCAATTGATCAATCATCTAAATCCATACATCAAGCCATAATTTGCAATGCCCTTTAAGTACCTAAATGCCCACTTCATAGCCTGCCAATGTACTTTACCTCAATTACTTGTATATTTACTTACCAAACTAACAGTAAATAATATGTCAGGCTTGATGCAAACCATATCATACATGAGGCTTCCTACAGCATGTGCATACATAATACTTTCTATGTAGATTTTATCTTCATTAGTATCTAATGATTGAGAAGCATTCAGTTTGAAATGAGCTACCAATGGGCTCTGTACTGGCTTAAATTCTATCATCTTAAACCTTCTTAAGATCTTTTCTATAAAGTCATCTTGTGATAGAAATAATAGCCCCTTTTCTGTCTCTTACAATCTGAATTTCCAGAATTTTCCTTGCACAACCTAAATCAATCATGTTAAATTCTAGCTTTAAGATGTCCTTGAGCTTGTTTACATCCATTCTAAATTGGCTAACAATTAAAATGTTATCAATATACAATAACAAGTAAACACCTCCACCTTGATATAACTTTTGATAGTAAACACAACTATAGTAGTTGCTTCTTTTATATCCATGGCTTGTTCTAAAGATATGAAATCTCCTATATCATAGTCTAGAGGATTGTTTCAATTCATACAATGATTTCTTTACTAAGCACACAAAATCCTCTTTGTTTTTTATCTTGAAACATTCTGGTTGGTTCATCAAAATTTGTTCTTTAAGCTCACCATTAAAGAAAGCAGTTTTAATATTCATTTAGTCAAGTTCCATAATCTAAACAACAACAAATGCAAGTAGTAACTTTATGGAATTATGTTTGACTACTGGAAAGAAGATTTCATTGTAATCAACCCCACCTTTTCTGAGTAAAATCCCTTGCTACCAATCTAATTTTATACCTTAGTGGATCACCAACTGATCTCCCTTCCTTTCTTTTGAAAATTCACTTGCAATTGATTGGCTTCCTATTTTTTGGTTTTGGAACTAAAGTCCAAGTTTGATTTTTCAGTAAGTAATTCAACTCATCTTGCATTGTTTTCTTCCATAAGTGTTTATCTTGACTTTTCATGACCTCTTGATAAGATCTAGGTTCATCTTCCATTATGCCTTTAGTAAAAGTTAATGCAAACGCAATAAGATCAGTATACGCATACTTGCTTAGTGGTCTGATTGTTCTTTTAGTTTTTTCTTGAGCCAACATGTAGTTTGATAAGTCATCTTGAGGCTAGAATTGTTCTTTATGAGATATGCCTTCTTCTAAATCATCTTGAGGTAATTTTAACTCCACCTCAATATGATTGCATCCTTATTTTCATTGTCACCTATTGAAGCGTAATCTATATGCATAGATTCTTTTAAAAATGATGCCTTATTGAACACCACATCTCTACTTATGATGTATCTTGAGAGTTTACCCTTTGGACACCATATTTTGTATTCTTTAACTTTTTTAGGATACCTTATAAAGATGCCTTTTATAATTCTTAATTAAAATTTTTCCTACTTAATGTGTGCATACATGTATTTCTAAATACCCTTAAATTTTGATAACTTGTAGGTTTACCTCTTCAAACTTCTTCTAGTATTTAAAACTCAAAACAAATGAAGGACTTCTATTAACAAGGTAGTAGGTTGTAGTAGTTACCTTTGCCTAAAAAGTTTTTGGCAATTTTGATTTAATTGGCATACATCTATTCTTATCTAATAAAGTCTTGTTCATCCTCTTATCAAAACCATTCTATTAAGGTGTTTTAAGCACTATTTTATGCCTTGTTATTCTATTTATCTTATAGAAATCTTCAAAAGCTTTATTACAAAATTTAAGTCCATTGTTTATTTTTAACTTCTCCACCTTCCTTTTTGTTTAAGTCTTTACTAAAGCCCTTTATTCCTTGAATTTTTTAAATGCTCGATTCTTTTTCTTTAGTATGTAAACCTATACTTTTTTTGAGTAATCATCAATGATTGAAAGAAAGTACCTTCTATTATTTAGAAATAACACTTGTGTAGGCCCCCACAAATCTAAATGAACATAGTCCAAGATATTTTTAGTTTTATGTACAGCCTTGGTGAATTTTACCTTGCAAGCTTTGCCAAAAATGTAATTTTCATAGAAGTTTAGTGGCTTCAAGTTTACACTACCAAAAAATCCTTATTTATCTAATTCTTTTAGTCTTCTTTCACTAATGTAAGCTAAATTGAGATGCCATAACTTTGCATCGTGTATCTTTACTTCTGATCCATTATCTTGTAAGCTGAAAATTGCATATCATCAATCACTTCTGATCCCTCTAAAACATACAAACCATTTATTTATGCTCTTTCTGTTCATTACCATTATAGATCCTTTAACAACCTTTAAAACTCCATTTTTGACTCTAAAATTAAAACCTGATTTGTTTCAAATGTCAAGAGAAATGAGGTTTCTCTTTAAATTTGTTACATATCTAACATTTTCTATGATTCTTATCATACTATCATGTATTTTAATTCTCATTGTTTTAATGATAATAATATTAGATGCATGATTATTTCGCATCAAGACTCTTCCTTCATTATAATCTTTATAAGTATTAAACAAATTTTGATTAGGGTACATGTGAAATGAATAGCCAGAGTTACGAAGTCAATGACCTTTTATTTTATTATTTAATACAATGAGAAGATCTGCACTTTAATAGCCTTCATCTGAACATTTTGTTCCAACATCTGTGAATTCTTTAATCTATTTTGATGCTATTGAAGCATTTCCAAGATTTCCTTGATATGTCTTAGGATTACTCTTCCTTTCTAGACAATCGTTTTTGAAATAGCCCTTCTTGTTGCAATGATAACATTTATATTTCTTGTTCTTAAATTTTGATCTACCATGGTTAAACTTTTTATCTTATTTCTTTTCTATCCTTCTTTTTGCTATCAATACTTCATTAATGGAATTGGTTTCTTTGTTGTCACTCTTTTGCAATTTCTTTAAACTTAGAACAACTTTTACATCTTTCATGGATAATGATTCCATACCATACAAGAGAGTGTCCACAAAATACTCATAGGAATCTAACAATGATCTAAGTAATATCAAGACTTGATCCTCATTATTAATTTTAATGTCTAATGCTCTCCAAATCCAAAATAATCTTATTGTAATTGCCAATGTATTCCTATATTAAAATACCTAACTATATTGTAAAACTATATAACTTTCTCTTTTTATACAATCTATTTATAAGTGATTTTATCATGAATAAGCTTTCAAGCTTAAGACATAACCTTGCTATAATAGTTTGCTTAGAGATTTCTCTTAAGACTCCATCTATCAAGCATAACAAAATGGCATTATATGTCTTTTTCAACAAATCTCTCTTATCTTTGTCATTTATTATTGTGGGAAGCTTGGCCTCTCTTTCAAGAGCTTCTTCTAAGCCTTAATGACCCTCATCTTTAACCTTCAATGACTAAAATTTGTCTCTGATGTAAACTTTTCAATGTCAAATTTAGATGAAGCCATTGAATTTATGGCTTTGATACCACTTTGTTATGTTTAAACCCCTAAACTTGATTTAAACTTTGACCAAAAACAACTACTGAACAAGTACCAATCAAGATATGTATTAAAATTAAAATAACACTCCAATGATAACGTGTTTGAGAAATGCCCACATCCATGGAAAGAAAACACACTCAAACTTGATTCATTAGCAAAAAGAAATATTTAAATACGGAGAACGCATTCACAACTTTTGAATGATTCCAAGAAAACTCGATTTCATGATCTAAATCTTGTTTTAACTATCTCTAAAAATGATGCAACCACCATCATTCTTCTCTTGAGTTTCTTCTTTAACAATCAAAACTAATTTATTAGTCATAACCATCAAGTCTACATTAGTTGCCAACTCAATTAAAATTTACTAAATACACGTATAAAAATTTTAAATGTACATAATCTTTACATTTCTACACCTTACATTTGGAATCAAAATTCCCAAGTGTTTTCTTCCATTCTCTATCTTATTCTTCATTCAAAATCAGCACCAACACCAACCAAATTCATACAAACTTTGAACTTAGTTGTTGGTATTATCTTAGTTAAAATGTTGGCTAGATTTGAATCTATATGAATCTTTTATAACTTCACTTGAACCTTGCTTATTTTCTCTTTTATTAAGTAGTATCTAATGTCAATGTGTTTTGTCCTTTTATGTTACATTTGATTTTCGGCCAAATGTACAGTGCTTTGATTGTCACATAACACATCAATAGCATCATAATCAATTACCAATTCACTCACAGTCCCTTTAAGATATAAAGCCTAATTTCTACCTTAGTCATTACTACAAATTTAGTTTGTATGGATGATAATGTCACAATTGGCTACAGAATGGCTTCTAGCTAATCAAGCATCTAAATCCATACATCAAGCCATAATTTGCAATACCTTTGAAGTATTTAAACATCCACTTCATAGCTTATCAATGTACTTTGCCTAAATTACTCGTATATGTACTTACTAAACTAATAGCAAATGATATGTCAGGGTTGGTGTAAACCATAGCATACAAGAAGCACCATCTTAATAATCAAAAATACCTGAAGCTCAAAATCAATCCAAACCCCCAAACTTCATATTAGAAAAAAATACTTCTAAAAGACTTTAATTGCTGGGTGAACTTTTAAGTAAATCAATATCTAAAGAAAATTCTTTACACAGAAACCTATGTGGGCATGAATTTTGAGCTAAATCCCACACATTATCAAAATATTAAAAAATGCTAATGTAAAAGATAAATAAGTTTATCCTAAAACAAAAGCAATAAAAATATTACACCAGCATAAACTACCATGGTCGATAAGTTGAACTCAATTTATGTGAGGTGGTAAGCAACCACCAAGTTTATCACCCTACCACTAATGAACTATGAGGAGGGCAAGTGAATGGGAACTGACAGAGAACCCAAATTGCTTGACTAGCATACCCCTATTTACTCAATTCAGCTATAAGTACTTAATTTGCTATTATTCTCAAGTCCATGATTAATTGAGAAGAATGAATATATTTCAATTTCAATATTTTGCATCTGCTTAGCTTTGTAATTTTTGTACATAATCTATATGTATCTATGAATTAGTTTTAAAGATTTATTTTGAATTTTTTTCTAAATTCTTTTTAAACTTTACATCAACATATTGTGATCAATGCACTTAAACTTTGTTATATATATATATATATATATAAATTGTTTTAGCTGCAAAATTATGATAATTGCCTTATAATACCTAAATCAAACATTAGAGGTCAAATCTTAAGGTACGGCATGGCCTACAAAATTAAGGTCCAAATGAGCTTATTTGTTGGGTAGATTGAATTCTAGAGATGATAAATGCGTTGAGTCGACCTACAAAATTATAGTATAGATAAGCTTGTGTATTGGGCAGATCAAATCCTAGTTTTAGAAAATGGGTTGTGCTAAGTCAGCATGACTTATAATATTCAAGCCAAACTATTTATTGCTACTTGAAAAATTAAAAAAAATTAAATTTAATATAAAACAAAAATTCTATTTATTTCATCAGCTTTCATCTCAACTTTCTTATTAAACATTACAAAATTTTCTTCCAATCAAAGAATCAAGTTAATATTATTTTTCTTTCATTAAAACAATCGAATTCCTTAATTATAATTTTAAAAGATGAAAAGGAAAATTAATGATGGAAGATAAAGTCAATTCCACAAGTGACAAAAGCAAGTAAGGTTCAAAATAGTCTTTTATTTCATGAATACATGCTTCATATTCTATGGTATTGTTAATGCCTTCAAAGTTGAGCTAAATGGCAATTGGGTTGTATGATTCATCATGTATAATTAGCAATGTCCTTACTATGTAGCTATTTTGATTAGTTGAAAAATAAAGTATGTCATTTTCTCTTTCTATTACTTTGTTTTTCTTCTTCTTTTTATGAATTTTTCTTATTCTTAAGGGAAACCTTTCTTGGCTATAATTAATAGCCCTTGTCAATTATAAAAATGGACTTATGAAGCTATATATTGGAACATGATCATAGAGGTTAATGTATTCCATGTAGAAAAACAACCATAAAAGGATGATGGCTACTATCGTACCAATAAGATAGACACACTTGTTTAGAAGGAATTACATTTGCATTATAACTATAAATTCTTAAAGTATCTTCTTTTTAATTCTAATTTTGAACAATTACTTTTTCTTGTTAATGCTTTTATAATGTTTCTTCTGTTGAAAAAGAAAAAATGTTGATTGTTAAAGAGAGAAGTTCAAATGATGGACCAAATGCTAGTAGGCTTTTATCGATTAAAGCCCAAATACTTGCTAGACCAAGACTAAGTGAAACTTAAGCCCAAAATGTGTTCAACAGGACAAAAGTAAAAGAAAACAAAGAAAAAACACTAGTTGGTTGTTACAATGGCCATGTTAATCTAAAAGGACACTAAAATCACAAGAACAACAAAATTATTTTCCTTAAAGAAAACCTCTTTAATCTAAAACCTCTTTTATCTCTTCTTTTTAGCACAAATAGATATTTGTATATTGTAATTGTTAGTGAATCAATACAAAAATAATGAATTCACTGTAATTTTCTGCTATTCTTCTTTAGATTTAAGTTGTTATAAGAGCTTATCATCTTTTAATGACATCGAATAGTAATCCATTGTTAAGATATACCTTAAAAACCATTCGTGTTATTGATTTTAGAAACATATTATGTTTTGTATGTACAGTAATATATTAATGAAAGAAAGAGTCATTTATTCATAAATATAGACTACTTTCTTTATTTAATCATAGATATAAATAAAGTACTTTTGTGAGTTATTCAAATAATTTATTTAACAGCTAAATAATATTATAAAAATTATTTTCTATAGCGGTGATATCGATTAAGCAACGATATCGTATAATAAATATACTGAATATTTCCGACGAATATTATGAGATGATATTAGTGCGAGTAACGTGATGGTCATGATTAAAACATTAGTATGGATTAAATAGTTAAAGAACTATTTTTTCGAATATGACTACATAACGATAAATCACGTAATATTATTTGTAGTTAATGATTTATCGTATAATTATAATAGTGTATGACGTTATTCTTTGACCTAAGACATCACTATTGAATCTGATATAAATGTATGTGGTTCATATAGTGTATAAGTACAAGATTAATTATGTCTTGTATGATAAAATTAGTTTGATCATGTATTATTTACAGTTGAAAATATATGACAACCAAGATAGAATCTATTAACTCGATAATTATGGGATCGAAATTACTACTAATTCGATCTGAATTCAAGTTCTAAAATGAATATTAATAAATGTCTGAAAAATAAATTTTTAACTAAAGTGATTAAATATCACGCAAAAGAGTTCGTATGACAAGTTCAATACATATTAATTAATAGTTTATGTTTATATCGGTAAAAGGGTTTTGACGTATAATGAACCCTTACTCGATTAGAATTAGACGATAAAAGGACTTTACCCATGTAATAGATACAATTAAGATAAGGATGACATCATTGTGTATTATGAGTTATGGCACATTATTAGATGTTAACCATAGTCGTTGAATTATCAAATAGTTTAATATAGCCAAAAAATTCGAAACAAAATCATGGCTATTCCATATTAATCCACATGATTACGCCAATAACTAAAGGTAGTGATAAATATTTAGGATATATATATATATATATAAGTGTTATATATATTTATCAATTCTTTAAAATATTTAAAATTTTTTTCTTAAATTTGCATTGAAATATAATTTATTAAAAATTATATAGTCAAATTGATAATATTAATTATCAAAAGACCAAAATAAGAATATGCAATTATAGGATAATTAAAAGGTGATTATGTGCCATAGACTAATTACACATTAGTCTATATATATACATTGAAATATATATGAAAGTTAACCAAATACCTTACATTTAAGTATTTGAACTTAAATATATGAAATAAAAATTATGAATAATGTCCATATTATCTATGACATATAATCATCTTTTAATTAAAAGTGAGAACAAATGTGAAAATCATGGATTTATTCAAATATATATACATGAACTTTACTAAATGAACTTGGAAAATTTTACTAAATAAAACCCTCCCTTCTCTTGTTCGGTCAAGGCTTCTCCAAGACATTTTAGTGGTGCAAATTGTGATACTTTCACATAATTAAAGGTAAGCTATCATCCCTCATCAATTATGTATTGATTAAACTCATCTATGTTGCCATTTTATGCATATATGTGATATATGTTCATATGGCATACCAAATGTTTGTGAAAATATTTCAATGAACACAATATTTGATTTTATACATGTTATAAACATCTCAATCCAGCATCCACAACTAGATCACCAATCACAACCCCTTTAACACAAACCAACACTCCTTTAGTCTTTACAGCACCTATAAAATTAACCAAGTCTAACTATCTCCTATAGAATACTCAAGTGTTGTCGAGAATCTGAGCAAAAAACTTGGACATCTCATTGATGACACTACAGAGATACCAAAAATAATGATAATTAATATGGATAAAGATCAAAACAGCACAACAGCAAACAACCCTGAATATTTACTTTAGGAGAGGTAAGATCAAACTTTAATGAGCTGGTTGCTTTCCTCCATGACAAAATGAGTGCTAAGTTTTATTTTGGAATGCAAAAACTCTAATGAATTATGATTAGTATTTGAAAGACTTTTTACAACACATACCACATCAAGATCAATGCAACTTAGGTCTAAAATCCAAAATTCTAAAAAAAAAGGCATGTCAATGAATAAATGTTCTGTGAAAATGAAGTCTTTAATTCAAAGGCTCAGGTCTGCTGGCAACAAAGTAATTGAAAATAAGTTAATGCTTTTTTCTAATGAAGGGATTAGGGTTAGATTATGACTTTGTGGTAGTTAATATCACCTCAAGGGTAGAAAAGATACCTTTACAAAATGTTTACTTTATACTTCAGCCATGAGAGCAGGATTGAGAAGAATATATCAGGTAGAAGTATTGACATGCCTCCAAACTACTTAGCTAACTTTGCTTAATCTATTTATAATAATTACCAGAGGAGAAGTTGGCTTAGAGATGAAATAATAATTAGAATCAACCTTTAAGATACTAGAACCAATTTAGAAACAACTTAAGCTATTAGAATTAAACCTATGGTAGATTTTAATAGAAAGGAAACGAAAAAAATAACTAAAAAAGAGGTTTCAAACACACTTGTCAAATCTGTAACAAAGTAGGTTATAGAGTAGCAGTCTGTTGGCATAAGTTTAACAAAGAGTTCATTCCCTTTACAGTAACCAAGAATGACCAAAGAAGAACTTATGTTGCAGCATCCAAGATAACCATAAATCCTACTTGGTATCTAGACAATTGTGCAAAGTATCATGTGACTAATAGCTTGGATAATTTGAACTCAAAAGTTGAATTCAAGGGAATTGAATAACTAACAACAAATAATGGCAATAAATTCTCTATTTCTCACATTGGTCGCTCTTTTTTATTCACTTTACACCCACAAACTACCAAACATTTGTTTTTGAATCACATCCTTTATATACCTGAAATTACAAAGAATCTTATTAGCATATCTAAGTTAATGAAAAATAATAATATTAAGATTAAATTTATTAATAATCTATGTGTGATAAAGGACAAAAAGTTTAGGAAAACCCTATTATAAGGAGTGACTAAAGATGAGTTTTATCAGTTGCCATGTTTCATTTTCAATCATTGCATATCTTTAGTTTCTGTTTATATAGTTGAGTTTGTTAATTTAATTGTCAAATGTCCAAAATTTATGTTATCACCATGTGTCAATGCTTTAAAATTCACTAGTGAGAAAATAAGTGCTAAAAATGATTAGAATATATGGCATATGAGGTTAAGTCACCCTCATTTCGTAACCTTAAAGAAGAATCTATCAAATTGTAATATTTTGGATATCAATGAAAATTCTAACTTATTTTTCTATAATGCTTGTCAAATTGGCAAATTACATAGGCTAAATTTCAAATAAATAAAGACTAAGACAATTAAACCCTTATTGATCATACATTCAGATCTTTGAGGGCTCTTTCCTATTCCATCAAATCAAGGATACAAGTACTATATTTCTTTTATTGACAATAAGACCTATTTCACATGGATTTATTCCTTAACCAGTAAAAGAAAAGCCCTCAACACATTTAAAATTTTAAAACTCAAGTTAAAAAACTTCTTGATAGAAAAATCAAACATCTTCAGTATGACATAAGAGAAGAGTTCATAATTTTTGAAAATTATATAAAACAAAAGGGAATAACCTTAAGATATTATTGTCTACATACTTACCATTAAAATGGAAAAATAGAAAGAAAGCATAGGCATGTGGTAAAAATAAGACTCACCTTACTAGCCTAAAGAAGCATGCCTATAAAATTCTGCTGAGAGGCATTTAGTACAGTAACCTATCTCATAAATAGACTTGCCATTCCAATTGTAAAAGATATTTCACCTTTTAAAGCTCTTTTTAAATCAAAACTAGATTATGCATTGCTTAAAACTTATAACTACGAGTGTTTTCCTTTTCTTAGGCTCTATAATAGACATAAATTTGATTTTCATAGTTTTAAGTGTGTTTTTGGGTATTAGTTCATTTCATAAAAGGTATTTTTGCTTACATTCTACTAGAAGAATATATGTTATTAGGCATGTTATATTTAATGAAAATTCTTTTTCTTTATCAAATGACAATTTATTCAAAGGCACACACAAACTAGTAACAAATGATTCATGCAATTTAATTCATCAGTTTTATACTAAACCATAGTTCTACACACCTTTAAAAAACACACACATAGCTGATAATTACTCACATAGTAGCTCACCTCATTTAGCTAAAGGATCTCACCACAGTTAAGATGTTGTAATGTCACATCACAGGTATTATATTCTGAATTTTGAGCACCTATTTCTTCTCCAAACCATACCTGAAACACAGCCTAACCAATATATTTAAAATCTTCTTCTTACTCATCCTATGATAACCAAAAGTAAGGCCAAAATTTTCAAGCTCAAAATTTATGCCAGTTGTGTATCAAAACCTAAAATTATAAAAACTCCATCAAATGTTCAAGCTACCATATTAGATTCTAAATAGAATTGGGCTATGAAAAAAAGAATTACAAGCATTCAATGAACATAAAACCTGGACTCTAATGCCTTAGACACTTGAAATAAGATTGGTAGGAAACAAATGAGTGTACAAAGTAAAGTAAAACCTTGACGGTTCAATTTCTAAGCTCAAGGCATGACTTATGGCAAAGAGATATCATCAAACAGCAGACTTAAACTACAACAAAACCTACAGTTCAATAATCAAAGCTGCAACTATCAAAATCATACTTAGTTTAGCTATGATAAATGACTGGGAATTAAGACAAATAAATGTCAACAATGCATTCTTACATGAAGATTTTACATAAATAGTTTATATGGAACAACCAAAAGGCTTTGTCGATCCAAAAAAACCAAATCATATTTACAAGCTAAGGAAAGCATTTTACGGATTAAAACAAGCACCAAGAGATTGGCTCAAAAATCTCAAAATAACACTTAATGCTTGGGGTTTCAATAATTCAAGATTAAATATTTCTATATTTTTTAAAAGAAAACAAAAATGAACTCACCATTGTACTTATTTGTGTCAATGATATAGTTGTCACCGGAAACAATTCTTCATGGATATAAAAGACTATTCAAAGAATGAACCAAAACTTCACGTTAAAAGACTTAGGGCAATTTTATTTTTTTCTTAAGTATTGAAGTCACAAGAACAAGAAATAAGTTGACTCTTTCACAAGTAAGTATATTTTGGATCTTTTGAATAAAGTTAACATGAAGAATTGTAAAACATAACACTAGGAATTGTAAAACATAATATTAATAAGTACAATAAACAAGCTAACAAAATCAGATAAGGAAACATTTAGAGATGCCACACTATACAGGAACATTGTTAAAGCCTTACAATATGCAACTTTTACAAGACCAAACACTACCTTTATCGTAAACAAATTTAGTCAATTTATGGCAAATTCACTACTTTAACATTAGATAGCATGTCAATGTGTTCTGAAGTATTTAAAAGAAACTTCAAACTTTGGAATTGAATTATGTATTTTCGATAATCACAATTTAGTTACATACTATGATACTGATTGGGCAAATAACAGAGATGGTAGAACATTACCTAGTGGGTACTGTGTATATTTGCGAGGCAATCTGATAAATTGAAGCTCAAAAAAATAATATGTGGTAGTGTACTCATCAGCAAAGTTAGAGTACAGGGCTATGGCAAATACCTGTTCTGAGTTGATATGGATTATATCTTTTCTTATTGAATTAGGTATGACCTCCTCATCAACACCCTTGATTTGGAGCAATAGTAGTAGTGCAATTGTAATGGCAGTTAACCCAGTCCTCCATGCTCAAACAAAACATATTGAAATTAACCCGTACTTTGTGAAAACAAAGTTGAAGCAAATAAAGTTATAATTTCTTACATTCCTAGTGAAAAACAAATTGTCAATATCTTTACCAAAGCCTTTCCACAAGAAAAGTTTAATTTTTTTAGAAACAAACTCAAGGTTTAGCAGAGAAACTTGAGTTTATGGAGAAGTGTTGAAAACAGAAGTTCAAATAATATACCAAATGCTAATAGGCTTTTACCAGCTGAAGCCCAAATAATTGTTAAACCAAGACTAAGTGAAACTCAAGCCCAAGAAGTCTTCAATAGGACAAAAGCATAAGAAGACAAAGAAAAAATAACATCTGATTATTACAACAACCATGACAAACTGGAAGGACACCAAAATTATAAGGACAATAAAATTATTTTCCTTATAGATGACAACACGTTTATTCTTTAACTTAAATTTTTACAGAATATACTTGAACCTCATTTATCTTTCCTTTCTAGTATAAATAAACATTTATACATTGTAATTGTTAATGAATCAATACAAAAAACAGTGAATTCACTGCAATTTTTTACTATTCTTCTTTAAATTTAAGTTCTTTTATTTTTGATGATATTGAAGATATTAGCAACTATGATTTAAGGAGTTGCCATGTGAAAGAGAAAAGCCCAAGCCATCTACCATAGAGTCCTCAAAGGTTGAATTGTCTATAATACCCATACGTTTAAAAAAGCATTCTTGGGATTAAGTGATACCTTTATATAATTATTTCATCTAAGCTTAGGGTAGAACAAGATGAAAAATTGATAAATTTGTCAAGAGAACACAAATCTACACTAGGATAGACTATAACTAACTTAAAAGGTATTTTTTTTCCATTAATTTATTCTCATGAGATTCATCTAGTAAAAGGAACTCACCTTAAAATACAACCCTAAAAAAAACTTAGTTCCACAATGAAAGAAGTTATCAAGAAAGAAATCTTAACATTGTTAAATGTGAGTATCATTTACCCAATTTCGATAGTAAATTGGTTAGTCCAATTCAAATAATACCTAAAAAATCTAGGGTAACTATGATAAAAAATGAGAAAGAGGTGTGTATTCTTACAAAAACAATGAACGGGTGGCGAATGTCCATTGACTATAGGAAATTTAATGTAGTCACTCAAAAAGACCATTTTCTACTTCTATTCATCAACCAAAATATTAAAACATGTAGTTGGCCATTCTTTCAATTGCTTTCTTGATAAGTATTTTGGTTATTAAAAGATAGAGATAACAACAAAGGATCAAGAAAAAGACTACTTTTACATGCCCTTTTGGTACTTTTGCTTTTCGCAAAATACCTTTTAGTTTATGTAAAGCACTAGTTACTTTTTAGTATTCCATGCTTAGTATTTTTTCTAATATGGTTAAAATTGCATGAAATTTTTTTACGTATGATCTAATTATTTTTGGTGATTCTTTCAATACATCTGTACTTAATCTTAAATATGTTTTAAATAGGTGTGAAAAAAAGGGGGTTAGTACTAAATTGGGAGAAATATCATTTCATACTTAATCTTAAATATGTTTTAAATAAGTGTGAAAAAAAAAATGGTTAATATTGAATTGGGAGAAATATCATTTCATTGTATCTTTTAGGATTGTTTTGGGGCAGATTATGCCTAAATATATATATATATATATAGTTCGACAAAACCAAGAAAGTGAAAGATGTATAGTCTTTTTTAAGACAAGTTGGTTTTCATAGGAGATTTATACATAATTTCTCTACTATTTCACGTCAATTTTGTAATCTCTTGATTAAAGATTTAGAGTTCAATTGAACTTTAGAGTACAAGAAAGCTGTCTAAGTACTTGCTGCCAAACTCACTTCTATTTTTATCATGCAATCACCATATTGAAACCTCCTCTTTAAAATTATGTTAGACATAAGAAATAATGCCATTGGAGTTGTCCTTGGACAACTAAGAGAAAGGAAGCCATTTATTGTGCATTATGCTAGTATAATCTTAAACAGTGCTTAAATGAATTATTTCATAACTAAAAAGAAACTATTAGTTGTTGTATTTACATTAGATAAATTTCATTCTTATATGATTGGTTCATCTGTCACATATTTTATATACTAAATGGCCCTTAAGTACCTTCTCTCTAAAAATGATGCTAAAGCTTGCTTGATTAAGTGGATTTTGCTTTTGCAAGAATGTAATCTAACCATCAAGGACAAGAAGGATATTGAAAATGTTGTAGCTAATTACTAGTTCCTCTTGGCATTTAATGATTCTACCAATGGTCCACCCATTCAAGATTACTTCCATAATAAAAACTTGTTTTTCATTAACCAAATGTCATGGTATGCACATATTGTCAATTAGTTGGTTTTTGGCGAAGTTCCATCAAATTAGATTGCACAGGATAAGCATAAGTTTTTAGTTGAGATAAAAAAATTTTATTGGGATGATCCTTATTTGTTTCATTATTGCCATAACCAAATTATGAGACGTTGCATTCCAAAAATTGAGATTTTTAATGTCTTGAACTTTTGTCATTTTAAGGCATGTGGTGGTCATTTTTGTGTAAAAAAGATTGCCCGTAAAATTTTATAGTGTGGTCTTTATTGGCCCACTTTGGTCAAGGATGCTAATAATTTTTATTGTTCTTGTGAGAGATGCCAAGGTTGGGTGCAATTATACGCTGACACATGATGTCCCTTAACCTTATACTTATTATTGAAAATTTGATTGTTCGAGTATTGATTTTGTGGGATCTTTCTCTCTATAATGTTAGGCTTAATATATATACAAAAACCCATTAATATCTTTTTTAAGATTTACAATTGTCATTATAATGTCAAGCATAATAATAAATATATTAAAACCCATCAATATTTTACAAACTTAGTAATAGTCAACATATGTGGTAATTGTAAAGAGACATATCAGCATTCAATCCCTAGGTAATCTCAATAGAGTGAGGTGTAATTTATGCAATCATCTATGTGTCACATGATATTATGAATTTTGCAAAGTAAAAACAAATTATAATAGGGTTTCTTCTCATTTTGAAAACAGGAGTTAAGAATACAATAAGGATTTTCAATAACCTTTTAATAAAATTTGTAAGTTTATTTTAATTATTTTTTAAATTTTCTTGAAATTTACATACACACACACACACACAAATGATAAATTTTTAATGATGTTATGAATAATATATATATATATATATATTTCTTTTTTTTTAATTATGTTCAAATTTTGTTTGTAATTGTTTAATAAAAAAGAAATTTACAAAATTTTTATTTTTTTAATAAATTGTTCAAAATAAGTTTTAATTGTGATAGTAAATTGAAATTTTCATATAATGTGTTTAAGTATAATAATTTATCATTTAAATATTTTGAAATAAAACTTTGTTTGGTTTACATGGAGGTATAAATTGAAGTTTTAATAATCATATGTATGTTTGACTTTAGTAATTAAGATAAAAAGGATTTTATTTTTATTAAATATTTGGTGGGAGATGGTTTGTTATAAACTTGTATGTGTGTGTGTATTGAAGTTTGATGAAAAATATAGGTGTTTTAGTTTCAACATGTTAAATTAGAAGTGATCATTGTGTTAAATATTAGATAGAAACTTGTTTATTAGATTAGGTGTATAAATGTGAAAAATCTATAATTAGTTAGGTTTATTTACTATCTTTGCTTATAAATAGGTTAAAATCATTATTTAGTGTTATATTGAATTATATTTTAAATTTATTAAAGATATGAATCACTATGTAAATTATGAATAAATTTGAGATTTTACTAATATTATCTATCCATTAATAAAATATCTATTTTTTTTAATTTTATCTTTTTGTTATTATTATTTTATAATAATATTATTAATTACGAGTCTTATTTATTAATTAATAGTTTTAGAGAATTTATTTTAAAGTCTTAGGATTATGCTTAATTTTTTTATTATAAGTAATAAAAATTTTATAAGTGGAGAATTTAATTACTATTATTTGGGTCAGTAAATATTATTATTAACTTTATGTAAATGATAATCCAATAAGGAAATAAAACAACAAAAATGTTAAGCAGCTAGTTTTCGGATTGTAAGGTAGGTGGTTAAATGCAATTTGAACAATTTTAATTTTAAAAACTTAAAAATAAGGTGTTTATTTTACTTAAAATTCAAGCATATATGCATAAATTTTTTGAATATACGCATGCGTTGATCTAATTAATTATTTTCATAACAAATTAAAATTTAATTGCTGGTGTTGTATTTGAGTTGAATTTATTTGTAGTGCCCATTAAGAATGAAACTAATTTTTCGTACTTTATTAAAAAATTTAAAATGTTATTGTTTTATTAATTGACTACTTTGAATGTGAAATCATTATGGCCGTGATTAGTTAAGCACCAATGACTATAGATATGATTTTGTTCCACAATAAAAGCCTATAAATAGAAAATTATATAAGGTGATGGTCGTTGTTAGAGATAGCAATTTTACTTATATACTTGCAAATCCGCTAGTTTCTGCCTATCATAAGATCGATTTGGTATGACTCTTAATGAATTTGGAACAAATTTGAAAAAATAATTTAAAATCCACAGTAAGTTTAGGACGAATATAGGTATGGATAAATATTTATAAATATTCACAGTAGATATTTATAGATATTTAATTTATTTTAATTTTTTTCTTTACTGACAACACTCCAATTTCACTTATTGTTTTATTACACACGTCTTTTTTCTAATATGCTTGCTTTAGGCATAAGTAATCACTATGTTTTTAACTCTATTTATGTCTTCTTTGCAAAGTAACAAGCTTATTTTCTTATATCAACTCCAAATGAAAGGATTTGTGGACATTATATATAGAGAGAATTTTAACAAGACGCTCTTTGCAATTTTCTATTAATTTATTTACAAGCATGTTTCCTATCTCAAAACAATTACCTCAAATTTATTCACAAGCAATTTTTTCTTTCACTTCTCGTCTTTGTCATTGTTTGCCAAATTAATTTTGTACCTTTGATTAATTTGGACATTATTTATGAATTTATAAATTTTTTTTAGATTTATGATATTTTATGTATAAATTTGTAAAAGAATTATATATATTTTTTATAAAATTGTGATCAATTTTATTTTATATTGAATGTACTTGATATTTTATATGAATAATATATTTTATTTTAAATTAATACTAAAAATTTATAATTTTAATTAAATAATTTTTAAATTTAAATTTGATATTTAATAATAATACAAGTATAGTTTAAAAATGTAAAAAAAAAAAATCACAGTAAAAATTCACATATATTTATGCGAGTTTGATAATTATTAAAAATTTATTTCAGCGAGTTTAATAATAAAATATCAAACCTATAACAAGTTTAGTATTAAATTTCTTAATAGATGTAAATACGGGTTTAGAGGTATCTATATTAAATTTGCACCATTGTCATCCCTAATCCTTGGAAATAATACCTCAAAAGTATATTAGTGATTACGACATTGACTTTTGAGAATAATATGTCAAAAATACGTATGATTATTTTAGAATGACAATCATTCATAATAATGCTTCAAAAGTAAGTGTGAAATTTATGAAGTAAAGTTTGTTTGTGATAAAATGATATTTATTTTATTTATTCTGTTTAATAATTAATTTTAATTTTATTTTAATTCTAACTTATTTTGATTACAACTTATTTTGATTAAGAATTAATAAACACACAGTACAACAAAGCTGCTGCTTTGTTTTACCAAACGTCAAAGCAACCATCAAAGATCAATAAAACCGGAGATGTCTATTATTATACATTAAAATAATTGGGGATATGTAACCAAACAAAACGGACATCTATCGATGATCTTACTATTAATGTAAAACAACCTTCTGAAATTACAATCTCATAACATTACTGCAACCCTCATTATGCGGGCATATGCGTTGGCAGAGACGGCATGTGCAACGATGCCATCTTTGGTTCAAATTTTCGAGCCCACACATGCTTCCCGTTGATAGTAAATTTACTTAGCCCATACCACTCTGAATCACTTCAATGGTTGAGGCTGAGTGAAATACAATACGTGCGAAGAGCGATTGCTCACTTGACTGCACTTCCTGCATGTGCAAGGTCTCAATACAATCCCCATAGCATCTTGTGAAGAATTCTCGGACCTCCCTTTCCCGTACGGGATAACCCTTAGAAAATGTAACAAACATAGTCCGATCATCTGGTGGTACCTCATTTTCTTTAGTCCAAGACTCTAGCATATCACTAGGACCAAATCTCATCCGAGAAAATCCAGGGTGAACCGAAGATTGATCAGAAGAATGTGCCGTCATCTTCTGGCTATCACCTAAGGTTTGAGCAGCATTTCTTTCAATGCTTGTTGCATGATGTCTGATAATGCTCTGATGCGTACATCATTTGCAATTTTGGCCACCCCTTGTGTTGCATTTAGCTGATTGTTGTGAAAAAATCTTAGAGAGATTTCTTTGTCTATCATGCTTTGCATCAAAGGAATGTCATGATTCTCGGATGAAAAAGCAAAATGGTTATTGTTAATGCAGTCCAGGCATGTGACTGCTTCATCTGCTAGTTCACTTATCAATATGCAAGGGAAGGATAAAATATTCTTCACATCATTGTTAAAACCTGTTCTCTCCAACTTGAGCCATAAGGCCATAATCTGCATGGATTCCACTGGATCCCACCATAAACTGATGGCAAGTAGGGAATATAATTCCCTGTCAATTCAACGAAATATCTTGAATTCCTCTTGCGAGACAAAAGAAGACAGAGAAAGCATCATAAGTTGCAGATGGAAAACTGAAGCGAGCAGAGAGAACACCAGAATGAACCAGGAAGACCCTTCTAGAATATCACAACAGTAATTACTATCTTAAAAAATTTTAGATTGGAAGAAAAAAGGATGAGAAAGAGTTGTATGGCTTGGCTATTTGCCAGAGAAGGAAACAAATTTTCTGACAGTAAAGCTAAACCTGCTTTGCAAAGCATAAAGTACAACGCAAAAAAGTCATAAAATACAATGCACAGCATTTTGCACGCAAAAGAAAACCTGCTAGTGATTCTTCTGAGGTAGGACTGGCTTTTACTATGAACTTCTCTCCGCGTCCACCTAGCACCACCAAAATGCTCCCTTTGCAACAACATTCTGAGTTTGAGCCAATTTGTAAGCAATGTGAGCAAAATGCAAACCTGAAATGAGCTAGTCATAATTTTGTTCTAATCAATGCCTACCATATACAATCAGAACTTGTTGGCTTCAATATCATTTTAAGAAACAAGCTGTTTATGGCAAGATATAATTAATGAACCTCAAAGAAAAGTGGTCATTCATAGTTTTTCCTTTTTCAAGGTATCTACTATTTGGCAGTGAGAAACTTATAAAAATGTCTAACATGACAGAACATATTAATAATTACTCAACAAATGGTTTTAAAATCTATCCATATTAGGTGAATCAGCTTACGATTCAAGTTTGCCACTAATTATGACGTTGCAGAGGGCATCTGTTTTTCATTTTTTGGTTTAAACTCCTGCTTCCCCATGCAGGAAATTGAACAGGAAATACTAAATTAACTTGGCTGCTTTCTATGCAGAAAAATCACACATTCATACAGAAAAACATTTTATACATATGCTTTCTAGTTTGTATTTCTGCATCCTGGTGCAATGATTTTACAGTTTCTCATTTAAGAAAGGCTAAGTATCCCCTAGTTTATTTATCTGTGTTTGATCTCAAGGTGAAAATTACATTAATTGTAATCTCTAACTTATCTGCTTCTAGTTAACTCACAAGCTTATAACCATATCAAAACATAAAACTGGTCAAACTGGTCAATGAGATTCAAAATTGACAAATTTCTGCTCTAAAACAACATTAAATGACATCATCCAAAGTTTGTTTCCATAAACCATATGCAATGTTTATTTTACCAACTTTGAAGATTGAATAGCATTATGTCTCATTAATCAAACATAGACCGAGCATGCAATGTTTTCAAATATCAGTACTTTCACTACCAATCATTCACCAATCTTTCTCAATATCAACTTTGAGATCAATTAACAAGAACTTACCTGCAGATCAGCAGCAATCAACATGAACTTACCTGCAGATCAGAACCCAAACCAATCTTCCAAATTTGAAGATCCTCAGGAAGTTCATTAATTGTGATCAAAAGCCACAACTCTTCGCGTTGAGAGCGGTGCAAAAAAGCAATTGCCACAAAGAAGAATGCTGTGAAGGTCTCAGACTGATGGATGCTGGTAAATCAGGCAGCACTACCTCGGCATATGAAATTTTATGTACAGAAATACACAGTGCATGGATGCAGTTGACATGTCCCAATGGAATAAAAACACCCACCTCTAATCTCAGCACAGAAAGGAGGATATGGGGAGAAACGCTGCAAAGTGGATCAGGAAAAAGAAAAAATTAAAAAATAAAAAGCCAGAATACTACTGATTACAGAGGATACAAACTAGAAAGGGATCAAGAAAAAAAATGAAAAAAAATAATGAAACTGGTTATTTCTTCTTTTCTTTTTTCTACTGAAATTTTAAACTTTTAAAGACTATGACAGAAGATTCATCCGAAATTTTGAACATGGAAAGATACATTCAGATTCTTGTATGATACAGTAAAAGCATTCTAGTCAACATGTAAAAGCAGAAGCAAACCAGAGAACATGTACAGCTGCACTAGTCTCCAAAATATGCAAAGAAGTATACCTAAAGCTACAAGAACAATGGACAAAACCACAATATCAAAAAGGACTGAGTGAAGAAACTTCAGCAACATGACCTTCATTCAAACTTCCGAGTTCATAGCATGCACATGGACTAAATTTTAATAATGTTTGTTGTCCACATCTTCACCATGAAATAATAAACTGGTTATGTTAGGATTTGCAGCTTCAACACATTGTAGATCAGACAAGGAGAAAGAATGCCAGGAAGCGTTTTGTCGCGGCAGTGGCAATGATGAATCATTGCCGGCATATTTTTTACATTGAGGATACAGAGGTGGAAGATGATGAGAATGTGATGAGAACATTGAGTTGGAGTCTTCACTGTTGTTGATCTCACAGCTTCTCATGGTCACCCCCATAAGCAATGTGCTTCGACCAGAATTGACTGGTTTCTTTGATGTCCAACTAACATTACTTTTGAAGGCAGAAATGTGGTTCTTATCCAATAAATTATTATGAGCTAATAAATTCTTGCGTTTCCGGGTGTATGGATTTTCTGGCTTTTCAAGGTCTTTAATAGACGAGGTAGAGGATGCATCTTCTAGGCTAGTGAAAGACTTTGATTTGCCATTATAAAACTTGGACATGCCTCTTCTGGAAAGAATAGGAAAAACAAATTATAAGAAGATCAGGAACTCAGATAGTCAGTAAACATAGAAAGGATAATAACAGGTAGAACATCTTATCTCTTCCCATTCATGCTTACTACAAAAAGCATTCAGTGCCCAGGGGACCACATTTAGTCATATAAATATTGTTCTGTCAATGAAGTCTGAATACTTTCCAAATAACTATTTTATAATCAGTTCACTTGATAGGGTAATACAAACTTGGGTTATTTTAACAAACAGGCCTGACAAAAACAGTCAAAATATATAAAATTGACCATTTTGCTAAGTAACAAAACTGGGACTTGTTCAGAAAAATGGAAATAGTTATCAGGACATGTATAGCAACTTAAATTTCTTTTAAAAACACAACGGAAAGAATTTGCATCGCAATCTACACCACCAAATATTTAAAAATGTGCACTAAAACCGGGACAATCAATGTTCTAGAGTGAGACTTTTCAGCATGTGCAAAATCATATAAACAACAGCTATGTGATTTAAGTTTCTAATATATGAGATATTTTGACATTTGGATCTTTTAAATTTTACTGAAAGTAAATTCCTAACTGCTGCCACAATTCTCATTGAAAGAGAGCAAAGTACAAGCTTCAAAGAAGGCATCTCCATTATCTACTTCATACGAAATTTTACGACGAGAAACCACAAATACTCCAACAATCTCAATCTCAAAAAGCTACTTTTACAAGTTCTCCCTCCAAACACATTCAATATGAATACAAAAATAATATCAATTTTCCTTGAACAACAAATTAACCATCAAACCAAAGACAGACATTCAAGACAAAACGGATACATCCACACATGTATGTGCATAAGCCCAGTTCAAAAGTTACGAGAACAAAATTAAAACTAACAACAGATTCAACGCAGACTCAGATAAAGAAGCATCCAAAGTATCCAACGGTCCTTTATACGAGCTCTGCGCCTCGTTTGACTCCTCGACGTCGTATAAACCCCCGCGACGTCACTGTTTCTCCCATTCAATCTCCACCGGAAACCGCCGATCACCAGTAAAAGCTTTTGTATCGGGTGGTTCGTAGACTGAGTCACACTGCGTGAACTTGGACCGTTGGAGTGGATTACTATTGTTTCTCTTCAAAGCAATCGACATCGTCCAGAACCATAAACTAAAATTTTGAAGTTGTGATCGAAAAAGCAGCGCTTTCGGGCACTAAACAAATACTATAATAGTTTGCTGGTGCTCCCGCACATGGGGTGGCAATAGTTGCGCCATTTCTGATGTGAGAGAGACAAGAAAACTTTAGATTTTGCACTCAATTAATTAATTAATTAATTATTACTAATAAAAAAAAATTAGTACAAATTATAGACAGAATAAACGAGGAAGGTGTCCTCATTGAAGCCCTTGGCAAAGGAAAAACAAAAATAAAAAGAAGATAATCTGTCTGTTTGAGATATTTCCTATTTATTTATAAAACAAGGAGAGATTTACTTTGTGGACAAATAAAATGTGATCATCCTTTTCGTATGACAGAATGTTTCAGTTTCACCCACCTATCTTAATTTAGTTTTGTTTTGGGGTGAAATATAATTACAGTAATCTTCGTTACATTTTATAAATTCACCGTTCAATTTCTCTAAGTTACAAATTTGGTAGAATTAAAACTAAATTTATTGAACAAAAAAAAATTATGGGGTGTAATATAAATAATATTATTAAAAAATGGAATAGACTGTAATATTTTAGCATTTAACTATAAAGCATTTGGAGTAATTATTGCAATTTTTATTAAAAGTGATGATATTATTTATGTAATAAATAAAAGGATATATCATCATTTAAATTAAAAATTGATATATAATTTTTAAAAAATTAATATTATTTATATATATAATTTAAAATTTGTATTTATTTTACTCAATATTCAATGTCTCCTGAATAACCTAACAATACCAAAAATAGCTTCTGAAGTAACTGAATACCCAGACACACACTAAAAGTATGTTTGTTTTTGAAAAAAGAAAGAGGAATGGAAAGGAAAAAAGAAAATAATTTGAATTATCTTATTTATTTTTGTAAAAAATAGATGAAAAAGAAAGAAAAGAAAAATTTTCTTTTTTTAAAGTGAAGGAATATAGATTCTTTCATAACTAGTGAAGAATCTATATTTCAAAAATAAAAAATATAATATTTTATAGTTTTACCCTTATAAAATATTAAATTTTAATTTTACCTTTATATAAATTTAACTATGAATTTTTATTTTTATTACAAATTTATTTTATTTTAAAAAATTAAAATATTATTTTTTAATTTTTAATTT
>CP135538.1:4490687-4555205 GCA_032402905.1 Khaya senegalensis | reverse complement strand
AATTAAAATAAAAAATTAATTTATTTTTTAATTATTAAATATATAAATTATTTTATATTTTAATATAAAATGGTATTTTTGTCTAAATAAAATATAATAAAATTCATTTCTTTCATTATTTCATCTATAAAACAAATAAATAAATATATTCATTACCATTTTTTTTATCTTTTCTTTTTCTTTTCTTTTCTCTTTTCTTTCCTTTCCTAAAAACAAACACAATCTAAATGTCCACCAAAATGTTTCAAGTATATAATTTTTAGGATAATGACCTTTGCCTACATCACATTCTTGACAATCAAGAAATCTAAGAATCATCAACAAACTACTCCTATTAAGAATGTAAAAAATGATATTTGTAAAAGAAACCACCCACAAAGTAGACCCATATTAAGAAAAATTACCCATTATATTAAAAACATCTAGTATTCCATAATCATCAAATAATGAGAAACTGTTAATAAAAACGTGATTCCAATTAATAGCAAAAGAAAAAAAAAATTATGAAAAGGATATTTTCATGTGTAAAAGATATCATTATGCGACAAAAATACACTTTCAATAATTTTACTAAAATGTTTACACCCTCCTTTCATTTTACTTTGTTAGCATTTCATTTTATATTAGAAACACTATCTTACTTAGCATTAGAGACTCTTTTTACCAGTAAACTTATGTCTTTGAGTTTTGTGCGTTTGTAGGAGGCCAAGTTCCAAGGGCCTACAGCCTAGAAAAAAGTAAAGAGGCATGTTGACATCAAAGGGACAAAAAATCCTAATCAACATTCAATATAATTTAGTTTTAGTGTATTTTTTTTAATTTAATACTAAATATTCGAGAGTTATGTCCAAATTAATTATGTTAAAACATTTTACAATGCTAAATACAAATATGTAAATAAATTTATTTAATTTTAAAAATAGATCTATAAAATTTATTTATTTTTTAATTAATAAAATTAATTTAATTATTTATAAGATGAATATGTCAAATCACTAATTTTTTAAATATTTACATTCATACACTGTTATCAGAAAAAAAAAATTATATAAAATATAAAAAATAACATAAGTAAACTTCCGTGTCTTTATTGCATGTTCAAGGCTAGATAATATTTAGTTTGTTGTAGGAAATGGTTGTAGTCTTCTATGTTATTCTCAAATTTCAATAATGTGTATGGACATATTTTTTAATTAGTACGAGAATTAAAATTAATTTTACAATTATTTTTTGTTAAAAAGAAGATTTTTTTTTTCTTTTTATAATCTTTTAAACGATACATAATCTAGGGATTTAAATTAAGTTTGAAGTCATCCAATCAACTTATGATCATCTTAGTAAATTTATGTTTATTTAATAAGATCTATTTAATTAAAATTTTTAAATTTAATTTATGTTTGATCTTAGATCAACAATAACTACTTACTTGATCTTTATTTGATGCTTATTATTAAAGATAAACTCAAAGTAAATATCATGTATCTTTATTTATTTTTTTGCCCCAAGTCATTAAATACTTTAAAATGTATTATATATCCATATCTACAAATAAACTCAAAAATAAATATTATCATTCAAATAAATAATTTATTAAATAATTTGTGACCATAAATTTAAATAATTAAGTATAACAAACAAATAAGGTAAGCGCCACTTAAACATTTTTTACATTGTATGCATATAGTGTTAGGATTCATAAAATTAAATTTCAAAGTCATTAAGGTTTTGACCATTCAAGAGAATTCACTTCATAATTCAAAAAATAAAATTTATAAATGCAAGTTCATTACTTTTTTATAATTAAAAATCAATCAAATTTATCAAAATTTGTGTGAGTTAAACTAAATGATATTTATTTAATTAAATCTTAATTCATAATAGTCCAATTCAATACATAATAATAATATTTTTATTTAAAGTCTCTATTTCAATAATTAAGATAAATCATTCAGTTATTAAATTACAGTTTACAATGTAAACAATATTTTATATGTGAAATTGTGATTTTTCTATTTCTATATTAGCTTTTCATATTTAATAGATAAATAAGGACTTAAAAATGTATGCATACGCCTAAAATTGTTTGATTAAATAAATATTATTAAATTTAAAAGATGTTATCACATGGTCTGCTTTAAGGGTACAATATTAATATTATATCTAACAATCTCTCATTTGCCCTAAATCATTATCATCTAATGTTTCTCTGTGTCTTCTGTATGACTCTCAAAACTCAAAAGGTCTTAGAACGAGGACATGCTAGACTTTTTGTGGCTGCAGTGACTTCAATCGTTGTTGTTGCGCCCAAAATACAATATGTGTAAAGCAATTGTTGTAGTATAGATTGGGTGTCAAATCCATGGAAAAATTAATTATCAATAAATAAAAGTTATAACATAAAACAAAATAAATAGAAATAAATATTTTAATTGAAGAATTAAAATAAATAATAATTGAATTGAAAGAAAACTGATATGATAGATAAGAAGATGCGGAGATTCACCTAACTTTTTTGTTTAATTTTACTAATATTTGATTCTTATATATTTCTCAATTGTATGTTTCACATCTCAAACAAACAATTGAAAAATATGAATTTTAAAGATTAATAATGAAAACAAAATTGTTTGTCTTGAGAAAAACCCTTTCATTGAAAAATAACTACAATAAAAATTCATCCATACAAGTTTCCGGAATTGACAACATATTAAAAGATAATATTGCAGTAAAAGATTAACTCATTCAACAAATTTATAATGAATAATCATATTCCAATAAGTTGTACATAAAATAAGCATGATTAATCTTATATGAAACTATGGGAAATGTCTTCAAGATTACAATCACCAATAACAAGAAGTTCTTCTGAAGAATAAACTTAATTCTTAGAAACATTCCAAGAATCAAAGAAAGGATCTTCTCAATGCCTTGTTGAGCTCTTAGCCTTGCTTGCAATCCATCCCCTCCATTTTTGGGGAGAGAATGAGGGAGTTCAAGGTTGGGGTTTCTCTTTTGAGAATTTTTTTTCTTCAAAATGTCGGCCCTTCTCAATGTCAGAATTAAGTCCTATTTATACCTAGCCTTAAAATGGGTAAAAGAGGTAGAAAATTCGAATCTACATTTGTTGGAGTGCTTGGCACTACTTGTAGGCACTTGATGCTTCTTCACGGGAGCGCTGGGTGCCTAGGTGCTCAAGCATCGGGTCTAAATAAGGCACAACATACAGTTTTGGATGCCTAAGGTCTAGTCCTTGGACGCCTAAGCTTTAAGGTCTCAAGAAAAAGGACTTGGCTGGCCATTACGGGTGCCAAGGCTACTCATTGGGCACTAAAGCTCTGAGCTTACTATCATCCACCCATTTTGCGTGCTAAACGCTCTTCGATATCACTCGAAGTTGCCCGAGGGCTTCCATGGATCAAATATCAGTCCTACAAACATAAAAGAAGCAGGATCAATACAAATCGATATTTGCTAAATTTTGATAAAAAATAATGATATTGAGCAATTTATGTTCCGAATATCAACTCATATACACACATAATTAGGCATTTTTATGCTCTCATCAAAGCCCCAAGCAGCTTATTACTAGACCCTAGCAATGCAAATGAAACAACAACATAAAAATGTTCATGGCATGATGTTCAAAATTGAAAATAAACTTGCAAAACTATCTAGCATTCAAAATAACCATTTGGCTAAAGATCACAGATGCTAACGAGGGGTGTGTGTGTGTGTTTATTTTGTACATGACTTCCAAAGCCTCGTATATGTGTGCACATATAATTTGAAAACTAACTAATGAAAAAGTTTCAACTTCATTTCCTCACCAGTAAGTGTTTACCATTTAAATGTGTAAGATGTTTACTCATGGAGTCAAAAAACAATCAAATCACTCTTTGAAAAGGCTCAATTGATTTGAAAAAAGGACACAAACTAAATTTGAGCATCAGTACAAGTTCAAAACACTTAGTTTCTCTTACCAAAATGGACCGGTTTATCTTGATCTTAGCATTCCAGGGGTAAAGATGTAAACCAGAGTCGTAAAGAAGCATTCTTTAATTTGTCTCAAAGTTTTTCCTTAGGATATGTTTGTCATAACCTGCATTCAATTTAGCCTTCTTGAGTTATCATACACAATATAATCACTATAAATTAATACTTAATAAATTAGTAATCTCTATTATATAATAATTTTTTATAGTTATGACTTGGACTAATAGAATAAATTAATAATTTTGATAACTTAATGAGATAATAGTTTTTAGAAAATGCTTGTGATAAAATTGATATATAAATTAGTAGTTTGTTAAAATTAAATAATTAATTTTATAGAGGTATTTTTATATACCTCCCCTAAAGTTTTGTGAAATTACATATAAATGCAAAATTTCTCAAAACTAATAAATAGTACTCTCAACAGTAATATTATTATGTTTGATAATTAGTTGATTAATCAAAATTATAAAATAACTACAATGACCTTGTATGCATATAATTTGTATATTAATAATATTTTTTATATACCTCTTTAAGGTTTAGAAAATTAATAAAAAGTACTCATAAAATTCATTTCTTAAATTTTGACATACAATTTAGTGTGATAAACATATATAAAGATAATGATTTCTTATCTAATTTAATTTGAGTAGTTGGTAATATTGAAAACTAAGATGATTCCTTATATTCAACTCTCAAAAAATATACCATTTTAATTTTGTGCAAGAATTTAAATATGTGCAATAAATTAACATTTAATTTATATTTATTTATCAAATTAAATTAAATTGTATGTTAAAAATTTAAAAAATAATTTTTAAAGATATTTTCTATTAATTTTTTAAATCTCGAAGAATATATGTGAAAAAGTAATACTAATATGTAAAATTCATATATATAAGGTTTTTTTAATCTCTATATTATTTTGATTAATCAACAAGTGGTCAAATATAATAATATCAATAGTGAAGGATAGTATTTATTAGTTTTAAAACAATTTATATTTACATGTGATTTCATTAAATTTTAAGAGATGCACGTAAAAATACTACTGAATTTTATTTATTGTATTTAATATTGTATTTGACTAACTTTCAAGTAAAAATTTTCAGAAGTTCATTGCTGCAATTTGTTTTTTTTTTTTTTTTTAAATTAGTGCATGGGGGATGTTATTTACTATATTTGCATAATGCATCTTATCTTTCATGGTTAATTTTTAAACACCTTTTAAAAGAAAAGCTATGACAAATGTTCAAGTAATTTCCTATTAAATATAAAAAAACTTTGTGTTTCCTCATAAAAAATTACTTTTCATCTAATTACATGAATACATTTAATTAAATTAATGCAATTATAATGAATGTTATTCAATTAAGTAGATACGTATAACCAATTTATTTTTTTGGTTAATTTAATTTATATTTAGTGGATTAATACATAATTGATTGATTAAATTGTTAAAATACAATGAATTTTTTTTAATTAAACATATGTTCATTAAACTGTAAATACAGTCTATAAATTAGTAAATTATTAATTTATTGATTAATTAATAGCCCTTTTAATTGATAGAATTTATATGGTCTCAACATTGTTAATTTTACATAATTTCTTTTACTCTTCTATCTCTGATAGCTGTAGCTTCCTCTAAAGTCCCGTAACATTCAAATCAAAGTTGAAAATACAATGGGTAAACGACATGTTTTCTCACAGACAAGTCGATGTGGAGGCATCTTAAAAGTAGTCATGTAAGAAGCTTGGTACGCCAAAAGTGCATCAAAACTCACAAGGACAAATCTTTACTGTTTGGATTAACTGTTTTCTCCAAAAAAATCTCCCTGTTGGCTAGCTCAGCTTGTCTATTGGCCTGTAGGTGATATGCAGGGAAACCTTATGTTAACTCGAAAACAACATGCCCGTGCATCAAAGCCTCCAACGAAACATTATGGAAATCAATATCCTGGTCGCTAATGATGACATGTGGTATACTGTAACTAGATAACACTTTTTTTAAGAACTTTGCAATAATTGTGTTATCATTGACACAGCAAGGCACGACCTTAACTATTTAGACACATAATCAATCGCAAGAAGAATATAAAGATAGTCAAAAGAAGGAGGGCGTAACCCGCTTAATACACTAAAATTTATGGCAGAATCTCCTCCCATGAAATGGATATTTTTTAATAATTAAAATTTAGAACTAAAATTTAAATACTTTCAAAAGTATTTAATTTAATCAACTTTCTCTCAACATCAAAAGTAATGGATGTTTATCATCTAAGTATTCATATACTAATTTAAAATTATACAAGTTATTTTTCTATATTTACACATATAAAAAAAATAAAATAAAAATTATTTAACTGAAAAACTTTTAGTTTACTTTAACTATCCGCCTTATTAAAATTTAAAAAATAAAATAAAGATGAATTAATACTCAATATGTATTTATATGTAATAAATATTTTTAAAATGAACAAAATATAAAAAATTTTCAATTTTTAGTAATGATACATGAGATATTTCTTAATTAATTTTTATCTTCTATTTCTCTCTTTCTGAGTTCCTGAGTAGTTGTGCTGTGGTTCGCAAATTCCGTGGCTGGTAACTACAGTTGAGAATTATTTATGCAATTATTTTTATATAAATTTATTATTACATCAATTGTTGGTCCGTGTAGCTAAACTTTTATAACTAATAAAATACATAATACTGTAAATTCTTTTATTAATTTTAATATTTCAAAAATTATGAGTTTCCGAAATAGGAAAGCAATATAAAAGACTTTTTTTCGTGTAAATTTTCCATCAAAATGGCTTTCTATATGTATTTTCAGTCAGATGTGTTTTAGTCGGCTACGGAATAATTTCTACTCCCAAATTAATTAGGGAAAAGAACCATTCATATTTTACATTTGAGGGAATTCAATTAAGCCTTGTTTTTATTATTTATTGTCAAATATGCTGAAAAACTTGATTTAAAAGATCAAAATATGTGTCATTCTTATAACAAGTACCATCATCATCAAATACTTGTTAAGATTCTTTGATATTAATTTTAAATGTGCAAACTTAAAATTAATTGATACTCGAGTAATATAAAGAAAAGAGGAGAAAAAACCAAAACGGGAACGAAAGAAGAGAGAAAGGATAAAAAAAAAAAAAAAAAAATGGATGCGAATCCGAGTGGACAGGAACCCACGTCCTGGGATGAGCTTTACAACATAAACTTGATGCCGTCAGAGTTGTTTCTCAAGTTCAGAAAAGAAATTGAGGGGCTACGAGTTGGTGTCAATTTAGAGGTTCAATCCCTGGCTTTTACGGTTTTTGTTTTTTTCTGTATCATATTTCATTCTTTGCCAACTTAAAAGCTTTCGCTTTCTTTTACATCTAAATTATGAACAATATTTGGAGACAATTATGTGACAGTGGGTTAATACTTACTACTTGTGGACCAAGTTTAATTTCTGTAAACAATTACGAGCTTGTCTCTGGTATTTGATAGTATGATTATTCTCTTACAAGATTTTAGTTTTGATTAATGTGGTTTTAGTGTTTTGTGTTCGATTCGTGTGTTGCATGCATGTGGCTTAGATAACAATGGTGAGTATGCATCTCAATATATGGAGTTTTGTTCCATGTGAGTTTTTGTTTTATCTTCGGTTTTGTGGAGCTTCTGGCTCAGGCATAAAGATTGAACTTGTTTTACATTTTTTTTTTTAATCTTTGCTCAATGGTTGCTTATTATTTTCTGTCTGCTCTTTATATTTTTATATTTTTAATTTTTTGTGCGGTTTTGATTATAATGATTTAGGATGAATATTTGTTACGTGTGTAATTCTTTTGACGCAAATATACATGAATAGACATCCTCTTTTTATTTGGCCTCCTTTAATATGTATATGGAGCTTAGTTTGTATTATTAGCCGAGGCCAACAATGATTCATGAAGACACTTTGGTTCATAAGTATGGATACAAATTTTGATAGTTATTGGTGGGTAATGTGTGTTGGACAAAACTGCCATCTGACAAATAGCTTTAGTTGTTTATGAAAATAACAGGAGAAGTCATACTTGGTTCGTTTGGAGTTTCTTCTATTCTTCACTATATTGAATAAGTGAACAGAAATTTATTTGGTGCATATCAAAACTGAACGCTTGATGGCCCAGAATGTTCCACTTAACAGAGTTGGGAATAACCTGCCAGAGTATTCCAAGTGTTCCTTTTCTCCTTAGACTGGGGCATTGCAGTGGCCAGATTTGACTCTTTAACAAGCACTCATCTGCATCCATTGCATATGTTTAAATTCATAAAGGGGCATCTGTATGGTAGTTGCTTTCAATTTAGTGATGGAAATTTTTACAGTGTACTTTGTCAATGTTGGGTGCTGTTTCAGTTGTGATTTACTGTGCTGATTCTTATGGCTCATTTTTATAATTCTCCGATCAATGAATTCCAAGCAAAGATAGTACTGAAGCCTCTGTGCCCTGGTCGGAGGTGGGAATTCATATATGAGCCTACACATCATGATGTGCGCATTCTTTCAAAGAAGATCCCTGTAACCAAATTTCTGAATCTCCAGGCTGATCTTTCATCTTGATCCCTTTTTTCTCCGGCACGAATGTCTCCGGAATAAATAGACATTCTTACCAATCAGTTGATAAATATTTTTACCTTTGTGCAACTTTACTGGTTGTTGAACCAAGGTCTGAAAAATTTTACAGCAATAATGCTTCAACTCTTTAAAATTGCAGGTTCGCATAGGCCATAATTTTCAATTGCACGCAACTGGCTGGAAATGGAAACTCAATACCTGTTTGGGTGGAGATGGAATATCCCGCATTCAGAATAAGACATCTTAGGCTTGTGTCCTGGTGTGGATCTGCGGTTTGGTTAGAGGGCAGATTATGTTCTTCCAGAGATTACTGGGCAAGATCCTTGTTCTTATATGTTGTTAACACTAAAGAAATCATGGGATTTATTTCAAATACATGTTAATTTAGTATACTTTTTATTCCTCGATTTTTGGGTGCAATATATCCTCTGTTTGCATACAATTATATAGCTCATGGTTGGAACCTTAATTGCGGGCTCTGGGTGCTGATGAACCTTCATTTGACATGAACTCAGAACGATTGCGAGCATCACTAGATAGAGTTGAGGCCATTTTAACCCATACTTCATAATTCTTGTTAGAAAACCAGATACACCTGTCTTTGAACTTATTTCTGATTAGCGAAGTACTTTAATTACAATTTTGAAGGATCTGGAAGCAATTTGAAACTCACATCAACAGTAGAATTTCTCTTCTTTCTCTACACCCTAGAAGGTGTTGATTAGATTGTTTCTATACATCTCCGTTATGTCATGATTTTATTTTAATTGGTTTTTTTTTTCTTTTATGTTTAGCAGGATCGGAGGGAAATTTGTAGACACAACCTAATGTTGAAATGCCTTACTTTCCATTAATGGAGTTATGTTGGTCATCGTTTGGGTTAGCACATTATGAATCATGTGCTGATCCTTCAAAACAGGAGTAAAGTTGCATTGTGGGTATACAAATACGAGGTCAAGATTCACTAAATCAGACAAGTCTTTGTTGAACGCCGCTTGTTCAAATTGAAAGAAGGTTCATGTATGCGATTGGGCCTAGTATGGTGGTTTGTATGGCTGCTAATTTAGTGATTACTTTAGTTTCAATGGCATTCAGCATTTCCATGCCTTTCCTATTTTTCGTTGAAGTTAAAATTACTTGAATTATTGATATTGCAAGGTCCAGGGAAAAACAAATGTCATTCTTGGAACCAAACCAACCAAATGAAAACCACAAATAACATTCAAATTTCCCATGGTCATGCTTTACCAGTACAGACGGAAGAACTTTTTGTGAGAAGCAAGCAAACGCCTGCAAGAGAATTGCACTACAAACCTTTGCATGTTTTTTAGGCTACTTTCAATTGCGATAAAATGTCACATGCTGGCTCTCTCGTGTTCTGCAGTGGTTTTGTGAGCCTTGAAATGGAGTTGGAAGTAAATAATTCAATTAGTCACCATTTTGGACACCTTTAAAATCTGCTTTGAAATTCGGTTAATCACGGTAATCATGCAAATTGGCTTTACTTCTTTTAAGCTGTCCCTGGGGAAAATAACGAACAGTCCTCCTGTTAAACTGAAGCCAGCCAAACACATCCTTAACTTTTGAACTTTAAATTCAGGTAGAGGGAATGATGATGCATCAATCGAGGAAAAAAAAAGTGGGTCCTTTCTCCCTAGCCGTTATAGCCTCAAACGGCAAAATTCTCCTTGCTATATAATTTCAAATTTGCATTAGAAACTCATCCCAAAAATTCAGTACTAGAATCTTGCATCCAGCGATCGAAAAATGGCCTCCTCCAAGCTTAGAAGCTCATGTTCCTTCCCAAACCTCCTCCTCTCTTGTCTGAATTTCACTCTCTTTATCCTCTCAGCAGCTTCTCTGGCTCCAACTATTCTCCTCAAAATGCCACCTACTTCACTTGGTATGGCATACCTTATGGTCTCTTGCATCTCACTTCTCTCTTCCTTCGTTGGTTTCTACTCTCAGCTCACTCACTTCTGCTTCATAACCCATGTATCCCTTCTTTTGGGCTCATTGATTGGGCAATTACTTGGCATATTGGCCTTGTTCACAAGAGAAAAATCAAGCCTTTCAATGTTCAAGTCAGCACGGGACCCCAAAGAGGCTAAAATTTTGGTGAGATTCGAGTGCGGGATTTTGATGGCAATGTTTATAATGCAGTTGATTTTGTTGGCGTTGAGCTGTGTTATACATAGTTGTTGGGTAAGAGAATATGAAGAAATAGAAGCTGAGAGAGAGGCAATGGCGAAGAAAAGGAGTAGGAGGATTGCTCAAGTTCAAGAGGAATCCATGGCAAATGCAGCCAAGATTGCAGAGGTCAAAGCCAAGGAGTTTGAGGAGAAGGTGAAGAACAAGTATGGACAGTGGGTGAAAACTGATTTTGAAGGCTGAAGGCAACATTTGGTTGTTAAAAACCATTAATTTAATTAGATAATGTTGTGTGATTCTTGTTTGGTTTCCTTATTTGGTCACTCCAGTCCAGCGGTGGTCAATGAACGTATAGAGCATCATCATGTAAAGCTATGGTTCAAATTTTCTTTGGCAAAATTAAGTCAGATGTGATATGTAATAAGTGTGCGTTTCCTTTCATCGTTTTTATTTTTATTATTATTATTATTTTTTATTTTGATATATATATATAGAGAGAGAGAGAGAGAGAGAGAGAGTTACGATACAGTACAGCATTTGTACCACACCGTTGTATGGTAGCTGCCGTGGTCAGAATATATATATATATATATATTTGTCATACTTTATTAGGTGGGTTCATTTATAATCTAAAATTTACTTGTAATTAGCGATAATTTAACATAAATAAAATATTATTTTTATTGATATCTGTATAGCACATTTCTAAACTTGCTCTTTAAACGTTAAAAAGAAAAGAAGGGTGAGGATGTTATTCCGCCAAAAAAAAAAAAAAAAAAACTAGCAATCTACTATTGCTGAAAATAAGGTCAATGGTGTTGTAGCTGTAAGAAACGTCATTTTAAAAAAAAAAAATTATGTAAATATAGAATTCCAAAATGAGTAATTTACAGATTTCATGAACACAAGTTATAATTTTTTATTGCATTTTTTAATATCCCGATTTCTTTTTGTTTTTAACTACTACCATCAATTTTATGTTTTTTTTTTAAAATTAAAAATATTTTGGGCCTAATAAATATTAGAATCAAGAAACCTAATTTATTATAAGATTGTGATTTTTCTTTTTTTAAAAAAAAAAAATTTAATCATTTGTGTGTTCTCTATTTTTAATTAATAAAAATAGGTAAGAAAATTGTTACGGGTGTATACAAATAAAATCAAGATACTTAATAGGATTTGGTTGAAACTTATTTGGATATTTACAATAACATGTGAAATTTCAAAAAAATTATTGTTAAATTTTATTTAATGACTATTTAAATTATATTTTAAAATACAAATAAATTCACCTTAAATATTTATAAAAATCGTGTCTCAGAGTTTTTCTATTGGCCAAACATTTATTTTAGTGTTATTCTTTTTTTAAAATAAATATTTTGCATTGTCCGCTTTCATCAAATATGTTCATAAATCTTATTAAAATGATTGAAATGCTATTTAACGTTAGTAACATATTTTTGTTTAATTCTAATTTTATAAAAAGATTTTGATAATTTTCATAGAGATCAATGACTTATTTGATGTTAGTGGATCAAATTGTATTCTTATTTTATGAAGGTATTATATTTAAAAGAAATAATATATACATTTTTTAAATTTGATTAAAAAAATACTTTATTTCTACTTATTGTAAAAAAGTATCTCCATGGACCAAAATAAGAAAAATATAAATGACTAGTCACATCATATATTATTTTTTAAAAAAAAAAATTATATGATATTTTTTCTAAAATTTATAATAATTTTATTTTGTACTAAGTTTTAGAGAAAGAAATACTTATCTCTTTAATATATGATTTAATTGTAAGTTGATTGATAAAAACAAATAAATATATATAAATAAAATTTTAACTTACTTATTCTTATTTAAATTTTAAAATTTATTAGATATATTTTTTAAAATAAATAAAATAGTATTTTATTACAAAAATTTATATGTATACCTAAAACATTAAATGGAATATAATTTCTATATAAAATTCATATTACTCCAAGTAAAATTAATAATCTATTTTAGAATATAAATATATATATATATATATTATATAAAGATTCAAATAGTATTAATTAACAATAATATTGAAATATTTTAATTTTTATTATTTAAATTATTTTTATATCACAATAGTTTTATTATAATATTTAAAATATTTAATATAAATTACTTTTGAACATACTATGATAATATATTAATGACATATATTTTAAGTTAGTTAAAATTTTATATTATTAAAAATTTAGAATACAAATTAATACCCAATATAAATGAATAAAAAATAAAAGATTAAATAAAAATAAATAAATTAAAATTTTACTTTCAAAGAAAAAATAAATTAGGATTATATTTATTTTTTAATTAGTTAACTAATAGTTAAAGTAATACATAAAAGAAATAAGTATATTTTTTCATAAAAATTTATTACAAAATAAAATTACCACAAACTATAGAAAAAGTATTTGATAAAATCTTTTTTTTTTCTAATTTTTTTTAACTAAAGTTTGTGTTATAAAATAAAATATTTTGTTAAATATACCTTGTGAGATTTGGTGTAATTTTACTTTACAATACATTTTATAGATATATACATTTACTACCTCTCCACATTCTTTTTGACCATGACTAACTAAAAGATTAAAATGTTCTTAACTTATTTATTGTTTTTAATCAAAACTCTAATTTACTTATCATTAATAATTTTTTTTTTACTTTTTTTATTTTGTTTATAGTAGGTATTAATTAATAGTATAAATTCTTAATAAATATAGTATTTTAATTATATTACCATATTATTTAATAATTTATATTAAAATTTTAAAAATATGTATTGATAAAATTCTAAATCTTACAATATAAATATTGTGTATAAAAATACTTTAAATAATAAAAATTAAAATATTTAATTTGGACATTATTATTATTAATATAATAAAAATTTTATTAAAAGTATAAGTTATGAATTTATGTGAAGTGTAATTCTAAATTCATTTATAGGAGGTGTGGGAGTGTGTGTGTATTAGGGGTAATAATTTAGATTATTATATTATATTTATATCAACTTATAATCATTTCGTAGTAAATAAAAGTTAATTCGAATTTGACTAATTTAATAATCATATCAAAAGTTAGAAATTTTAACTTAACATTTTTAATAAATAGATTGTAATCGTATCATCCATTTAACATATATTTTATATATATATATGATACTATATATACAAATATTAATTAATTTTATTTTAAATATAATTAAATATATTTTAAAATATAATTAATAAAATTAAATTATTTAAAAAGTATATAAATAAAATTATTAAATTATAAATAAATTAATAGATTATAATTATTAAAATAATTAATCATATTATAAACAAATTCATATTTTAAGAATTTACATTCAAATTTTATATTTATTTTTTACTGGTAATTTATATGAATGCATAAAACCTATAGTATCACATATACAAAAAAATCACATAACTTATATCTAATATTTATAAGTGTAATATTTTAATAACCAAATAATGTTACAAAAATTACATATCCTTTCTAAAATATTTCTATATATGGTCATAAAGGATATTAAATATCTAATTAATTTTTCTTAAATTGCCCACTATCAAACTAAATATTTGAGGTGTGAATCGCAACTTTTTCAAAATTATCTAATTTAAAATATAAATAAATAAATAAATAAAATAGTGAGTAATAACTCAGTAAATAAATGAATCATAATGATATGAAATCATAATATATGAATAAGAATATTATATTTAAAAATATAAAAATTCACAATAATTTAATTTATTCAACTTTACAAATTATTCAATCATAAAAAATATTTTTATATTTAAAATTCTATGGAATTTAATAACAAAATTTGAGTTTGCCAAAAAAGAAAAATCTTTAAGACATCCCCCATTGCGCACTTAGTTAACATTTTGAGATTTACAAATAAGTTATTTAATATACTTGTATAAATTTAAGAATCATTAAGCTCACCCATTGGTGTTGACCTAAAGTTCCTATATGGTAACAATAAATTTACCCAGTATTCACCTACATACTTCTTTTTTTCCCCTTGTCACAAAGTCTTGTAGGAAATTTACCACTCATTTTTTGCATTTTTCGTACAAAAGTGAACTTCACATTACATAGCACCTACTCTGATTTTATACAATCAATCATGGATCATCATCAATAATCAGTTATGCATAACTTAGCTAATAGGCACTTCTACCAAATCTCATATCATAAAGTCATTTCAATAATTTCTTATATATACTCATTAATGTTAGTATAAAATTATCTTATTGTAGTTCATTCATCCACAAGCAACATACATAATTCTTAAATCATATTTTCTTTTAAATTAATTCTTACTCTAATATTTTTAAATTCATATATATAAAGTATTCATAACTCTAAATTTCATAAAATTATCAAACATTTAAATTTATTTTATTAAAAAATATTGAAAATAAATTCTTATTCATAAAATATTTAAATTTATTTTATTAAAAAATATTAAAAAATTATTCATCTACTCAATTCATGGGAGGATAATTACTGTGAAAAATTAACTTCCATACCAAGTAAGGTCTCCCTCTACTGTATCAAGTCCTAAACAAGATTTATATTTATAATTTTAATATATAAAAAAAATATGAAAATATGACCCCTAATGTAATACATACAATGCATATATTTATAATAGACGCTTATTGAGGCATTAACCCATAAATTTATTCATTGCACTAAAAATATGTTACAAATATTTTACAATACGCTTAATATTATTACATCTATTTCTCATCAATTTTCCATAATAGCTCTCTCCTTTAAAGCATATTATCCTAAAATTAAACTTTACGGCAACCAATTATGATCAAATAAGCATGTTATTCTTTGATCAAAGACAAAAAATTTACACACCAAATTTTAGTATGGAAATAGTCACTAATTTTATTGTCTTTCGTCACATGTAATTATTAATTTCTAAAGTTTTTAACTTATACAAATCAACATCAATTTAAACCACATTTTTTTTGCTTTAAAAACATTCATTCAATTTCATTCTCATGAATTAAAATTATTCAATATAGTTTAGGAATCATGTGATCTAATTAATGAAGCTCAAACCACACATGTTACATATATTTACACATTATTAATTTCATTTATTCATACCATCAAACATAAGCTTATACTTATTAAACATCAGGACATATTCATATTTATATAAATACCTTTAACATAATTTACTTTTTAATATATAGCCATATAAGCATCAAATCTATCATATGTTCAAGTCAAAAACTTATGCACATACATAATCAATTTCGGTTTATTAGGGTTTCTAAAATAAAAAATTATAACATATTTTCAATTGGCTTCTAACATAATTCTAAGTATGAATAATGTTTAAAAAACTCACCACAAGTTTTTTACGCTTAAAATCTGCTTAAATGTTTTTTGAATTTTTTCTCTAATAACACTAATTAAAAATCAAGTATATTCTTAGGTATTTATGGTTTGATTTTGGTTTGTTTATGGTTATAGGATTTCTTTTACAATTGTTCTAAGGTATTTTAGTGGTTTATCAATGGTGGATGATGGAAGAAATGAAGAAGAATGATGCAAGAAAATGGTGAAAGCTTGGAGAAATTTGGAGAAGATGGAAAATGGAGCAAAAATTTGGCCAAGGAGTTATTTATAGTAAAAAATTTTGATTTCAACACTTTATCCTCTAATCATAGCAATTAGGACATATATGCAATTATTAAATTTGTTTTATAATTAATAACTTATAAAATTATTAATTTACCTTTAATTTAATAAAAAAAATCCTAAAATAACTTTATTAATTTATAAAATTTTAATTATTTTATTTCCTAAGGTTCTAATGATATCTAAATTTGTATGACAAAATAAAATTAGGAAATTTAGTTAATAACAAATAAAAATATTTATAATATTACATGTCATCAACTTTTTTATTGCTCTTAATAAAAATGAAAATAAAATCATCACTCGTTGTGAACCCATTCAATACAAGTATAGTAACGCTCCTTCATTTGTATTCTTTATATATAAAATTTCATGTTGTAAGTAAACCAGAATATATATGCAACGAAAAAAACAAAAATATTATGTTTACTTACCAGAATCCATGCTACAAACATTAATGTTATTCATAGACACACACACACACACACAAACAAATGAATTAAATTTGGCTATACTATTGTATTAAGCAACTTGTTAAACCATAAACACAAATTGAATGCCTTTTTATTTTTGCAGTATTCACACGATCAATAATTAATTTAGAATACTAGCTCATGTATTTAGAATGTTGACCATTTTTCTATGTCTTTCTTTTTTGAAAAGAAAAATAAATAAAAGTAAATTTTCAAGCACACTTTAAAATATTAAAATATTATATATTTACAATACTATTTTAGAGTTTTTGTTTACACCTAAACTATCATGTTAGGTTTTCTTTTAAAACTCAATTTATTTAGTAAAATATGTATTGATAATTTTAGTTCAATATTTACATTATGAGTTTAACTAAATTCAATATCTAAATAACTTAACAAGTCTTATATAAATTTAGGATTCTCTCTCTCTCTCTCTCTCTCTCTCTCTCTATATATATATATATATATTAAAATTCATCTTTATGAATTAACTTTATTATTATTTTTGATCTTAATGTACAATTCAATAGATTTTCATCAAGTTGATAGTAATACTAAAATCTAATTTTTATATTATAAGTAATGAGTGGTTTCTAATAATATATCACAACTATTCAAGTGACGAGAATATCAATAGTTTGACATCACTTTATCTATAATTATTGTTATTATATAATTTAATTCCTTTACTTAGATATCTTAATTGAACACAAAATAAAGAATATATCACCCTCGTATTGTTCAATTTTTATATTTTTTTGATATGTTGAATAAATTTATTCAAATAAATAAAATTAATATTATATATTAACTCATTTGAGTACAGTAACGCATTTTCATAGTTTTACTCAATCAAAAAATTTAAAAATACACACATATTCCTCTACACAAGTTATGACATATCTAACTTTTTTTTTAATAATTTATCTTGTTACAAATAATGTTTAAAAATATCAAAATATGTCATCTTAATACTAAAAATTATAGTAATTTCAAGTCTGAGGATTAAATAGAATATTGTCACTATGAGAATCATTTACAATACTTGTATTAAGATCCATGAACATTCTCATAGTAGGTTGGTTTATTCTACCGCATCCCTCTTCTAATGCATCTTGAAATTTGCCTTTATCCAAGTTTTAGTAATTTATTTAAGTAGAGTTTAAATTCTCTCATTCAAGAGTCTTATTAGCTCTCTGATTGATTAGAAAGGGTTTGTCCATAACTTTTCTTGCAAATAGCACACTCTTACTCAAACTCTACCTTCCTAAGTGGATCATCAATGGTTCAGCATATTTAGCTTGTTTTCCCATCATGTGGCTTTGCACTCTTATGCTTTTCACCTAAATGAATCTCTTTAACCCCACATTAAGCTGCATATTTAGACTCTATCATGTACTTATATGTAAATCGATCTCTTGTGTTGCACAATCAGCTCAATGCTACTATCCATAAGGCTTGGCACTCTAATGTTATGCACCACTCCATGTATGCATTATTTTGCTCTTGTACATGTTACTTTTGCTCCCATACACATTAGCTCGTATTAGCATTTTCTTAACTGTCTTTTACACCCAATCATCTTTATTGTGCATTAATCCACAGTCACTGTACTATATGTTACGCTTACAACATAATTAATCCTCACTTGGCTTAGGATTAAGATGCAATCTTAGCTTTAGATGTTGACCCCATGTCTATGATTGTGACAAACCATTCTCAGTTAAATTGACCAATGCCTTTGTTAGTATAAGGTAATTGTTATTCATATGTCATAATATCATGTCACTCCACAGTCTTATATTCATAGTGTGCCTATTTTTTTCATCAAACCAAATACTCGTTTCTTCGATTTTTATAGTGCTACAACATTTTAATCTCAGTAAAGCTTGTGAAAACCTTTATAGTCTTATTCTCTCGATGTACTTCTGCACTTCTTCCTCTATATTAGGCCAAAAATATAACCTCTTAGACAAAGCCATTATCCACTCAACCCTCGAATATTTTGTCCATCTTGAATATAATCCATGCAATAACGTCTCTTGTAATTCTCCTTTAAGAACATATAGGTTCCTTCCTTAACCATGTATTAATCCATGCTCGAGCCAATATCTCAACTCAACACCCTTTTGAATTTCTTTGCTCATTTGCTTGTATGCGAGATACGTCTTGGCATTTGTCCTTACCTTAGTTATGAGATCAATTATTAATGTGGTTAAAATGTCTTGACAAATTTCACCTTACACTTGCTATGAATTCTCATGATTTTTTTTACAACTGATGCGTCTTTTGGTGTTCTTAAGGCTAAGATGTCTCTCGCATCTTATAGCTCATTAAGTGGCTTCAGCAACTCTGTTAACTCTTTTGGCATACATCTATCTTGAGCATAGGGCTTTACTTTAGCTTCCAACTCAATGTCGTGATCCATCATATAACTTAAGAATATCTCTATGTAGAATTCTAGTGGAAACACATGCATGATTCGCCTTTCATATCTTTATGTTTTGGCTCCTCTTTTTTTTGCTTGATCTCTATAAGCATTGCTATATAAGCTATTTTATGTAACATTTATCTTAGTAGTGTGACTATGTGAATTAGTAGTTTTACTTTATCATTCTCGATGAACTTATACCTAATAAGTTTAAGTGTTCTTCCTGTTATTAGAAAACATTGTATATGTGGCATCATATACCTTTTTATTTTAACAAAAAACTCTAAACCAAAAATGAGTTTGAAGTCTTTAAGTAAAAGGATAAAAAATCTTATTTTCCCTTTCCATATCCTAATCTATAATGTTGCAATAGTTGTCCTTCATATAACCATCTCAGAATCCATGGCCTTTACTGCGCACTATATGCTCTCAACTTTTAATCCCAATTGCTTCACCTTTTGCGTAGCGATAAAGTTGTTTGTCACATCCATATCTAACATTGTTGATGTTTCTCTATCGCATGCATAAGGCCTCGATATATCTTCTCAACTTGTAGCATATTACACTTCGGTTGCTATAATGGATTTAGTCTTGGCATGCTAGTCTCTCTACCTCATGTGCCTCATTCTCAATAATCACCATGTTAAACTTGGCTTTCATCAGACAATCCTTTACCCTATGAGGTCTATCACAAATAAAACACCTTATCTTTTTTTATTCTTGCGACGTAGCTTGGTTAACATTCCTTATGTCTTTTTGTCACCTCTAGACGCGTTATCCTTACCTTTACCCTATTTAACTCTCTTACTCTTTTTCTAAGGTATGAATTTATAGTCTATTAGCCCATCAATTATTGTAATTGCTGTAGTTAAGTCTCTTATTCCTTACCTAAGCAGTTTAATCTATGTTTATCTTAAAAACTTGAAATAAAATTGAGAAACTTATCTTCCTCGAACATGTTACGTATATTTAGTATTAGCGAGCTAAATTCCTTTGCATACTCTCACATAAGTCCATTGTGCTTCAATGTCTTTAACTTTTCTTTAACAATTCATACTGAATTGCTTGATAGGAATTGAGTTTTTAGTTCCCTCTTTAGTACCTCCCAAGTTTCTATGGGTGATTTTTGCATTTCAGCATCTTCGATCAGCTTCGTACGTCACTATAACTGAGCATCACTTATCAAGTACATACTTGTTATGTCAACTAACTAATGGTTCAACATATGAGTGCTTCTAAAGTACTACTACGTATCCCACAAGAAATTCTCTAATTTCATGGCATACTGTTGTCCATCAAAATTATTTAGTTTAAGCACTTTTACTTTTGGAGTACTCAATTATATTATCTAGAATGTGTTGGTCATTAAAGCTTTCTTGGTTACTATAAAGGTCCAATATTTTCTCCTTCAAAGCATTGTTTGCTACAACCAAGTCTTTACTAGTTGTTACCATCCATTCTTTGTATTTTGCGTCGAGACTTTTGAAAATGTCTCTTACTTCACCTATCTTGCCTCTCAATGCCATAAAATCTCACATCATGACCTCCAATTGAGTCAAAATTAGTGGTTCTTGTAGTGTCATTACCTCCATTGTATGCTCCAAGCATTTCATAAGTTCCTTGAGTGTTTCTTCCACCATATCTTATGTATAAGGTGTCCTATGTGACTATTCCAACAACCACGCCTCTTTCGGCATAAATCTTCTCTTGATCTTACGCCTTTTGTAATTAACTTATTGTACAACTTTTGCTTTAACAGCATCTAACAAGACTCTAATACCACTTGTCACGAGGTCTTTTATTTATAACGACACCCTGTAATGTTTAAGTGCTTCCATTTAATCAACACTCTCATTTCACTTCGCAAAACTTGCAAATATTAACTTCATATGTGTTACAAGTATGGTAAAAATAATTAAAGAACAAGAAATACAGTGTTTACAAAGGCACTAATTTTTAATCTTTTTATTGCTCTTAACAGAAAGAAAAATATAAACTTGCTACTTATTGTAAACTCACTTAATACAAGTGTAGTAACACTTTTTCATTTGTATCTCTCGTATGTAGAATTCTACATAGCATCCTATGCCTTTGGACTATCTCAAATGGTTTTGTACGCCTTCAGACTATCCCAAATGATTTTGCATATAATGAAACCAATACCCTTGGTTTCTTATGGTTATCAAGTATTCTAATTTATTTACAACTTTAGTAAATAACATCCAAACTTATTTACAACTCTAGTAAATAGCATCCTATTTTATCTACAACCGTCACATCAAAAATTTATCTCGTGCATAAAAGTTATATACAACACATTTCAATCTTATCTAGAAATCTCGTTTTATCCTAACATATTGCACTCTTAGTGTATGTCAAAGTCTGCCTTTATTCAGTTTATAGTAACTTGTATTTGTGTAGAACTCAAATTCTTTTATTTAATAGTCCTATTAGCTCTCTGCTTGACTATGAAGAGTTTGTCTACAATTTTGCTTACAAATGACACATTTATACTTAAACTCTACTTTTCTAAGTGAATCATCCATGCTTTAGCATGTTTGGCTTGTTATTTTGCCGTGTGGCTTTGCACTTTTATGTTTTTCACCCAAAGGAAATTTTCTCACTCCACATTAAGTGGCACATTTTTACTCTATCATGTACTTGTGCATAAACCCATCTCTTAAGTTACACGATCAATGCATAGCTGCTGCCCATGAGGCCCAGCATTTCAATGTTGTGCATTGCTCCATGTTTACACTATTTTGCTCTCGTATATGTTGCTTTTACTCTTGCGCACACTAGCTCGTGTTAGTATTTACTTGGTTGTCTTTCACACCCAATTATCTCTATTGTGCATTAACTCATGCCACCTTACTATGTGCTGTGCTTACAATACATTTAACCTCTACTTGGACTAAGATTAAGGTGCAATCCTAACCTTGGGTACGCACTTCACATCTAAGGTTGTGACACTTATCTTAATTCCTAAATTTAAACCAAACAAAAACTCAAAAAACAAAAATTAAATGAAATAAAATTATAAGAAAACAAATAAGTAACTACAAAAGTTAAAAAAAAGACAATCACAACAATTTGAGTGCATAAAATAGGTTATAGCTTAACAAATTAAGGAAAAATGCAATTGTGAATAGAAAAAAGATTAACTCTTTTATAAAAAAAGCCCAATTTAATTAAGCTTTCAAGCATTTAACTGAATTTTTTTATTCATTGAATATGAACTATAATTAGGAATTTTATATGAGTTTGTAAAATACTAATTTTAAAGAATCTAATATTTGACCGAAAAATAAATGATAGTACACAATTATTTTAAAATTTGATATCTTAATTTTAGGTCAAATTTTAAAAATCACAGTAAACTGTAGTTTAGAGCTGCAATTAATTAAAAATTGATTATTATCTTTAAAATTTTTATTTATTATAATTTGAATTTATTAGTATTATTTTAAAAAATATATTTACTTTTTATATAATAATATAAATTATAACAAAATTCACCTTGACATAAATATTGGAATAATATTATTTTCAGATGTTTCATTTTATTATTATCCTTATAAATTAGCACAAATGTAGAAGTATTGATGTTGGTATATTTTTTATTTTAAAATATAAACTATTAAATATTTGTGATATTAAAAAATAAATGTTGCCTAAATCTAAGTAACCTGGCTGGTTATTATTTTTCATTAATTACAGTCCGTCAGTCAGTCGGTCAGTCACCGTTGGTGTTTTTTTTTTACTGGGTCAGCAGCTGGTCCCTTTCCTACAAACACAAAACAGTTATTTGAAAGTTAGCCGGAGCCACGAATTACCGGTGGATCCGACCCATATATTGCCACGTAATCAAATGTGAACCGCCGGATGGTCAGAAACAAATACAAATGATGTGGCAAAAATAAAAAGCTTGTGTGGATTACATTTCCTTCCGTCATCATCAGTTCACAGGAACCATAAAAGGAAATTAAATAGAAATATAAAAAGAAAAACTAGTGCTCCAGGATTACTTGTCTTATCCTGATTTCACGGTCCACCACGTGGGAGGCACGTCCTATCTTACCTGGACGACTCCTTACTATAATTACAAAGCAAAAAGCCAATAACTGTTGGCAGACTGACTGTTTCCGGATGACGGAGCAGTTTTCCACTTTTTATTATTATCATTATCAATCTTGGATTGGATTAAGGATAAAAACAATGTTCCGGGAAAACATTTCTTCTTTCTGTCAAAACGAAGAAACCCTCCTTTAGCTCAAATCAAAATGTCAACGATTTCGATTAACAAACCTCAATTCTTTAAATTACCCCGCTATGGGTTCAGAAATCATTGCAAATTATGCAGATTTTCCGCATCTTGGACCATGTAAGTTCATTCTTTTTCTTTGAATTAGGTTTTCTTCTTTTCAATTTCTAATCATATATATATATACATTTCTTTTTGACTCTTATAGGAATATGATGGATTCTAAACCTTGCCGTGATACCAAAAAGGGTCATCTCTCGGTGCAGCTTCCAACACCGTCCTTTCCTCAAACGGAATCATTAAAGTCGTCTGATCTCAAGTTTGATCGGCTTCAGCCTTCTGATGAAGAGCTGGTTCAGCAAGACAGATTTGAATTTGGGAAATTCGTGGCACGCGAAGCTGTTCTCGATGAAGAATATTGGGTAGGTCAGTGATCACTTGATAATCTTGAAGCTCTTCTTTTAATTTTTGTGTTTATTACTAATATGGGTTTGTCTTTGGATAGACAGCGGCGTGGCTACGAGCAGAAAGTCACTGGGAGGGTCGAACAAATGAACGGTATATTTTATATTTTATACAGAGTGATACCAGGGTTTTAGATGTAGATTTTCGATCAATTTTTTTTTTTCAATGATTAGAAGTATTTATCTAAAGAAGGCGTGCGAAATTCCAAGTAGGATGGATTATCATCTAAAAATATCATGATTTAATTAAATTGCAATTTGATCATTTGCGGTGGGTTTCATTGATTTTAACATGGTGTCGTACAGATTGGTGGGTCAGTATTTTATATGCATAATACATGATCCCAGTAAGATGAGTCGGTTTGCCTTATGGCTGATGCAGTTTGATGCACCTATTTAAGATTTCTTAACATTGATATAGAGCATATACTCAGCATACTATCCTGTCATAATGTGCAAATATGACATAGTACAATTTGGTCGTAGACAAAGTGTTTGTTTAAGAAAGAAATTATTTTGAACCTTTAATCCATAAATTTATCTTCCCTGAGAATTTTTCCTGTGGAGAGTGTTAGTACCATCCTTATATTTTATGCAGCCTTCTAAGTTAGTGTGTATAAGTGGAATCGTTGGGCAATGACTGACATTAGCTATTCCTTGTCAACACAGTTATGTTGATAACTACAAAAGGAAATTTGCAGAGCAGGTAGGATTGAATGTCATTCTATTTAATTGCTCAATCATATGTACAAACCATTTGTCATGAAAGGAATGCTTGATAGGTCTTCTTATTGTGTAGGAGTTCAATGCCATAAAGAGGCGATGTAGGGGGCTACATGGACAGAAACACTCATGCATTGTTACGGTATGATTTCTCTAGGACTTTAGCTTCAATTTTTCTGGTGATTAAAACATGTTTAAACCTTTGAATTTCTCCTCCTTGTGTTGGGGAAATTGAGAGTTGCATCGCCATGGGATATATTCTTCTGGAATACAGTTCCTCATACGATGCTCTGATATCAAATTATCAGGTAAAGAAGGATGAGAGGAGTGTAAAACGCACTGTACTAAAAAGTGTAGTTGGCACCCTTGATTTGAGCATTCGATATTTGCTGCATGGGGAGACATTTCCTGGAGTACGTGCCTTCTACTAAAAGCAAAATGCTAATCTTATCTGTCATCCAGTTTAACCTGGTAATATTTAGTATGCTAATTGGGTTATATTCTTTTCAGGAGCGGGTAAAGGCTCCGCTCTTTGGCTGCATCAATAGAAAAGGCCCTAATAGATATGGTTATATTGCAAATTTATGTGTTGCCAAATCAGCACGCCGCCAGGGTATTGCGAGCAACATGTTGCATTTTGCTATTGAATCAGCTAAATCAAATGGTAAAATGAAACATGCATTGTTCGTTTAGAAATACGTGAACTTGTGCAAAATGATGAATGGCAGGAAAGACTTCCTCCTGATCTGTTTTTTGGGTTTCAGTTGTGGAGCAGGTATATGTGCATGTGCATAGAAACAACGGACCAGCAAAGGACCTGTATGAAAAGATGGGTTTCAAGGTAATACTGTCATAGTGATTCAACTGTTACTTCTGGCTTCATTTTGTGGTTTTCCTTGGTATCCAATAAGGGCTGATACCGCTTCCATGCTTGTTTCAGATGGTTGAAACGGCAAGCTCTCAATTATTAGAGCAGACTGACTTGCTGTGTATCAAGATATAAAATTTCAACAAATTGTTGAATTTATTGTTATTTTCTTTTGTACTCCATAATGAAAGAAAATCGTTGTACATGAAGTTGTAGATTAATCGGAGAGTGGAATCCCACAAAAAGCAATCAGTTAGTCTTTACTGTTCATCATTTATGAACATTCATTTGTGCCATTATAGATACTCCATTTGTACGTTGCCACTCCTGCATTCTTGTTAGAATTGGAATAGAAAGTTCTCTTTTCTTTTTTCTTTTGCTGCTATGGCAAAATGAGATCCATGTACATGAGAATAACCAAATGCTAATGGGTGAAACCAAATTCAGAGGAAAAAAATCCTTAAAATTACATCTCCAAAAGATTCTTATCAATTTTATTTTTTTGGGACAATTTTGTTCTCAATGATTTATTTATTTTAAATGTTACACACTAGCACACTACACGTGCTGCAAAGCATTTTTTTATATTTGAATTTTTTAATTAACAAAAATTAAATTTTAATTGATTAAAGTTAGTTTAAAAATGATTCTTTTTAAGTTAAAACAATGTAGAAGTACTAATTTATTTACATTAAAAATTTTAATTTAACTTTCAACTTAAATTTTTAATTTAATTTTCAATCAATTTTAAATAAATTTTTTTATTTTTTTAATACAATTAATCACATATAATTAAGAAAAAAATTTAAAATTAAATTTTTTTAACTTAAAAAATTTGAAATTTATTATTTTAAATGTAAATTTTAAATATTTTTATTTTTTAAAATATTCTATATGTATTATTTATAAAATATTATAAATTTGAAATTTTAAACTTTGTTTTAAATTGTGATATTAGTTAACAAATTTTTTTAATAATTTTTAATAATGTTTAATATATAATATATTCTATTTTATGGATAATCGTGATTTCAAAATATTACTTTGATACAAATTGAAACATTAATGAGATTAAGAGTATTTTAAGGAAAAAAAGAAAAAAAAAAGAAAAGTTGGATAACAGTATATCCGTCATTTTAAGGAAAGAATGCGCTTAAAGTTGTTGTGTATGGGGCCAGAAAGTTTAAGCTCATGGTGGATAGGAATCCAGCAATCATGAGGCCCAACAGCCCAGTGTGCAATTAACAGACTCATGTTTGGCGGGAAAATTAAGAACCCCCAATTGGCGTGCAAGGGAAGCTTCTTCCAATGTTAAATACTAAACAATGATGAGCCCTAGCGCGCTTTGCTAACAATAGGAGGCAATCACCACTCCTGCTTGCGACATACTCCCAATTTTGTCTGATCATTTCTCTTGGACGATTATGACAGTCCTTCGTTCCCGCGAAATACATCCATGTAAACCCAAAATCGAACCCCTAACGAACCAGTTCAATATCGAGCCCGCCACTCCTGCCCAGACCCGGAATGATAACAGATGGAGCACTCGACCCGTTTCGAAATCTTCAGTTTCTGGTGATGATGATGGTAATCACGTGCAGGGTAAGAGAAAATTGGAAGTGAGTGAAAATTTACTGGGTTTAAGTGGGGATACTGAAGGGTTTTTGAATCTGAGGTCGGGGAGGAAAGTTTTGAAGCGAATAGTGGACAATGACAGGGATAAGTCAGTTAATGGCGGCGGAGTGGCTGGAAAAGTGAAAGGGAAAGGGAAGGAAAAATTGGTTGAGGAAGGAGTGGAATTGGAATTTGAAGTCCAGATTGATAAGGAAGAAAAAGGAATATCGAGGGAAGTAAGTGAAGTGGGTGATGCTGTTTTTGATATGATGAAATTGGTGAGCAACCAAAATGGTGATGAAAGTTGTAGTAAAAAGCGTGGAAGGAGATTTGGAAGAGTGGAGAAAGGGAAGGCGAAATTGGTTGATGAAGGTTCAATAGCAAATGGAAGTGATGTCGTTGAAATTGGTGAGGAATCTGAAGTTAAGAGTTCTGCGAATAGTACGGTTTCCGGTACTCATTTGGAAGAAGGTGTTGTGAGGAACAGTAGTATAAGGGCGAGTGAATCAAGAATGGAACAATTTCGAGATATAGCCAGGCAAAATGCTTCTAGATTTGCTTATTTTTCTTCTGAAGACCGAAAGGAGAATCATTCGCCTATAGAGTATGAAAATCTAGTGCAAGCCGGAGAAATGGAGAGGGAAATTGAAGATTGGCCTGGTCCTTTCTCAACTGCTATGAAAATTATTAGGGACCGCGTAGAGAAGCTGAATGGGCAGCAGGAGACCAGGACATTAGGGCATAACAAAAATACATCAATAACATGGATTCCCAGAAAGGGGCGGGCTGTTGTCCGACCAAAATTAATCATTCCATCATTAAAAGAACTATGTTTGAAAATTCTTGTTCAGAATGCTGATGCAATCACTTCACTTGACCATGTTCCGGATGCACTGAGGCACAAGCTTAGTCACATGCTTTGTGATTCTCGGGGGATGAATAGTCATTTTCTCAATCTTCTTGCGAGTGGGTCCCCTACCGAAATACGTCTTAGGGATTGTTCATGGCTTACAGAACAAGAATTCACGAAAGCTTTTGAGAGGTGTGACACTAGTTGCTTGACGGTATGGTTCTACCCTTAGCATAGCATTTCATGTGGTTGCATATCTTTTGGATTCAGTACGTTTCATCTTCATTCGTGATAATGTCTAGGAGAAGACCTTAGGATTTTTGAATGGTCAATTTAGTTGGAGTAGTTTGTTTCAGGTTAAAAGCCAATCTTAGTGCAGGCATGTTTACTGTGATAATTAGAAAAGGAGTTCATGAAACTATAGTCAACAGTTGTAATACAGGTTATTTGTTGTTTGCTTTTGCAAGTTGCCATTAAAAAATATCCCACTGGAAATATAGCTTCTGAAGCTTTGTCTCTGTTTGAGACAAGTATTACCTTGCAAAAGCCACATCATTATTATTATTGTTTTTGTTATTATTTCTTGAATCTGTAATTTAGTTTTTTATTTCTTATTGGGTCAAATTGTTGAGAGAACGTTTTGCTTTGTGAAAACAGGTTCTCCAACTTGACCGATGTGGACGCTGTTTGCCGGATTACATACTGCTTTCTACCTTAGCTAGGTCATCAAATAGCTTGCCTTCCCTTACTACTTTATCCCTCTGTGGTGCATGCCGGCTTTCAGATGTTGGGTTTAAGGCACTGGTTTCTTCCGCTTCCTCTCTAAGATCTATTAATATAAGCCAGTGCTCCCTTCTTACCCCAGCTAGTATTGACATCGTAGCTGACTCATTGGGTTCATGTATACAAGAACTGTACATTAATGATTGCCAAAGCCTTAATGCTATGCTTATACTGCCGGCTCTGAAAAAGCTAAAACATTTAGAAGTTCTTTCAGTAGCTGGCATTGAAACTGTTAATGATGATTTTATCAGAGAACTTGTCAGTGCTCGTGGTTGTAATATGAAGGAGCTTGTTTTGACTGATTGTGTGTAAGTTTCTGCAACTATATCATTTTTATTTGTTTTGAAATGCCTTGGCTTCTTTATTTATACTGGGTTCCCAATTTGGTGCAGGAAATTAACTGATTTTTCCATGAAAGTCATCGCTGAAAGCTGCCCCAGACTACGTACACTTGATGTTTCTAACTTGTACAAATTGACAGATTTTGCTATTGGATATCTTGCTAATGGCTGTCGAGCTATTCAAATATTAAAACTCTGCCGCAATGCATTCAGGTTCTTACCCTTTTATATGGATTTAATAGTTTATTTGCTCAACATTTTTCTCACGTGCTTGCATTTGAGTTGGATCATTATTATGGAATTCCTTTTTAATCTTTGATTGTTATTTTTGGGATCCTTGGGCATACGGACTAGCACAAACTCCATGAATTATACAATGTAGTAACTCTTTTTTTTTTTTTTTTTTAAATTTTATTTCCTGGAGATTTGCTAAACTTATCATTATTGATAGTGGCTTGCATTTCATTGGGAAGCCCTTCCCAACCTTTAATCTGAAAGGCTGACTATATCTCGCATCATGTCTTCAATCCTTGATGCACTGGGACTCTTTTCTGCAAACCTTTATCAAATCTGTGCAAGTTGGGACTCCATTTGATAAATTGCATAATGTTTGGGTTTGTCAGATTGGTTGGATATACTTGTCTCTGGATATATGTGCTTTGAACTTATTGCAATACTTAGTGGTGGTGTGGCTAAACTTTGAATTTTTCCAGTAAGTCATCTATGCCTTCTAAGATTGTGATATTCATACTTGGAATTGGATATTGTATAAATATGATAGTGGATGGACATACGAGATATTGGAGGCAGTTGATGGATGCTACTTTGTTGAGGGCAGAGAATTATGAATGTGACAACTTTCCAGTTTACTATGATGATAGTAAGCATTGCATGATGAAATGGTAGACATTGGAGATGATTAATTGGTGCAGTTTACACTCCAGTGGATAGTACTGCATGAGTTGGGTCTGGGGTTTTGGAGTTATGAACTTTTATATCAATGCGAACATGTTGCATTTTGAGGTTTTCCTTTTCTCAAGTCCATGTGTTAGTCTTTGCTCAGGCTGGGAAACTTGTTTGTTCTGGATCATTCCTTTACCTGATGGCTGGGCAATTTAATTGCCTGTAAGCCATTTTCTTATATCAGCAACTTATTGTTGTTGGTGTAATTTTATGAAGCTGTGGGTATACTAGAGGTATTCTAGATAGGCAATCTCTTGACTTCAGGTCATTTGTTCTTTTAGCCACAATGATGTTCATAGATGGTAATGCTGGCAGTTAAGCTGGACGTTATAGTATTTTGTTGATAAGGGGTGGTCTATCTAATTGCTATAGTTGGTAGAGTCTAACATCTTTTGGAGAAATACACTAACCAGCTTAATTGCTTTTTCTTCAAACATTTTATCTAACAATTATCTCCAAGTTATGGTACTTAGTCTTACTCTTGAAAAATGTTTATGTAGGCATTTTCTTTTTAAAATTTCTTAAATGGGAAGCAAACTCTGTTGAAAATAAATAAAAAAAAGTTAAAAATAATTGAAACTAATGCTTACCAGTTGATTCAAATATATATAGTTATTGTCCTTTGTGTAAGCATTGTCTTGGCAGCTAACATTATCAAGTTGATTTCATAAAAGACAATTATTTAGTGCCATTATATCAAATCTCAATTGCTCTCATTATACCATCTCTTTTTAACAGAAATGAGGACATTCATATTAGAAAAAAATTATATATATTTGGAAATGTTTGTGAAATGTTTTTCATTGTTTTTTGGTAATGCAAGACTTGGTCTTTAGATATGAAATTGTACTAAAAACTTGTTGATGAATATTTAGATAGACGACCTTTATTGTTATATAGGTTAGCCGTTACCCCTAGCATTAAGAATTTGCATGTCAGAACCATCATTTTGCTGTATTCACTAAGTTCCAAACATTCTTTTAGTATTATAATGATGTTAAAATATATATTGTTTGTTGTGTTGTAGTATATGCTTATTGCATGTTCTTGTTGCCATATTCAATGTGTTTTATAGTCAAGTTGGATGCTCAAAGTGGGATGGCGTCCTGATATTACTCGGTAATTTTTTCTCCTATATTTGTATATGACAGTGATGAAGCTATTGCTGCATTCTTGGAAACTTGTGGGGAGTCATTGAAAGAACTTTCACTAAACAATGTCAAAAAGGTAACCTTGTTAATTTCTCTATATCTGAGGTCTGATCTGTGCTTATCTCGGGATAGAGATTGCATTTCTCCCTCACATATGTTGCATGCTTATATTTTAGGGATTGATTTAAGAGTTTCTCAAGCTGGTTCATTTTGAATTTTATATGAGAAAATTATGGGAATTGCTATCATGAATTATTTTCATGCTTGATTATCTATTCTACTTCCAATCTTTTACCCAACAGGTTGAATTCAGTAGAAATACTTTTGGATACACCCAAGAGGTCAATGGTTCAAATCCCCTTGGGGCCATGTACCCTGGATATTTAACACTTACAAGTTTCTTAGTCATCAATGTTGTAGGCAAACAGTAATAGCTAATTTAGAACTTGGAGACTCATAGATATGTTGAAGGACTTCTCATGATCTTAAAAAAAAAAAAAGAGTTAGGCTAGTGCACTGCTTTTCAATTTTTTTTATGTTGGGGTGAAGGGATTTCTTGAAGCTAAATTCTGTTGTCCTGATTTTTGTGTGGGGTATCTGTGACTTTTTCTTAGGTTGCCCACAACACTGCCTTGTCACTTGGCAGACGATCAAGAAACTTGCTAAGTTTGGACTTATCCTGGTGCCGGAATTTGACAGATGAGGCTGTGGGTCTGATTGTTGATAGCTGTTCATCATTGAGGATACTTAAACTTTTTGGATGCACTCAGGTACACATGCTAAGCCACAATTTTGTTCGGACTGTTGCAAATATTTCTTTGCAATATTGACTAATAATACTGTCTGTTGCCAAATAGAAAACATTTCATCATTTGTAGATTACACCACCATGCTGGGCATTATGCTAATCTTTAAAATGTGGTGTTTTTGTAGATTACAAACGTATTCCTGAATGGGCATTCAAATCCAGGGGTACAAGTCATAGGTATGAAGATGTTTCCAGTATTGGTCCACATTACGGTACCTGACTTCCAAGAAGGTCCATTGCATTATTCCTCTGTATTATCTTCAATATGATCTGAATTCTCAGATACCGGTATTTTTTGTTGCAATCAGGAAACTTGTGGTATGGAAGCAGTTGCATCTACTGTTTTCAATAATAGAATTTCTATAATTCCTGACATCTTCAATTATGTATGACCTTTTCCGCATGTTGTGTAAACATTTTCTTTTCCTCTTGTTGGATGCCTTGGCCGGAGGTTGAATCTGGCAGATTGTAAAATTGCAGGCTTTTTGAAGGGGAGGAAAAAAGATTTAACCTTTACCGAAGACGTGAAGTTCACATTCCACGCAGAGGCTAATACAAAATGATAATTAATTTTCTTATTACTTGTAGGGTAGAATAAAAATTGAAAGGTGAAAGACATTTGAGTTTGGACATGGTTGATCATTTGATATGGAAATTCAAAAATGTGACCTTGGTTTTATCCCCTCCACATGGATACATAGTTATGCGAACTATGACTTAATTTTGCTTGATTAAGAAACCCATTTGAATAAAGACACCCTGCTAAATTCGGGGTCTCATCTAAGACTTTCCTAGAAAAATATATGCAAATTCTTGTCTGACTGGAAATTAGATATGCTGCGAAGAGTTAATTACCTTAAAATATTAAATTTAAAGACAAATGTTCTTGGGAAAACACTTTTATATATTCTTTGTTTTTGAATTAATCTATTAAAATCATTCTTATTTAATTTTTATGGTTTGATAGATATGTTTTTTAAAATAAATAAATTAATATTTTTAAAAAATTATAATTATTTATGTAACATTTTTTAAAATAAATTAATTTAAAATTTTTAATATTGTAATATAATTTTTTTATTTTACATTAAAAAAAAAGTGACTTTATTATAAAAATATGAAAGAATGTATTCTGCTTAAAACGTTTGCAACCTCATCCGAAGCACTAAATATATTATGTAAGCCTGAAGACTTTCAACTGGCCGGCCTGACATGTGTTGCTGCTATTTGGAGCTTTGCTGATTATTGATAAGCGTAAAAGCTCCGGGATTTGGAGAAAGAACAAATGGTTTTGATCGATGATAACGGTTGCTCGTACAACAAATAACACATACAAATTGATTTGCATTTAGTGAATCAACATCTTAAGAACGTACTTGGTGGCCCGTTTTCACTATGAACAACACTGAACGGGCCGATTTTGGTCGGCCTAATCAGACCCAAGCACACATAGTAAGTGTGTGGAGCCGGTCATGCTGGCCTCAACCTTTGTATGCCTTATCGTATTTGTATTTTGTTTCCACTGATCTAATCCAAAAGATTAAAATCTTCTTTCAATAAAAATTAAATATTGAATATATTAATTTTTTTTATTTTAAATTTATAATTATGATTATATTATGTAAGTTATATTATTTGTAGATAAAGTAATAAAAAAGTAAATTATAATTAACACTTAAAAATATTTATATCTCAAAATAACAAAAAGATGGGGTATGAAATTGAATTGAATTCGTATAGGCCAGGTTAGCTTGACCCAATTTACACCACATGCATCACATTTAATTTAAACCAATTTTTTATCATATAAAAATTAAAAAAAAAAAAAAATTATTCAGTTACCAACTTTCCCAGTCTATTTGAAAACATCAACCTTTTTAACGTGGAGTGATTAGAGAAACAATAGCACTGGATCTCTTCATATAAAAAAAATATATATATAATGCAAGACTGACCCATGAAAGCTTCCAACATACATCAGCGGTGATTTACAAATCAATTATTTACAATTTTTTTATTTTTTTGAAAATAGATTTTCTTTATAAAAAAAACTAAAGAAGACAAAAAAAAAAAAGAAAACATATGTTGAAATGTCTTCCAGCCAAATTACAATATCGGTAACGCTAAAAGACATATTATAAGCAGCAGTATTTCCTACCCTTGGTACATGATAAACTTTAAAGATTCTGCAATCATTGAATTTTTCTTGGATCTCCATAATTGTCAAGTATATCTCCTTAAAAATACTTGTTCCCAATACCAAATTGGCAATACATTTTGCATTTGATTCCATGACTAAAGGACTGAGATTGGAGTCTATAGCAACTTGGATGCTAAAATTTATTGCCTCTGCTTCTGACAACTCTACATCTCCAGCAAACTCCACTTTCTTACATGCCATAACCATAGTCTCTCCCTTGCAATTCTTCACAACAATACCCAAACCAGCCACCATTCTTGATGTTTAGATTGCTACATCTGTATTTACCTTGAACTAGCCTTCTGGTGGTGGCTGCCATGCATTATAGTTTGCCACCAGTTCATCACTTATAGGATCAAAAGGCTTCCTAACCGTTGATTGGAAAGATTCAAGCAAAGTCTTAGCCTTGTCAAGTGATCTCAAATGGTCTTCACACATATTCTCAAAATTAAGGGTATTCCTTAATTTCCAAATTGACCATAAAACTGAGACCATTCCCTCTTAACTAGTATTTCAACAACACTTTCCTAGCATTAAGAGCAAGGCTATAAAAGTCCCTACCATATTCATAGTTGACAATGTTAACCTCCTTGCTTCTTTCATGGTACAATCCTCTTCCCCCCGAGTCCCCTTTCTCCTCAGTCCACAGAGACAAAATGTAAGACTGGTGTCGAGCCCCATAGATCTTATATCTATCTATATGAAGAAGAAATCATCTAACGAAGGGGATTAGATAGATATCATCTTCATGGAATACGATTCACTTTCAAGATGCTTTGGTGGTGAAATGTCCTAGTACATCGACATTTTCCACATCTTCTTTGAGGGTTTACATTCCACTAGAGCATGATTCATATCCTCTGGACCAAAACCACATCTTTGACAATTAGGATTTTAATTACCTGCCTTTTAAGTAAATTTTGGGCTGCAGGCAAGATATTGGATTGTGCCTTCTAAAAGAAAATCCTCATTTTTGGTGGAATAGATAAGAGTCTAGATTTGCCTCCATAAATTTAAAGAAGTCTCAAAACAGCTAGGCAAATCAGGGAACATAGCATTAAAAGCAATTTGATAGTCACTCTTCTCCGTGTACATGCCTCTTTTGTCGTAGTGGCATGACGGACAATCCTCTTTGTTCGCCCTTGGGACAGAGATCTTTTTAATTAACTCCACATCTTTCTGAAAAAAGTGATTTTGTAGCATTTCAATCTTCCATTGGTGATTATCACTAATTAGCTCACAAACCTTTGCATTCCATGGAAGTGAAAGTATAAAGATAGGCTTGAAGTTATGGGCCTCACCAACCAATTATCTTGATAAATTCTTACTCCTTTGCCATTTCCAATTCTCCATCTTTATGCGTTTTTCCAAAATCTGCTTTCCCTATGACATACTCCTACAAACAAATAAAGGACAAAAGCCAAGTTTTGCCTCCAAAAAACCAGTACTTCAAAAATATCTAGCTTTAAGTACTCTAGAAACTAAGGAATTTGCATTGCATTACTCTCAACTCTTGTTTAGCGAGAAGGGCTTGATTAAAGCATCTTAAGTTACGGAAACCTAGACTAACAATTTTCTTGTTTCCACACAGCTTATTCCATTTAGCTCAATGAATACACATTCTATTTTCTTTAGCATCCCACCAGAAACTTGCCACAACTTTTTTGGATATCCTTTCCAAGCCCCATTGAATTTTAAACACACTCATTGTATATGAAGGGATAGCTTGGGCCACTACTTTGATGAGAACTACTTTCCTTTCACTAGAAAAGAATCTACTCTATTACCCTTTCACTTTGTTAATTACTCGAAGCTTTAAATTGTCAAAAAAGCTCCATTTGTTTCGACTTATCATTGACAGTAGCCCAAGATATTTGTTACGCATGAAAACTACCTTTAAATTAAATATCGGTTTAACTTTAAATCAAGCGTAGGCTTTGTATTTGAGCTGAAAAACATTAACGATTTTTCCATATTAAAGACGTGTCCAAAAGCTGCTGTGAAGCACTCAAAGATCTCCTTAAGCTTATGACAATCTCGAGTCGACGCTTGGAAAAAAATCAGACTATCGTCAGCAAATAAACTAGGAGAAATAGACAACTCTCTAAAAAGTCTTATCTCCTCGATGGCTTTGTTGGATTTAGCTTGAAAGAGTAAAGAAGAGAAAGCTTCAGCACACATAATAACATGATAAGAGGATAATAGACAGCCTTGGTGAAGACACTTCTGTGGTTGAATATGCCTTGTTACTATACCATTTATGATGACAGAGAATGTTGGAGTTGTGATGCACTTTGAGATTAGTTGGATCTATCTGTCAGAGAAACCAATTTTTCCATAAGCCTTTTAACAAAGTCCCATTCAATACGATCATAGGCTTTGCTAATATCCAACTTCAAGGCGATTCGAACAATTTTCCCTTTTTCCTTGCTTTTGATCTTGTGAAGGCATTCATATCCTATAATAACATTGTCAGTAATAAGCCTGTGGGGAATGAATGCACTTAGATTAGGAGAGATGATACAATCCAAATGCATTTTAGTCTATTAGCTATAGACTTGGCAATGATTCTATATATAACATTACATAAGCTAATAAGTCTAAAATCACTAATCCTTTTCGATTTGCTGATTTTAGGAACAAGAACAATCAGGGTATGGTTAAGTACAGAGATGTCACCAGAGTCATTTAAAATGTGGAGGCAAGATTTGATTACTTTCTCACCAACAACATTCCATTGTTTCCGAAAAATAGTAGAGGAAGGCCATCTAGACTGGGAGCGTTTGTAGAGCTCATTTGTGCTAAGGCTATCTTATTCTCTTCTGTTATGAATGGTTTGTCTAGGTCTACCGTCATATCTTCTGTAATTCTTTTCTAATGTCTGACAGAGCCGCTGCACACTACGCATGCATGCGATGGACTCGTAGATGTGAAAAGATCAGTGAAGTAGTCATAAACGATATCATCAATCTCATTTTGATTCTCGATCCACCCTCCTTCACTATCCATCAAACCCTCAATTGTATTTTTTTTCTTGTTCCAATCAGATGCTTTTGAGCGAAAAAAACTAGTATTTCTATCCCCCTCTTTTAGCCACTCTACTTGAGATCTTTGTCTCCAAAAAATCTTTTCATCATGTAACATTGAATCAATTTGCTTTTCTAGCTTTTTGATCCCATCCACTAACTCATAATGAGAGAAATTTTGCTTGTTATTCTTAAGTTGCTCCATCAATTTTGTTAACTTCTTCTTCTTACCTGATAACTCATTGAAACTCCAAGCTTTGTATTTCAACGTTGTACGCGCCACTGCCTTGACAAAAGCTTCAACCGAGTTTTCTTCCATGTGCATCTCTTTATCAGTCCAGCATTGTTTAACTATTTCCTTACACCCATCAAACGCACTCCACATATCCTCGTAGTGAAATCTTTTTCCTTGCTTGACAATCTAGTGTCACTCTTTATTTGGATTCCTTAACTCAATCATTATTGAGCAGTGATCTGATCTTCATGCATCTATATGAGAAACCCGAGCCCTCTTAAAAATATTCTGCCAACTTGATGTGCTTAAAAATTTATCCAATCTTTCTTCTATCAAACCCAGCCCAAAATGTCTATTTGACTACGTGAAGGGGTATCCTCTCCAGGCAAAATTCTCTAGTTGGCTGTATTGAATTGCATATGAAAACTCTGTTATCACGTCCCTAAATTAGGGTTCATAATTTAGGGTTTAAAGGGGTAATTATGAGAATGAGAGTCTCACTATATATATATGGATAATATCTACGAAGATCTATAAGAATAAAAATTTCTACAACACTCATAATATTTTTCATAATATTTCAAATTATTATCATAATACAATATATCATATCAAAATTTAATATATTTATTTAATAAAATATAAACAATCTTCTTAAAATGTTATAGTAAATATAATATATACAGCAAACTAGCCTTTCAAAGTTTATCTAGTAAAAAAGGTAAAATTTTTTCAGGTTCACCTATCTTTTACTGCTTAAATGGAATATAAAAAGTAGAATATGAACTAACGCTCCATAAATATTCTCATATAATTAGAATTTTTCAAGTAATCTAATAATAATCAAGTTTATAATTAAATATGTTATAAATAACGTAAATAAACAGAAATATTCATAAATAATAATAACATGACAATAATTCAAATTAACTATTACTATGTATAATGCATAGTTTTGAGGCACTATTTCAAGGATTGCTGTCCAAAAAATGTGTAACCTGCATACTTTAGGGGCTCTCTATCTAGGGACTGCTACTCATGTTTTTAATTTTACAGACTTTCACCATAGGACTGAAATCAGATCCATAGTCACCGGTACTAAACAAAGATATCACACTATTTCACAATCCAATCACACATAATAATAACAAAATAATTTATTTCATATTATTTCAAAATATTTCAAACATCGGAAGTATAGTTTAATAATAATAATATTTTCAAATTCTTGAAGAATTTATATAAAATAGGACAGAACAACAATTGTGTTATTAAAATATAATTTTTTATAAAATTTTAATATAAAATCTAATTTTTCAATTTTTCAAAACATTAAAATACTCAATTATATGTGAATTAATTACCTGAATTAAAAGACATCGATAATTAAATTTTTAACTTCTCCGATCTCTTTCTTCTTTACCACCACCTAATATCACTTTTAATATTAATACATAATTGATAAAATAAACTAATAACTTATACTGTTCATAATAAAATACAAATAAATTTTTGACTTAAAATCAAATTAAGGTTCGATCTAAAAATTTTAAAATTTTAAATTTATAGAAGAAAAATTATTAATACTAATAAATTATAAAAATATCCATATAATATGGATAATTATAAAAGAACCTCTTAAAATATAAATAATTATAAAAATATCTTAAAAATATTTATACTTAAAGTCCAAAATTATTAAAAACTACTATCATGTCCTAAAATTATAAGAATTTATATTTTGACCATAAAATTTTTTAACTATTTGCATATAAAACTTTTAATTTATAAAATTGAATAAAATTTTTGCAATCCTTACATTTTTACCCCTAATCAAATTCTACTGTTTTTCATCTAATTTTTCAACAATTCTTGAGAAACCTTCCGATTAATTTATCAAATTTAATCCAAAAGCTATATATCTAGAGTCCAATAACTTAACATAATAATAATTTTAACTATTAAGCTATTAAAACAAAAATCTATTTATTTACTCTAATTTTCAATAATTTTTATACTAAAATAAACTATTTTCTTTTCAAAATAAACAATAAAGAAAAATCTTACCTTCAATTTCTTCTTCTTCTTCTTATCCTTATTCTTCTTTCTCTTTTCTTTTTCTTCTCTTTCTTTTCTCTCTCTTTCTTTCCTCCTTTTTCTTTTCTTTTTCTTCTCTTCTTGTGGGTTATAGGGGCTTCTCAAAATTTTCAAAATTTATCCATTCTTTACTATTTACCCTATTTAAAACAAAGCAAATGGGCCAAATTATTTTAAAATTTTTGGGCCCAAATTTCTTTATTTACCTAATGAGCCATGTGTTATAATCCTCTCCCCTCAAAGAAATTCCATTCTCGAAATTTAAATAAGCATACCTTTAATTTTGGAATAAATGAGGATATTTTTTTGACAATTTAAATTCAAATTCTCAAGTGGCTTTTTTTTTTTTTTTTTCCATGATGTTGTCATAAAACTTTTACCAATGGAAGAATTCTTCTATAGAATACTTATTCTTTTCGATCAATAATTTGAATTGAACTTTCTTCATAGGATATGTCCTCAGTCAAGGTAAGATTCTTCCATTCTAAAACATGAAAAGTATCTGGTTAATGCTTTTTAAGCATAGAAACATGGAAGACATTATGAACATTTAAAAATTGGGATGACAATGCTAATTTATAAGCTATTTCACCAATTCGCTCTAATATTTCAAAAGAGCTAATAAATCTTGAAGCTAATTTTCTACTATTTCTAAATATGATAATACCTAGTCGAGACTTAATCTTTAAGAACACATGATCCCCTACCTTGAACTCTAATGGTTTTCTTTTGTGGTCCACATAATTCTTTTGATAACTTTGAACTGTAAAAAGTCGTCACTTGATTGATTTTATCTTTTCAGTAGTCTCCTTTACCAACTCAGGACCAAGTAATAAAACTTTATCAACTTCTGCCCAACATATTAGTGATTTGCAAAGTCTCCCATTCAAAACTTCAAATGGTGTCATTCCAATACTAAACTGATAATTATTATTGTAAGCGAATTCCACCAAAGGTCAATGTTCAGCCCATGAGCCCTGAAAATCCAAAACACAATATCTAAATATGTCTTCCACTATTTGTATAATCTTTTTAGATTGTCCATCTATTTGGGGATGATAGGCCGTACTAAAATTTAATTTAGTACCCATAACATTCTGTAAACTTTTTCAGAATTTAGATATAAATCGCGGGTCCCTGTCAAAGACAATAGATAGAAGTACTCTATACAATCTAGCAATCTCTTGAATATATAATATACTCATAGCATCAAGAGAATTTGTATTCTTAATAGGTAAAAAGTAAGCCAATTTTATTAATCTATCTACAATAACCCATATACCATTATATCCTTTTCGGGTTTTGGGAAGTCCCTTTACAAAATCCATAGTTACATATTCCCATGATGAATATTAAACTTAAATTTATGAACCTTACTTAGAATATCATTTCTAAATGATTTCATTACTGGCACAAAAAATCTACTTACAAATCTCAAACTTCCAGATGAATCCATTAACCATCCATCAACTGTTTCACTATTTTCTAACTTAGCACGTATTGCTTATGCTTTAGGGTTATTTTGTTGAGCTTCAATCACCTTTTGAATAATAGTACGTTGGGCTACTAAATTAAAAAGTAAGGTTGGTCTTTAGCCTCACCGATTCTTAAATTAAATTCTTCTAACTATTTACGGATCTTCTAGTCATGACAAAACGAACCAGCCGGCATACCTTGGAACTTCCTACTTAATGCATATGCTACAACATTAGCTTTCCCAGGATGGTAATGTAGGGTAAAATCATAATCCTGCAAAAACTCCATCCGCCTAATTTGTCTTACATTCAATTCTTTATAAGTGAACAAGTATCGAAGGTTTTTATGATAAGAGAATATATCAAACCTTTTTTCATATAAGTAATGCCTCTATATTTTTAATGTAAATACAATAGCAGTAAGTTTTAAGTCATGAGTAGGGTAATTCTGTTCATGTGTCTTTAGTTGACATGAGCCATAAGTTATAACTCTATCTCTTTGCATTAAAACATAATTAACGTCCACTTTTGAAGTATTACAATAGACACTATACCCTACACCATGTTCAAGAATAATTGAAATTAGAGTAAAAATTAACCCTTTTTTTAATTCCACAAAGGCTTGCTCACATTTATCACGCCATTCAAACTTCACTCATTTTCTCGTTAACCGTGTTAGTAGTGCAGCGATTCAAGAAAAATCTTTTACAAACATACGATAATATCCTGCCAACCCCAGAAAACTTCTTATCTTTGTCACATTTTTTGGCTTATTCCAGTTTTGCACTACTTTCACTTTAGTAAGATCAACTGAAATACCTTCTTCAGACACCATATGACCTAGAAACTTTACTTCAGTTATCCAAAACTCACATTTATTTCGTTTAGCATATAATCGATACTCCCTCAACACTTGTAAAGAAATCCTCAAGTGTTGTTCATACTCTTCTGGTGTTTTTGAGTAAATCAAAATATCATCCATAAATACCACTACAAATTTATCAAGATATGAGTTAAAAACTCGGTGCATCAAATCCATAAATGTTGCAGATGTATTTGTTAACCCAAATGGCATCAACACAAATTCAAAGTGCCTATATCTAATACAAAAAGTAATTTTTGGAATATCTTTATCTCTAATATTCAGCTGATGATAGCCTAATAAAAAATCGATTTTTAGAAATATTTGGAACCATGCAACTAGTCAAACAAGTCATCAATTTTAGGTAACAGATATTTATTTTTTACTGTCACTAGATTTAGTTGTTTGTAGTCAACGCATAGGCTACCATCCTTCTTCTTAGTAAACAAAACTGTTGCATCCTAAGGAAAGGTACTAAATCTTATAAACCCTTTATTCAACAAGTCTTGTAACTGCTCTTTCAACTCTCGTAATTTTGCTGAAGCCATTATATAAGGTACTACTGAAATAGAAGAAGTTTCAGGGTATTTCAAAATGATAAGTTTATTTCTTTTTTTAGTCTTTTGGTGGCAAACCAGATAAATCATTAGAAAAAATATTAAGAAATTTATCAATTATAAGAATAGATCATGTTTCTAACTCACTACTGTCTTAACAATATAAATTAGTTATCCACCCCAAATAATCTTTATGCTCTTTATACTCAGCATAAGTACAAGGTTAGTTACTATTTACACTTTTAAAAATATAAAATTTATTGCCATAAAGAAGAGTAATAGTTATCTTTTTTTTTCTGACAATCTATGGTTGCACTTAAAAATGATAACCAATCTATGCCAAGGATTACATCATAATTCACTATTTCAATCACTACTAATCTGAAAGATATTTTGCAATCCTTTACATCAATTTCAAAATCCTAACATACCCTATCAAGATTCATACTACGTTTAACAGGCATTTCAACTAACAGCTCAGAATTTAAAAGCTCAGTTTCTAAACCCAATAAAGATATAAAAGAATGTATAGCACCGGAATCAAACAAAACTTTAACTCTGACATTGAACAAAAAAAAATGTACCTTATACTACTATATGGTCTGGCCCATCCATTTTTTGCGTAAGTGCAAAAGCCTTGCCTTAAGTTTTTGGTCTGTCCCGACTCTGTAATTACTGATATCTTTAAAATGACTATTCATTTTGTCCCTGGTACAGCTGTATACTTTGTTAAGATTACTGCGATCTATTCTAAGTATTTCTCCCACTAGAACTAGCTATTTGACTTGAGCTCACCCCAAACGTGGATATAAATTTCTATAGTGCTCAATCTGCCCAAAATCAAAACAAACTCCTATTGCTAGATGAAAATTTCTATTGTTTTGAGACGTGAATTAATCTCTCATCTGTCTTTTCTCACTCCATCTTGACAATTTTTACTCAAAACTTTGTTTTTTGGACTCCCGTGCACTTTGTTTCACTTTCTCCTCATCTTGTTCAATCATTAGAGCATGTTTCACCACCTTGGGATATTCTTCAAGATTTAACACTATTAATGCATATCTAAGTAACGGCTTCGACCTCTTCACGATTCTTTTAATTTTATCCTTTTCCTTTGAAATTAAAGGGGTAACAAAATGACTCAAAACTTCAAACTTAACTTCATACTACGATATTGACATATTGCTTTGAGTTACATGTATAAATTCATTTAACATAGTATCATGGAACACTTCAGGAAATATATTTACTCAGGAAAGCCTCTTTAAAAGCCTCCCACATATATTCTTCATCTTGCCTAAAAATCTTCGTAGCATTCCACCAATGATTGACATCTTCAACAAACTGAAAAGTTCTAAGTTTAACATAGATTTCTTTAAGTAACTGCAACCCATCAAGAATACACTCAATTTGCCTAACCCACTCCTCAGCAACCAATGGGTTAGCTTTTCTATTAAAAATTAATAGATTTAGTTTTTTGAACTTACTCAATGCTAATGTGCTTATAATTTTAGTACTTCCACTATGATCAGATGACCCACTATTTGTAAAACCACAAATTGCGCTAACAAATTCTTACATAATTTGATGAAATTCTCCAAACTCACCTTCTCCTTGTGAAAAAGATGATACAACTTCTCCATTATCATTATACATAGTAAAAAGTATGACATAACTATAATAGTTAAAGCGTACCAACCAAACATATATGACTTCAAATAACAGTAGCATAAGATATAAGTCTATAAGATGCAAAAATAACAACTGAAGGACTAAAGTAGTATAACTATTACTAACTATATTTAAATGTCTATAGGATCTATAACCTAAACTCTGATACTAAACTATCACACTTTTAAATTAGGGTTCGTGATTTAGAGTTTAAAGATATAGTTATGAGATTGCGAATATTTTGGCAAAATCTCCACTATACATAGACAATATCTATAAAAATCTGTAAGAATAAATATTTTTATAACACTCTTAATATTTCTCATAATATTCCAAACTAATATTACAATACAATACATCACATTAAAATTTAATATATTTATTTAATAAAATATAAACAATCTTCTTACAATATTCTAGCAAACACAATATATACAGCAAACTAACTTTTCAAAGTTTATCTAACAAAAAGGGTAAAATTCTTTCAAGTTCGCCTATCTCCTACTACTTCAATAGAACCTGAACAATAGGGTATGAGCTAACACTTTGTATATATTCATATATAATTGGAGTTTTTCAAGTAATCTAGTAACAATCATACTTTCAATTAAATAGGTTATAAATAACGTAAATAAATAAAAATAATTATTAATAATGATAACACGATGATAATTCAAATTAGTTATTACTATGTATAATGCATAGTTTTGGAGCACTATTCTGAGGGACTGTTGTTTAAGAAATGTGTAGCCTACGTACTTTATAGGCTCTATAACTAGGAATCGCTGCCTATGATTTTAAGTTTACAGGCTTTCACTATGAGACTGAAATCAGGTTCATAGTCACCGATATTAAACAAAGGCCTTACACTATTTCACAATTTAATCACAGACAGTAATAACAAAATAACTTATTTTATATTATTTTATAGTATTTCAAATATCAGAAGCATAGTTTAATAATAATAATATTTTTAAATTCTTGAAGAATTTATACAAAATAGAACATAACAACAATCATGTTATTGAAATATAATTTTTCATATCTGAATTATCTATATGAATTAAAAGATGTCGGTAATTAAATTTACCAACATCTTTTAATATTATTTACGTAAATAATATTTAAAAAAATACTAATAATATGATTAGCCAGCCTAACCAGCCTTTCTATGAAAGTAGATTAGTTTCATAAAATCAAATCAAATGATTGACGAAGAATGGCAGCTAATAAATTCTAAGCATGCAAAAAGCGAGAATGAAAAAACAATAGAGATAAGCATAAGAGTTGAATTAGTTTTCATGCCTATCTCGGTCTCCATTCAACATTAACATTTTAACTTATGTATCACAAACAAACAATGATGGAGCACCACCACCACAACTTCACCACCGCTGATGGTATTTCTCAATGAGACAATAGCCTGTGTTTTTTAAGTTCCATGACTTACTGAGCTCCCTTTTTCAAGCGCAAGAATAACAATTGTAGTCTAAACAATTCCAACACCACCAGCATAATTAACAGCATCAACGATAACTCGAGTGCTGCTTTTAACACCCATCATGAAATTGATGTGTAACTCAATCCTCTCATATATGAGATTGGACCTAGTTTAGCTTCTTTCAAGGGTAGCAGTCATGTGACCTGCAGAGTTTGCTTGGGGAACTTGCTTAAGAAGTCAATAGTGGTATTTGTGGTTCTAGAATTAGGATTAAAATAAAAGAAGAAGCTGGGACATTATTTATTTTTTGCATTTTACGGGATTTGTTTGTTTTTGGGTATTTTCAAGATTTGTGTTAGTTAAAAACTTAAAAAAGATGAGAAATGTTTTCTATTTTGTTTTGGGTTAAACTCGTTGGAAAGAATGGCTTGTGAATACCACCTTTTATCATTATTTTACAAGAAACAAGGAGCAATATATGTATACTACTTTAACTTGAGCAACAAATTATGAAAGGGATGGTAATGTTGCATTGTAAAAAGTGAAAGGTTAAAGCCTAATAGCAATGGTTAGCTATAGTGGCTATTGCAGAGATGTACCATGATATCTCTTAAGTTGAGCAAAAATAACAGAATTCTTTGTCTTGAGTTGAGAAGTGAATGATAAGCTTGATTCTGCAAATTGAATTGTTAGGCTTAAAGTTTCACAGCCTCAGATGATATGGTCTTCATGTTTTTTAACTTCCCTCCTTAAGCTCAAGTTTCCTTCTTCAAATCTAAGCTTGTTTATGAAAAAATTGAACTTGTCTTGGCTAAATGGCTTGGTTAACATATCTGTAACTTGATTGTTAGTATGAACATAGTGGATCATTTATTTTTTACTAGTGATTTTATTTTGAATGAAATGTACATCGATCTCTATATGTTTTGTTCTAGAATGGAACATAGGATTTTTTGCTATGGCAACTACTTCAAGGTTATCTAACTAGATCACTGATGGTAGCTTGATTTCAATCCTCACCTCCAAAAGCAAAGAATGAATCCAACTTAATTCAATACTAATTTTAGTTAAAGCTCGATATTTAATAATAGATTTGGTTACAACATGTTATTTTTTAAAGCTCTATAAAATCAAGTTTCTTCCCATAAAAACACAATAACCATCTATTGATCTTCTGTCATCAATGTACTTATCTAATCAGAGTCTGAGAATCTAATTAAGTCTAAGTTTTCTGATTTCTTAAAAATCAATCCATAATACGTAGTTTGTTTTAGGTACCTAAACACTCTTTTGCAAGCCTGCCAGTGAGAATTATGTGGATCACTCATAAACTAACTCAACTTATTTACTATAAATGATATATCAAGTTTGAAGAAGGTTCCATATTGCAGGGAACCCATCACAAACCTATAAAAAGTTTTGTTTCCTATAAGCTTCTTATCATTCTTACTTAATTTAATTCCCACAACCATAGGTGTTGAAAAGTCTTTGTAGTTTTGCATATTTGTATTCATTAATAGTTCTTTGACGTAATTGTTTTGACATAAAAACAGTAAATCTAAAGACCTACTGATTGCAAAACTTATAAAATAGTTTAAGTTTCCAAGATTTTCTAACGCAAATGTTTTGTTGAGTTAATTAACAACATATTCGATGTGTGCTTTGTTATTCCTTGTAATGATGGTGTCATCTGCATAGATGAGTAAGAAGGTAACATCTATTCCTGTAAACCTGAAAAAGAGATAAGTGTCAGACTTTGAGTTTTGAAACTTTCAGTTTATGAGTGCAAATTTTAGCTTGTTGTACTTGGCTTGTTCAGCTTGTTTTAAACCATATAATGCCTTCTTCAGTTTGCAGACATGATGAGGGAATTTGGAGTGAACAAAACCTCTAGGCTAAATGATATACACGATCTCTGTCAACATACCATTTAAGAAAACATTATTAACATCAAGTTGCCTTAAAAACTAATTGTTCTGTATAACTAATAAGAGAATGATTTTAATTGTAGCTGGCTTAATGATTGGGCTAAAAGTTTGTGTGAAATTGATGCTAAAAATTTATAAGAAACTTTTGGCAACTAGTTTTACTTTGAGTTTTTGTATAGTCCAACGAGAATTTTTTTTACTTTAAAGATTCATTTACTGCCTATAACCTTTGTATCATATTTAATTTTCGTGTTTTGTTCCTCATCAAGGTAACATATTCTTATTACATAGCTTGCACCTGCCTGGAATCCCTCGATGCTTTTTCCTCATTTATGAAAATTTTGATTTGTTCAATAATAATTTGATCAACATCGCAAATCTTCAGTTTATAGATACCTGTTTTAATATCACTGATCATGGGGTAAGAAAAAAATATTTGATTGTTAATTGCAGGTCTTGGCTATTGGAAGGTTGATGATTGAATTTGTCTATTTTTTGGAGAAAGAGAAATTTGTCTTTAAGGAATTAAATTAGATGTTAATTTTGAATCTTAACTTGAAGGAGAGGAAGAGTGTTCTCTTAGTGTGGCATTAGGCAAATTAGGTTTCATACTAGTTGCTGAAGTGTCCTAATACGATTTTGAAAACCAATCGTACATGAAGTAATAAGGAAATGATTATTCTATTTTAGAATCAGGTTTTGGAAGAAGAATAAGAATAAGAATAAGAAAAAAAAAAGAAGAAAAAGAGTGATAAGAAAATGTGTGACACTCAGATATAAGTAAACTCTAATCAGATATAAGTAAACTCTAATCTTTATTATCTCTTGTCCTTGGAAATGTTTTATGAAGTTATTGGAAGGAAATCGAGTGAAAATCGATTAAATAGGTTATTTTTTCGGGTAGAAATAAAATAGTCTTTTCACTTAAAATTGAGGCCAAAGTGAGTTTTAATCGTATAAAAAGTCTTAGAATTTCATAAAGACCAAAGTAACATCGAGACGCGGTTGATATATTTTTGGGAAGTTGGAAACAAAAAAGATAAAATTGTTATTTGATAAAGTTTTGACTGACTAAGTTAGATGTCGAGAATATAAATTAGTATGATAGAGTGTGTTAAAAGGAAAGATAGATTTTATAACCATAAGAATGCCAAAATTTCTATTTTGGACAAAAAGGGACAATTTTGCTAAAAATGATAAAATGGTCATTATGTCAAGGGTCGGAAGAATTCTGCCTGATTTTGATCATCCAAAACTCTTGTAAATATTGTAAATAACATATAAAAAAAGTGAAATTGAATTAAGATGTGAATTTCTCTATAAATGATGAAAAATGACCAAAGTGATCAATTTTCTTTATTAGGGGTAAAATGATCTTTTTACAAGAAATTAGAAGAAAAAGTGGTAATTAAAATTGATGGACTAAAGTGAAAGAATATAAAAATAGCTTGGGTAGTCTCATAATTTTCTTGGGAGCTAAATGCAAACTTTGAAATATTTTTGGGCAATAGTATAATTTTTAAAAATATAAATTTGGATAAGATTGATTGACTTTTCAAAATTGAAGCAAAACCAACTTTTTCTTCTTCCTTGCCATGATATGCTTTTTTCTTTCTCTTTCAAATTTTTAGACAAAAATCAAGCAAAATTTCTTAATCCGCTCGATTAAACGTGTTACCGAAGAAGGAAAAATTGTTCTACGCATCGAGAGTTTTAATTTGGCGGTAAAAGTTTTTTGATTTAACTAAGTTTCAATTTATGAATTTGTTGAAAAGTGGTTTTTAATAGTGGTTTATGGTTTTTAATGGTGGTTTAGGTGGTTTTGCGATATTAGGAGGTTTAGTCAAGCAATTGGCATATTTTAAAGGTAAGGAAATGTAATTTTCTTTTATGAAATTTGTGATTGGTGGTTAATTTGTGTAGTAATGGATTCAGGGATGGTGTTTAGATGAAATTGGGTATAGAATAATGTATAGAATGGAAGAAAATTAGAAAGAGGGGCAAAATGATAAATTTATAGTACTGTTTATTGAGCCTCTAAATGATATATTTTAACATGTTATGGTATGTTTGAATGTGTATAGGTATGTTAGGGAGCAAATGAAATTAGTAGGAATTGATTTGGGTGGACAAAATGAGGAAAAAAATTGAAGGAATGGTAAAATGATAATTTTGGTCATTATTGTGGAAATTTAGAAATATTTTGATGTATTATGTATGTATAATACTTTATATGGTTGTTGGAATGCATAAATGAATTATTATTATGGCCGTGTGATCAGAGCGTGGTTAATAGAATTTAGAATAGATTGTAATATTTAAGACATTGCACGTTGGTTGTCATAATAATTATAGTAGTTATAATTATTATGTAAATTTTCTTTATTAGTAAATGATGCGTTGATGTGGTTATCCATTAATATTGGATAATATGCGATATATTTATCGTGATAGTAAAAATTATAATTATGATGAATAAATCCCAGTGAATTTGGTAGATTGGGAATTTGTGAGTGTATGTGATTATGGAAGTGTTATGAATTTTTGGTTAGGTATCACTATCCGCAAGTACATTATACATTCATTATGTGAACGAATTTCATATGCGCATAAAATCGAAATGTGAACGTTATTTATCATTTCTGTGTGTATAGGTGTGCATATGTGGTATTTATTGTGCATGGTTTGAGTGTACAATAGTTTTCAAAAAAATAAATGCATGGTTTTAGGCCATATGGTATTAATTGTGTGATTACATTAATTATGGATCTGAATATTCAGATATCCTTCACACCCGTTGGCTTAGTTATAGCCAGATTACATTATCAATCATATGTAAAATATATGATCAGCCCGATAAACGAGTGGTGTGAATGGATGAGGGTTGGGCGAATTTACTTTGTGACCACGATCCATAACTGTGTTAGCACGACCGGTCATATATTTGTTGATAATTTGTTAAAAATGTCATGTGTTTTTAATTTTGAAATGCATGTAGATTTATTTACATTCTATATAATAACTATGAGTATTATGTGAATAGTGATACAGAGTATATGGTTGGAGTGTATTTATCTCGTTAGATTATGTTAAGGCGACATGAGTTTAATAATCTTTACGTCATCAGTATCGTATAGTATATATGGTAGGGAAACAAATTCTGTACTAGAATATTATGTTTCCTTACTGAGCTGTTTCGTTCACCCTTTGTGGATTGTGGTTTTTACAGGTAATGTGATGCCGCGGGATATAGATGCGAACTCTTCAAGGCGTTAACATGGCTAGTATCTTGATGATAGGGGTATTTTTGGTGTTAATGCATAATTATGCATATGTATCTATATGTATATGTATATATATATATATACACACGTTGGTATAGTAAACTTATATTTTTGGGTTACATACTATGGATTATGTGTGTAACCAATATATTATACATATCCAACTTTTGCATATAAATATATAGATATATATGTATCAATTATTTTGACTATAAATACGTTTCTTGACTTAAATTAAATTTAGGTTGTTTTCTAATATTTGACCCATGATATATATATATATATATCTTTATGTAAAAAAAAAAAAAATTCAGATTATATTTTATGTGGTTGATTTTAAATAGAGGGGTGTTATAAAATGAAGGTAATATTTCCTTTATCTTTTACTTTAAGAAAAAAAGTCATTTATATTTTAGGTAAAAATTGTTAAAAATTAAAAAAAAATAGATAAATTTTATTTTAGTAGTTTAATAGTTAAAATTAAATTATTAGAAGCAATAAAAGTCATTAGTTTATTTTAACGCTTATGTATTGATTTTGAAAAATAATATTAGGTGGTAATAGGGAAGGAAGGAAAAGAGTGGGGGGAGCTATAAAGGTACATACATCTTTTGATCATAGTAGATAATTCACATATAATTAAATATTTTTAGTGTTTTAAAAACCTGAAAAGTAGAGTTTTATATTAAATTTTAATGAAAAAAAATTATATTTCAATGATATTATTCTGTCTTATTTTGTATAAATTATTTAAGAATTTAATAATGTTATTATTGTTAAATTGTACTTCCAATGTTGTGATATTGTGAAATGACATTAATAAATTATTTTGTTATTACTGTATATGAATGAATCATGAAATGGTGTATGACTTTTTATTTAACACCAATGATTATGGACCTAATTTCAGTTCTACAGTGAAAACCTATAAATTTGATATCACGGGTTGCGATCTCTAAGTATAAAACCCTTAAAGTACGTAGACTACACATTTATTGAACGACAGTCCTTGATAATAGTGTTTTAAAACTATGTATTACATATAATGATAACTAAATTAGATTATTGTTGTATTATCATTATTTATAGTTATTTACGTTTATTTATGATGTTATTAATTGGAAGTATAACTATTATTAAATTTATTTGAAAAATCTCAGTTACATGTAAATATATACAGGATTTTGGTGCACACCTTACTTTTTAAGCTTGTTTGGAGTAGGCAAAAATAGGTGAATTTGAAGAAAACTTTGTCTTTTTATTAGATATATTTTAGAAAATATTTTGTTGTGTGTATGATATTTGTTTAATATTGTAAACAGATTAGAGTTTGTACTTATTTTGTTAAATAAATGTATTAAGTTTTGATGTGATGAATATTATTGTAGTCTTAATTTGAAATTTCATGATAAATATTAAAAGTGTTATAAAATTTTAATACTTGCAGGTTTATATTGATATTATCCATATATAATGAAAACTTTACCAAAATATTCATAAATACATTCTTTCATTTTAAATTATTTTATTAAATCTTAATTCACGAATTCTAATTTTGGGGGCGTGACAATATGCCTATGCTTCTTCTCTACCTTACCATTTTGTTGATGTGTGTATGGGCATGAAGACCTTAATTTAATCCCTTGTTTTGTGAAGAAACTCTCAAAGTTTTTTTTTACCTAGTTTTTGAATTGTTTGAAGAATGGAAGTGAGTCAGATTTGTGAACTAAAGGATTAATCCAAAAGAATCTAGCATAGTTATTAACAAAAGTAATGTAAAATTTATATTTGTTTATTGAATTAACAAGGGCAAGTCCCCGCAAATCTTTATGGATCAGTTCTAATGCTCTTTTTGTTTTTATTAGGGTAGTGGTTGACTAGAAATTATGGGAAGTAATTGAAGACTTTTTATTCATTAACTCAAAATCATTACAAAAAGAGAGTAGATCTTTGAAAACTTTTACATATGGGTTACCAAGTCTCTTATGCCATATATCTATCAATTTTTGAGTTTTTAGATCAATTGAAAATACACTAAGGCCAAACTTACTTCTTGATGATTATGAATTTGATAAAGATGACACGTCAGGTGAACTAATAGATTTAGATGGTTAAGGGTTCTTTAGTTGACATTCTAGCATTTGGTATAGTCTTCTCCTAACCACACCTTGAAGTAGAACTCTCTTCTTCTTTATGTCCTTCACAAGATAGAAATCTTTATTGAATTCAATCATCACACGATTATCATTTAACAATTATGAGACACTTATTAGATTCTTTTTAATTTCAGAAACTAAAAGAATGTTTTTAAGGTAGATTAGTTTGTCAGTGTGTGTGGTGTTAAAACTGCTACAACTAACATAAAAGATAGAAAGCTTCTTACCATTCCCAACGGCTAATTTTTCATTACCTTTGTAATCTTGGTTAACGGAGAGGTTCTTAACTGAGTTAGTGACATGGTTAATAGCTCCATAATCCATGTACCAATTAGAGTCTGCAAGCAGTTCAAGACTTATAGTAAAGGCTATTTTGGAATATTACTTCGATTGTTGAGGAGAATAATTTTTGTTGAACTTATGCTAATAGTCAATAGCAACATAGCTAATTTTTTGACAAATCTGGCAAGTGGGTTTGGGTCTTCCACTTTTTTCAACTTCATTTCTTCCTTTTCTTCTTTCTTTACTATTGTTCTATTTGTTTTATGTTGCAAAATTCCAAGATTTTCTCTGATTGTTAGATGCCTAAGCAAAGTTTATAGTGATTTCTTAATGAAATCCTAATGAAGGGTTGTCATTCCAGTTGTCAAGTCTATTTTCTTAACTTAATAACATCGAATACAATTCATTAAGAGATGGCATCTTTATTTGAAAAGACACATTAACTATAATACAGTTATATTTTCTGGTCAATCCTTTCATAATATAGAGGGACAAATCCCTATATGATATAAAGTCACTCGAAACTTTCAAAGCATCTATTATTCCTTTCATTTTCATGTAGTAATTGGTTATGTGCATTCCTTCTTTTTTAGTTAAGGTGAGAGCGTGCTTCTGAGATTGACTTTCTTAAATAGTAATTTTGCGGCAAAAATCTTCTTTAAAGTTGCCTATAATCCTATTGAGGAATAGCACCCAACCATGGCTGCCAGTATGCTTTCATTGAATACAGAAAGAATCCATCATATGAGTTATTAATCTTATTTTTTCTAAGTCTTATATTCTTGTCTGACAATAGTAATTCTACTCACTTCTTTATCAATTGATTGTTCATATTTCTTAAGTAGAGTAATGTTGCTGTTAATGAATTCTTTAAAGTCATTACCTTTGATTGACAACAACACTTGTGATTTTCACAATATGAAGTTAGTTTCATTGAGTTTGATTATGCTTAATTGTTGTTTAAGTTTGGTGTGACTACATTATTTGAGTTTGAGTTGCTAAATCGTTAAGTGATTGATTCCATTTTGGTTTTTCAAAAATCTTGGCTTTAATACCAAGTTAAAAACTCAAGAAAGATGAGAAATGATTTTCTATTCTGTTTTAGCTTGTGAATACCACCCTCTTTTTTTATTAGTTTATGAGGAAACAAAGAGCAATACACACACACACACACATGAAAAACTTTAGCTTGAACAATAAGACTAAAACATGCTAAAAGACAAAAAATAACAAATTATGAAAAGAATGGTGATGCTGTGCTGCAAAAAGTGGAAGGTTAAAACTTGGTAACAATGGCTGGCCATAGTGGCTGTTGTAGAGATGTACTATGATGTCCCTTAAGTTGAGCTAGTATAATAGAATTTTTGGTCTTGAGTTGGGAAGTGAATGATAAGCTTGATTCTACAGATTGAATTGTTGGGCTTGAAGTTTCATGACCCAAGATGACATATCATTTAGGTTCTTTAACTGTTAATGGCTGGTTTAGATCCGCCATTAAAAGAGCTACCTCCAATTAGGTTGGTTTATGTCTCAATTCAGATTGACTTCAGTTGATAGTGTTCATTCAATGTTAGATTAATCAAAGGTAAAAACGTGATTTTTAAAGCTAGTTAGTTAAGATCTTATCCCCAACTTCAAATCCAACACGCCTAGATTTCTTTGTTTTATATGTGTGTGTGTGTGTGTGTGTGTGTGTGTGTGTGTGTAATAAGTAATAATGATAAAAATGTAAGGTTTGTTTTATTTTTATCACATATAGATGATAAGGATTTGGTAGTAAATATAAATTGAATGGTCGCTCCGATAAAGATTGAATATTTATTTGAGTTGTATAAACTATAAACTAAGGCTTAGAGATTTAGTTCTAATGACAATTTTTATCATAGCTTTTTATACACAATTTTGTATATTTAGCAAATGGAAAGTGAATAGATGAATTTTTTAGCATCTGAATTCCGTATGACAATATGAATTTTTTACTTTTATTTTAGCATTCAAGTATCTAGTCCAAACTTAACAGTGAAAATTTCACCCAGTGCTTTAATAAATCAAAAAATAAAAAAAAAGTGAGAAATTAGTACGTTTAACTTTTATGCTTGTATTTAAATTTTTTTTTTTCAATATCTTAATCCTTTATTCTTTTGACAAAGCTAGTTACAAAGACAAATGGCTGTATACTCATTAATACAAATGGTGGCTTAAACCAGATGAGATTTGGGGTTTAACTATCATGTTATTTTATTGTTTCTACTACCTTATATTTTTGTTAGTACCAATTAGTTTCGCATGCTTCCACAATTTTAGAATTTAGATTTGCGATATGGTTACTGTTGCTAAAATAATGAAGGCAACATTTGTCCTTCTTATGCTTAATCACACCTCTTTCTGGACCGATGAAAAGTTTTAAATTTTTGCACTTTTGCAGTACATAATTTAGCTAACATTATATAATAATACTTCTCTTGTGTGCATACAAACTTTAAAACTCAATGTTTAGTCATCCTGAATAACTATTTATATATGTAGCTGATATTTTATGCTGATTGCTAAACTATAGAAATAACTAAAGACAAACTTCTTGACAAATTTTAAGGTTATCTAGTTTTGAAAATTCTATGATAAGTTGTAAGAAAGGTGGGTTTAGGATGTTCAAATTTTTTACTATATACTTTCATGTCATGGCTGTTAACACACATGTTTACTAATACACATACATGTGATACATTGAGAATTTGTATTTACATGCTTTCTAAATAAAAAAATGCAGATGATTTGATTGCATATGATGTAGCTCAAATTTAGTCGATTAATCTTAATGATACAAATGCAAAGAATCCCTAAGTTCAAATAATGTACCACTAACCTGACACTTTAAGATACTAGACAAATCTAATAGTACTAAAGAGGATTGTTTCTTCTAATACTTCTAAACTGATAACTCTTGTTATCTTCAGTTAAATGACTCATTTAATTTTTCATACTGAACTATCCTTAGTTAAGGCATTTCATTCATATGTTGCAATGGCTTTAAAGATCTATTTGATTGGCAACATTTCATCAACATGCTCGAGGATGATATCACATAGTTAAGACATTACCATATACCTATGCTACAATTGAACCTTTCAACAAAACACCAATATCTTGGTCTAAGGTTAGTACATAATTCTTTATCTATAATTTTCTCCTGTTTTAATGTTTGCAAAGCAGAGTACCACATGTAATTGTGGATTTTATGTTCTTTGCAGATAGTAAGTCAAATAAGATATGAGGCACATATAATAATGTGAAGACATTAAAACAACCAAGTCTTTTTTTGGATAAGTAGGTTTCTTAAGTTTGTTTACTAGTGGTGCTACTTATTATTCCGCCATTCTTGTTTATACCTATTGTTTGCACTTCTATAAGATAAACATTATATTTACTTGTATTATTTTATTCAAATTAGCTATTATAAAATTGAGGTCCTCTTATTGTTGAAGCAGCATAAAGTAATCTATTTTACTCATACTGATTCATGGCTTGCCAACAATGACATCCTTAGTACCATACAAAAGCTGTGGTGTCAAGTAAATTATAAAGCATTAAAGTATTCAGCTCCCATAGAGGAACTTAAAAATATCCTGGTTTATAGAGTGCAAGAAAATAGAAGCCCATATCTTGCTCTTGAGCTCTCTTTTTTTGGTAACTTCGACCTTTGTATTTTCTTTTCGTTAGTTTAATCATTAGTTTATTCTATTGTAATCATCTTTTTACTTAACTCAATCAAATAAAATTAGAGCAGTTTAACTTAATAATTCTTTCTTCATTTTTTTTTAAACAAGATGTTTGTGAGAGCATGGGAGCTGATTGCAACTACAAAGATTTTGACATCAAAACTTAGTTGCTTCAAGGCACTCATATTCTAACTCAACATATTTTTTAGCATAATCAAAATTTTTGATACTATCATTACACGTGATATTGACTTTTACATGCTCCCAGTTATTATGAAGAGATCAAATCATAACTTGAATTTATTGCTCATTAGTTAAAGTATATCTTTTTTTTTTTAGTTCACATATTATATTTGACATTTCTCTCGGTTGTTATTTTTTGTATGGTTCGGATGCTTTTTATATGTGTCAAACTTAATAGTGAATCACCTAAGTTTGATAGTCAAAGTACTACTAAAAATCTCTTTTGAGGTGAGTCATAATTTTTTAGTCAATTAGTGTGCCTTAAACTTACACATAATTTTATTATTCATATTACTTAACAACATAATATGAATAGTTTTGTTTTTCTTAAAATGTGCTTGATAAGTGTTACTTTGTGGTGGCAGGCTCAACCATGGCTCTACTTAGAGTTTTAAGAGTCCCTTGCTTTTCCAAGATATAATGAACCTTTGAGTGCCGAATATTATAATTATTTTCACCATCTAATTTTTTTATTTTTGTCTAATTCAGCAATAATATTTTTTGATGTAAAAGCTATTTATTTCGTGAAAAAATAAATAGATTACTATCATATATTTTGTACACAAGTTTAATTTTGCTACAACAACAAATTCAAACATATACTTTAAAAAAAAAAAATTAAATTGAAGGAACGTATTCCTAATGATAATATGATTAGTTGGAGAAACAGATAGAGTTGGGCCGGAAAGCTGACGTGGATCTAGTTGTATAGATTTGTTGGATTGTGCATTGCTGTGAAGAAGCTGGATTTACAACGCCCCATGCACGTGATGTACGGATGGCAGAAATTCCGCGGAACAAGGGGAAGAAAATTTATCCCACCCATGAACCTTTTTCATTTTGGGGCCGGGTCGGAAATAAAATCTTCGTCCCGCTTGAGTTCTCCGTTTAGTATATTAAAATATTTTAAAACTAAAAAAAATAATAAATATAAATTTATATTTAAATGTGTATAATTAAATTCTCCTCTTTATTAATCATATCTAAAGTCACTAAAATAAAATAACAATAAGTTAACATTAAATTAAATGCTTAATTATAATAATTAAGTTAATTTTTTAGTATGCAATATAAGGTTACTAATAAAAACCCTAAAATTTTATTTTTTTCATCTACTAAACAAAATATATTTTTTATAAAATTAATAAGAATAAAAATTATAATTCATGATACATTTATTTATTGATGTGTGTGCACACATATACATATTAAAATGAATAATTTATTTAAATGTGAATTCATTATTATTTATTTAATTTTATATATATTTTGTGCATGTGTGAGTGTGTGTGTGTGTTTTTTTTTAATTTAATATTATTAAACTCAGACAAAAATGGGATGACGATTCTCGTCCAATATCAACCTATTGCCATCCCTAATATGATGTTTGATCTTGGTTGAAATGACAATTTTACTTGGTTATCTTCTTGTAATGAATACTCCAAATAGATTTATTATTTTACAATAATATTATAAATACAAATTTATTTATACCACATATTTTATATTTTTATATAAATAAATAATAATTTTAGAGGTATAAAGTAAGTAAATTATATAAAATATATTATAACAATATAATTTTGTATCGTTAATTTGTATAAAAAAATAATTTGTATTCTTGATATTATTAATTTTTTTATTAAAATAACAAACGTGAATATAAACTAAATAGGACCTTATTATCATTTAATGAAAAGTTTTTTGACTTCTTGAACCACCTATTTTATTTTACAAGAATTACAAATTAAGAAAAATTTTCTAAACTCTTGTTTAATCATTAACTTTGCCTTCTCAAATCTTCGGTCACTAATTAGCACTGTCTCTTGCTTTATTTTTTGTGAATGTAATTCATATTTAATTTAATATTCTTACTAAGTTCATTGAGTTAATTTCAAAATTATAAGTTAATATTTTGATTATTTATTATATATCTAATACCCAAACAGATAAACTAGTAATTTTTGTATCATTCAAAATTTAAAGAATGCACATTGGATATTGATATAAGAATAAGGTTTATTATCATCATCATCGTTATCGTCATCATTTAGCTGTTTCAATTTCAGCGGTATCACAATATAAAACATCATATATATTTTTTAATGTAACATGACACTATTCAACTTTTGAAACTGCCTCTCTGAATTCAATGTCATAACTTTCATCCATAAATATGTTAACAATAAGCGCATGGGAGTGCTAAAGATCCGTACAGAAAAAAGACTTTTTAAAAAAATATATATATATATATATAGCATTATTATCAACAAGTAGTAATACAAGCTGAAATGCAGCATATAATTTCTTCCTACAAGGTTTGGATCTCTATTACTAGTTGTTGCAGAGTAGTTCAATTCAAGTATGGCGAGTTATCTAGCAAAACAATTGAAGGAGGATTTGACGATCAAAAGAAGTTACCATCAGGTGTTTTTTTTTTTAATAATTGATAGTTAACACTAATAATGTTAAATAAGAAGGATGATTAATACTCTTTTTTTTATTATTATTATTTTTTTAATCTTGCAACAGAAATTTGAAATCAAATTACCACTTTGTTATCAATTATTTAAAATAATAGCATAAGCCAATAATATATATATATATATATATATATATACAAAAAAAGAATTACTCAGATAAATATTTAGTTTATTCTTGGTTGAATTCACTCTGATGCGTAAATTCTCCTGCTCGGTCAATAGATTTTTTTTTTTTTTTTTTTTTTTTAATTTTCGAAGTAAACAGTTTTAATGAAGTGGTATCTCCTTCCCGCCATTTCTCCATTAGTTAATTGTTACAGTGACGCACCGACACCAACCTCCGATCAAAAGTAGTGAGACTCAGAGTGATCCGAGAACAACAGTATGCGACCACCCAATATTCCATTCACCCGGCTTCTTTACAAATGCAAAACTATGCATCAATTCAAACAAACCCACACTCAACTCTTAATAAGAGGCCTAAACCACCCGGCACCCTCTTTAAGACCCACCATCTCATTCTCAGCCCTCAACCCCTCTGGCGATGTTAATTACGCGCTTCTTCTCCTCGTTCAGTGTTCCACGCCTCCTGAAATCTTCTTCTTCAATACTGTCATTCGTGGCCTCGCACGCGTGTGCCGCCCAGACTCTCTCTCCACCTCTGTGCTCTTGTTCTATAGAATGAAGGAGTTCAATGTTTTTCCTAATAACTTTACATTTACGTTTCTGTTTCAGGGTTGTGCTAGTTGTGGTGATTTTGATTTTGGTCGACAGTTGCATGGGATGGTAGTAAAAAATTCTTTTGCTTTAGATGTTTTTGTCAAGAATTCTCTAATACAGTTTTACTCGGTTTGTGGCAAAGTGAGTGATGCAAGATGGGTATTTGATGAGAGTAAGGATGTTGATGTTGTATCATGGAATTCAATGATTAATGGCTATGTACGAAATGGTGAAATCTTCGAGGGGCTAGAGCTGTTCGACAAAATGCCCAACAGAAATGACGTTTCTTGGAATAGTTTGCTTGGTGGATTGGTTAAGTTTGGTTTTCTAGACGATGCTTGTAGAGTTTTTAAGGAGATGCCGTGCAGGAGTTTGGTTTCTTGGGTCGTGATGATTTCTGGTTACGCTCAGAATGGGCGACCAAAGGAAGCTTTGGCTTTGTTTAGAGAGATGCAACTTTTGGATTTGGAACCAAACTCTGCGATTTTGGTGAGTGTGCTTTCCGCATGCTCCCAGTTAGGAGCTTTGGATCATGGAAACTGGGTTTACTCTTATATTCAAAAGAAATGTAAAAAGATCGATCCAATACTTTGTGCAGCTCTAATTGACATGTTTGCAAAATGTGGCAGAATTGATTTAGCAATGCAGATGTTTCATTCATCCGGAGAGAAAGATGTTTCAGCTTACACCAGTGCAATTTCTGGACTAGCAATGAATGGATGCAGTATAGAAGTCTTTCATCTTTTTGAACGTATGAAAGGTGAGGGAATTGTTCCTGATAGTATCTCGTACTTGGCAGTTTTATGTGCATGCAGTCACTTGGGGTTGGTTGAGAAGGGTTTTTACTATTTTCATTCAATGTATGATGTTCATGGAATTAGACCAGAGTTGGATCACTATGCCTGCATGGTTGATCTTCTTGGCCGTGCTGGTTTCTTGGAGGCAGCAGAAAATTTCATTTCTTCAATGCCAATGGAACCAGATAATGTCATCTGGGGTACCCTCCTTGGTGCTTGTAGGATTCACGGGAATGCGGTGATGGGTCAAAGAATTGGGAGTATGCTGATAGAATCAGATCAAAACCATGATGGTCGGTACATTCTATTGTCAAATATTTATGGTGAAACAAAGAAAGGAGAAGATGCTGAAGAAGTCAGGAAAAATATGAGAAAAAGAAATATAAAGCGGGTCCCTGGTTATAGCTTGATTGAAGTAAATGGTGTTGTTCATGAATTCTTGGCGGGAGATAGATCCCATGAAAAAACAGAGGAGATCTACGTGGTGTGGGCAGAAATTGTTAAAAAGATAAAGAATTATGGCTATAATGCAGAGACAAGACCAGTTATGTTTGACATTGAAGAAGAGGAAAAAGAAACTGTGATTGGATACCACAGCGAGAAACTGGCTTTAGCTTTTGGTTTAATCAGCACTAAGCCTGGGTCTGTAATTAAGATCGTCAAGAATATTCGAATCTGCAATGATTGCCATTCAGCAATGAAGCTTATTTCAAAAGTTTTCAAAAGAAAAATATCTGTTCGAGATCGGAAACGTTATCACCATTTTGAAAATGGTTCTTGTTCCTGCTTGGATTATTGGTAACCAAGCAATAAATATGTCCCATAAGGTGGATTAATTAACACTCGTTGGAGCAGTTTGAAGGTGTAAAAATGGGAAAGCTTGAAAGTTTATTCACTGAAAACCATAAAAGGCGCACCCTAAAGTAGGCAAGATCTGCACTCAACAAGCTCTTCCAATGGGGGTTGCGTACTCGAATTGTCCCTCGATTTTATGTTTGCAGAACTGCACGTCTGCAAGCTAAAATATGAGCCTTTGTCTGAGTTCTTGCTAGACGGACACAGGTCTTTGGGTATCCTCTTGCAACATGGAACCTTAGCTTGAAAGACTAACAAACTCGGATGTTTTTCCAAGTTGAGAATGAAGAAGCTACACAGCCCAAATCAGTGAGTCCAGCCCACAACATTGTTTCAACTTATACGTGTCAGACGTCTCACAACCTAGGCAATGGCAACTACAAAGGAAGACAAGTTTATTTGTTGCCAAACCTGTACAGTAGCAGGAATGAAGATGATCGAACTGCAATTGGTGCAATTGAAACAAACCTTGCTCTGATGACCATTAGATGATTTATTTTGTAGGATTTTCTCTCTTGTATAGCATTCTTTTCAGGTGGTATTTGTAAGAGTTTATTATCTTGCTTTCAAGCAAGATACTCTATTCTTAAATCAAAACTCGGTATCAAAGCACTATATAAGTGGCGTCTGCCAGTCACAATGTGAGTAGCTCAACACAAACTATCCATAATCCTCAAAATTCAATGGACAATAATGTATTCATCTTTCGAAACACAATCAAATTGATAGAATCTAGCTTTCTTCCATGGAAATCGCAAGTCTTTTCTTCTATTCTAGGAAATGACTTTGAAGATTATCTAGACTAAAATACTTACACCACCTAAAAAACACAATGTGTTTGTTGACAATGAAGAAAACATCATCACCTCTGTGAACCTAGAATACAAGATATGAAAAATGCAAGGTAAACAGTTAATGGAACGGATTCTTTCTACTTTGAATGAGCTGATGCTCACTATTGTTGTTGGGTGCACTTCATCAACAGAATTGTGGGTTGCCTTAGAGAAGATTTTTACAGTACAGTCCATATACAAAATTGTAAAACTTCCTAGTCTTATCTCATGCACAAAGAAGGAAAATAGTCAGTAACAAAATACTAAATGATGCAAAAGCTTAGCAGATGCATTGAAAAGTGTTGGTGACTTTATAAGTGACAGAGATCTGATTTTGTATAATTTTGGAAGACTAAGATGGAACTAGGACTTTGTAATTATAAATGTTTCCTCTCGTACAAAACTATTTTTTATTGAAGATGAGATATTTTAATTTGAGATTTGACAAAATTATATATTAATATAAGTGTTTTAAAAATCAATCGAAAGTATTCTTTAATAGTGAAATCATTAATTGACTAATATTAAAAAAGTATTTTTCATCTTTTGCACTTAAGAAAAAAGAAAAAAAAAATCAAACACTTCACCCTTTCTCTCTACTGTTCCGTTTGTTCTTAAAGCTTCTGCCGTCGAATGAGTGTCTTGGGTTGCTGCAGGATTTTATGTTAAGGATAAAATTTCTGTAGGGTCAGATAACTCGATAGCTTAAGCAAAGGATCAGAGTATTCCTCATTAGATAGTTCAATAGCTAAGCATATCACGAGCCCAAGTTTAGTGATCGTGCATGATTCAAGCTAATGAATGGAACTTGAAGCGAAACCTGGTTAGCTTGACAAAATGTTAAAGGATAACTTGTCAGTCTATTAGCTGTAGAGTTGTGCCAGCTAAGCAAAGCCAGCTGGATGGTTAGCAAGATTGACTGTGTGTTTCTAGAATTTAAGAAGTTGTTAAAGATATTTAAGTGATAAGTAGTTGTATAAGTTAGTTTTAGCTCAGTTGATTTGTATAAATAGCAATTGTAAATACATTCAGTTGATTTATTGAACACATCAAATAATAGATTTTTTTTCTTTTAGTTTATTCTCAATTTTCTCTCTAGTTTCTCTCTTGTCAAACATCTTCAAATCTTGATTTGGCATCAAAGCCAGAAGGCTATCAATGGAAAATTCAAGCTTATCTTATTTGAATGTAAAGATGTCCAAATGTTCTTGACGGGCCCAAGTTAGACCGAAAGTAATAAGACTTGGTTCAGGCTCATACACATATTTATTATATTTTTATACCATATAAATATTATAAATTTATATTTTATAAATAAATACTAAATAATTAATGACAAATTCAATTATATCTTTCTTGAAGGTAGAGATGTCCAAATGATCATGAAGGGCCCAAGTTGGACTAAGAGTATAAAGGCCTAGTTCG
>CP135538.1:4450196-4485894 GCA_032402905.1 Khaya senegalensis | reverse complement strand
ATAAGATTTGGTCTAAAAATTCTATAATTTTAAATTTTTAGAATAAAAATGATTAATACTAATAAATTATAAAAATATCTCTATAATATGAATAATTATAAAAGTACCCCTTAAAAGATAAATAATTATAAAAATATCTCAAAAATATTTACACTTAATGTCCAAAATTATTAAAATTACTATTTTTTCTTAAAATTATAAAAATTTATATTTTGACCCTAAAATTTTAACTATTCACATATAAAACTTTTAATTTACGAAATTGAATAAAATTTTTGCAATCATTGCATTTTCACCCTTAACCAAATTCTATAATTTTTTATTTAATTTTTTAACAATTTTCGAAAAACCTTCCTATCAATATGTCAAATTTGATGTCAAATCTATGACTTTGGAGTTCAATGATTTAAACTAGTAATAATTTTAACTATTAAACTACTAAAACAAAAATCTATCTATTTTCTTCAATTTTTAATAATTTATATACTAAAATAAATTATTTTTTTCTCAAAATAAAAAATCAAGAGAAAAATCTTATCTTTATTTCTTATTCTTCCCTTCTTCTTCTTCTTATTATTATTCTTCTTCTCATTCTTCTTTTTCCTTTTTCTTCCTATCTTCTTTTTCTCTTTCTTTTCTCTTTCTTTTTCTCCTCCTTTTTCTTTTCTTTTCTTTTCTTTCCTTTCTTCTCTCGACACTTCTAGAATCTTCTCCAAACTTTCATAAAAAATTCATACTTATCCATATATATATATATATATAAATTACTTGGGCTAAAATTTTTAAATGTTTTTGGGCCAAAATTTTTTTTTTTCTCAATGGGCTGGGTGGTACAAAGAACTTGGCTAATAATCTAGTAGTAACTAGAACACGAATATAAGATGATGATTTCATTTTGTACTTCTTAGAAGGATTGAGATCATATTACAATTCAGTAATAGTTCATATTACTATATTAGAAGTGAACATTAACATGCATGGAATATATTTAATGTTACTCATGAATGAAGACAAGAACAATTGAGTTCTAGTCAACTACTGAGATGTAGGCAAATTATGCACAACTAAGGCAATTTCAAAAAAAGAATGGAAATCAAGGAAGTTTCAATTGCGGAACTTAGGCACAAGTTATCAAAATAAAAATTATGCAAACCAATGAAGAGGAAATGATGGCTTTAGAAGATCTCCAAAGGGAAGGACTTATCACAGTAATAAAACCTTGTCAGATCTACTTCAAATTAGGCCATATTGCTACTATATTTTTTCATAGATTAATAAGAAATATGTCCATGCACCATTGTTTTTTAGTAACATTACTAGTAAGTCTATCAAAAACCATTAGCTAATTAAGCACAAAAAGTTGCTTATTTGACTAATGTTGAAGAAAAAGTTAATGAAGGTTGGTATACTGATAGCTGTGCAATTCATCATCTCTAAATGATGTTCAAAACATGATTATGCATTTCTCGCACTAGCATTATGACTTTATTTTTAAGTCAATTTCTTATTCATCTCAAAATCATAAATTCTCCTTAAAAAGATTATTGTGTGTCCCAAATATTACGAAGAACTTGATAAGTATTTCGAAAGTAATCTCATATAACAATCTAATAGTTAAATTTATTGATCAATGTAGTTTTGTTAAGGATAAGGAGAAAGCAGTGTTACTATTGAAGGATGTGACTATGAGGAACTTATAAAGATTGCAACTTCTATCCAAAAACTCAAGCTCTTTCATTTTGAATATCAAGCATGCTATTCCTCAATCAATTCTTTTTGTATTCCCTGTTAGTGTGTCTCAATTTTATTTTCTTTCAAATGTTCAATAAAGAATCAAAGTTGTGCTAGTCTAGCATGTAGAAGGAATTGTAATAAATAGTACACTAGTTATTCTTCACCAAAGGTTTGGACGTCTTTGTAACAAAACTTTGAAAATTGTATTGTAGGCTTGTAAATCTTTTTTTGTTAATTAAATTCAACAAATTTTCTTTTGCAATGCATGTCTGTAGCACCCAACACCCAGCCCATTGAAAAAAAAAATTGGGCTAAAAAACTTTTAAAAATCTTGGCCCAAGTGATTTATATATATATATATATATATATGGATAAGCATGAAATTGGCATGAAAGTTTGGAGAAGTTTTTAGAAGTCTCGAGAAGAGAAGAAAGAAAAGAAAAAGGAGAGAAGAGAGAGAAAAGAAAGAGAAGAAGAAGAAAGAAAGAAAGAAAGAAGAATGAGAAGAAAAAGAAAAAGAAGAATAAGAAGAAGGAGAGAAATAAAATAATAAAGGTAAAATTTTCCCCTTCATTCTTTATTTTAAAAAGAAAATTGTTTACTTTAGTATAGAAATTGTAAAAAATTGAAGAAAATAGATAACTTTTTGTTTTAATAATTTAATAGTTAAAATTATTACTATTTTAAATTATTGAACTCCAAATCCATAGACTTTAGATCAAATTTGATCAATTGATTGGTTCTCGAAAATTGTTGAAAAATTAAATAAAAAATTGTAAAATTTAATTGGGGATGAAAATGCAAAAATTATAAAAATTTTATTCAATTTTGTAAATTATAAGTTTTATGTGCAAATAGCTAGAAATTTTGTAGCCAAAAATAGAAATTCTTATAATTTTACGGTAATATAATAATTTATAATAATTTTGAGTCTTAAATATAAATATTTTAAAGATATTTTTATAATTATTTATATTTTAAGGAGTATTTTTGTAATTATTCATATTATAGGAATATTTTTATAATTTATCATTATTAATAATTTTTATTTTATAAATTCAAAGTTCTAGAATTTTTAGGTCAAATCTTAATTTGATTTTAAATCAAAAATTTAATTATACTTTATTATGAGTAGTATAAGTTATTAGTTTATTTTCACAATCATGTATTCATTTTAAAAGTGATTCTAAATGGTGGTTAGAAGGAGAGAGAGATTGGAAGAGTTATAAAATTACCGACATCTTTTAATCTAGGTAGGTATTTCACATATAATAAAATATTTTAGTGTTTTGAAAAGTTGAAAAGTAAGATTTTATATTAAAATTTTATGAAAAATTATATTTCAATGATATGATTGTTATTCTATTTTATTTTGTATAAATTCTTCACGATTTAGTAATATTATTATTATTAAATTATGCTTCCAATGTTTGCAATATTGTGAAATAACATGAATAAATGTTTTGTTATTACTGTGTGTGATTTGATTGTGAAATTGTGTATATCATTTTATTTAGTACCGGTGACTATGGACCTTATTTTAGTCCCATAGTAAAAATCCGTAAACTAGAAATTATGAACAGCAGTCCTTAGGTATAAAGCTCGTAAAGTATGCAAGCTACACATTTGTTGGACGGTAGTTCTTGAGAACAGTGCCTTATAATTATACATTGCATATAATGATAGTTAAATTGAATTATTATCGTATTATCATTATTTATACTTATTTATTTTTATTTATGTTATTTATGACTTGTTTAAATGAAAGTATAACTATTATTAAATTTACTTGAAAAATCTCAGTTATATATGACTTGTTTAAGTGAAAGTATAACTATTATTAAATTTACTTGAAAAATCTCAGTTATATATGAATATTTACAGGGTTTTAGCTTATACCTTAATTTTTAGATTCTTTTGGAGCTGCAGGAAATAGGTGAATCTAAAGAAATTTTATTTTTTTGCTAGATATATTTTTAGAGAACTACTTTACTATGTATATTGGGTTTGTTAGAATATTGTAAGAAAATTATTCATATTTTATTTAATAAATACATTGAGTTTTGATGTGATATATTGTGTTGTGGCAGTAGTTTAAAATTTTATGAGAAATATTGGAATTGTTGTAGAATATTTATACTTGTAAATTTATATAAATATTGTCCATATATAGTGGAGACTGCCAAAATGTTCACAACCTCATAATTATTCATTTAAACTCTAAATCACGAACTCTAGTTAAGGGAATGTGACAATGTTAATATGGCAAAAGTAATAGGCAACACTTGCCTTTATTTTCTATCAAAATTTCAACTCCTTTAAAATTGATACACGTTGATTTATAGGGACTTTCCTCTGTGGTTTCAAGAAGTTATTTTAGATATTATATTCGCTTTGTTGACAACTTCACTAGATATATCTGGGTATTTCTTTTGAAACTGAAGTCGGTATAAATGTAAATGTCCCAAAATATAAGAAAAATAACTAATATATAATATGTAAGAATAAAAAATATACCTATCATATTTCAAGTAAAGATAATTAATCACATTTTATTCTTAAACGAGAATTATTACTTATTGTTTCAACATATGCATTATATTCAAATGTAACAAAAAGAAGTTATTGATATACAAGTACTTTATATTACTTACTATAAACCTTATATACTCTTTATATTATACAACTACAATTAGAAAACCAAGTTGTATATGCTAGCAATACAAAAAAAATTACACATTACAAAGTGTTTTATCCTTAGGACTAAGTTTTCCTACTACTTTTCGCTATTGTATGCAAAAGTAATTGATAATGGTAAACTGTTTACTTAATAAGTAAACCATATATTTGCCAATATGAATATTTGAAAAATTAATATCTTTGTAATGAAAATAACTTAACAAAAATTTATAAAATATTTGCTAACAAAGCATTAAAAAACATTTATAAAAAAGGGACTCTAGTCAAGTAGTGCCACTTGTACCCATGGTGACCTATATCATAATCATATATTATATCATATTTGTGAAATATATAAGAATAAAATTTCATTAGTGAAAGTTACTCGTTTATCTCGGTGACCTGGTTAGAGCAAAACATATCAACAACTATCGATATTGAGCTAAATTTTTTTTCCATGTTTGTAATTTTAATTATAAAATTCACAACGAATAGCAATTAAATACAAAAGAATTTGACATATCAATTGAAAATAAACAATAAACATTTACTTAATGTTTTACAAAGCTAAAAAAAACTTAAAAGCTTAACCTTAGTATAAGAAAATAATAACTTATCAGCTATATAATAGCACGTCGTTTGATAAAAAGAAATTAATAAATTCATTAACTTAATACCCTTATATCTAAATTTTAAACAAATTCCAAACATATTTTTATACTAAGTTATAAAATTTAAACTTTTTACAATTTTAAAGTATATTTACTACAGTAGTTGATAGCCATAACCAACTCCAAATTTCATGAGTCTTATGCCAAAAGAAAGTTTGTCATGTCTATTATGAGTTCTTAAAATTTTGCAATTTTATACAACCAATTTAGTAAATTATGAATTTCTAAACATGACAAGATCATGATGAAAATTCATCACAATCAAGAATAGAAAGCATTTAAACTTTGGTTTCTTTGGTGAATTCCAAAAATTCTACAATTTTAAAAATAAACAATCACATATATAACTAATAGTCTACAAAATTTCAAAATTTCTTCCTCCTATTTATTGAGTTATAAATTTTTAAATATAGAAAGATTAATTTAGTTATATTCATTTCTTAGTAATCACTTAGAATTTAACTATCATTCTAACAACTCAAATGACCATGAAAAATCATCAAATTTTACAAAAATACTATCTTATATGGCAACTAAAACACTTCCAAACTTCAAAAATTTTTCTCATACTACAAAGGAAGTTATTAATAGAAAACTGAGTAGAGGACAATGCGTAGAATTTACCTAAAATAAAATAATTCAATTATCAAGTCTTCTCTTACCCTTTCTTTTTCTTTCTTATTTTTTTCTTTTCTCTTCTTTAATGCATTTTATTTTGCTTCCAATGCTAAATGAAAAGGAGAATCATTTAATCTCCAATTTGCTTATATATTTTCTAAAGTTTATACATGTAGCTTGCATGTGCTATTTGCTAAAAATCGAAGCTAATGGTCAACTAATTTAAGTGACTAAACCATCTTCATTTGCATAAGCCTCCATGTACAATCCTAAACTAAAGAAATTATTAAGCTCTTGCCAAGTGCAATTCCACTCACAATATTAATAACTAATAGCTTTAAAAAAATTACTCTCGAGTATAATAGTTGTACATTCACAAGCTTTTGGCAGGAAAAATTCACTTACAAAATTAGTACTAATAATTTTGATTAGCTAAACTTCTATGTATAACATTTGTAAATAAGAACTAAACACCTAGAGAAAATTAAAAAAAAAAAAAAGAAAAAGAAAAAGAAGGATATTATGTGCTTTCATGTATAATTACTCAAGAAATTGGTCATTTGTCAACAATCTTTCAATAGATTCAATTCTAATCAATTGTAAAAATCATCCTATTAATCGCCAAAGTATATACTTAACCTCATAAACAAGTAACTTATAATATGAGCATATACAATATATATTAAATGTTTGCAATCTAATGGAAGAGTTGAGTTTCTTGCATTTGCTCATTCTTGAGGTAAAATGGTATTCGTTTTAGATATTCATGCCCCCATATAGAACATGAAAATGGTGTAGTTGAAAAGAAGTATAGACATATTATAGAATTGGGTTTGTCACTTTTTTCACAAGCAAGCTTACCTTTTAGACTTTGGTGGGATGCTTTTCATATTTTAATTTCTTGACAAGCAGATTACCAAGTGAAACCTTACTTTCCAAGTCACCTTATGAACTTCTATTCAAAGCTTTACCAGATTATTCTTTCCATAAGGTCTTTGGTTGTATTTGTTTCCTTTTCTTTGAGTTATAATATACATAAGCTTGATTTTAGATCAACAAAATGTTTATTTATTGGTTAAAGTCCACTGCATAAGGGATATAAATGTTATCATCTAACTTTGTGAAAATTTATGGCTAGACATGTGATATTTGATGAAACATCCTTTCTTTATTTTGAAACTAGCAACTCTTCCTCATCTCATTCCTTTTCATAGTTCTTCTCTTCACCTACAACTTTTATTCCACTTATCACACATTTTTCAATTACAAGTAGTGGTACAAGTATCTCATTGCAATATCCGATAGTACCTCCAACAACTTCTTATGTATCTTCCTCATTTCGTCTCAATTTATCTTTGATATGACACATTAGCATTTGAGATTCCATTAGTACTTGTTTTGCTTCCCTTGTAAAACACAAATCTTGTTCAGAATCATCACTGTATGCTGACCAAAGCTAAATATGGGATTTTCAAGCCAAAATCTTTTCATGCTCATCTCCAACAACTTCTCAGGTATCTTCCTCATCTCATCTCAATTTATCTTCGAGAATGACACTTTAGCATATGAGATTCCATTAGCCCCTGTTATGCCTCCTTTGCAAAACACAAATCTTGTTCAGAATCATCACCTTATGCTGAGAGCTAAATGTCAGATTTTCAAGTCAAAATCTTTTCACACTTATGTGTTACAAGAGTTTCAACAACTGTTAAAGAGGCATTTAAAAGCCCTCAATGGATAGTAGCTATATAGGCAGAATTTCAAGCTTTGCAATAAAATAAGACTTGGACATTAGTTCCAACAACTTCGAATCTTAAAGTTATTGGTTGCAAATAGGATTTCCAAGTCAAATATAACACTAATGGAACCCAATAGTGAAATCCTCAACAGTGAAAGTTGTCTTGAGTATTGTAGTTATGAGGAATTGGTCAATGCGATAAATTGACACTAACAATGCATTTCTTAATAGGGATTTATCATAAACTGTCTTCAAATATCAAATTAAGGGTTTTGTTAGCTCAACCTATCCTAATCATGTTTGTAGACCTACCAAAGCTTTATATGGACTTAAACAAGTTCAAGCATGATAGAACTAATACTTTGCTGGTTTTAGTTTATGTTGATGACATTCTGGTGACAAGTTCAAAGACATCTCAGATTGAAGGTTTTATTAGCAAATTGAATTCTACTTATGCTTTAAAAGATTTGGGAAACTTTAGTTATTTTCTTAGTATTGAGGTTCTACAGAATAGTGATGGCTTGTACCTTTCACGTACAAAATATATTAATGATTTGTTGCTTAAGGGTAACATGCAAGATTCCAAAAGTTGTCCGACACCTATATTTTCAAGTCAGAGATTAACCAAGTGTTTTGGTGCTGAGTTTGAAGATCCTTCTTCATAATGAAGTTTGAGTGGTTGTTTGCAGTATGTTGCAATCACCAGACCTAACATCTTTTATGCTATAAACCGATTAAGTCAATTACTTTCATGTCCAACTCGTGATCATCGGCTGGCCTGTAGGAGATTAATTAAATATCTATAAGGGACTTGTGATTTGGTCTTCAATTTTATAAAATAATAAGTCATGATTTAATAGCCTTCTCAAATGCTAATTGGGGCTGTGACTTTAATGATCGCAGATCTATTAATGTTTATTATAAGTTCCTTGGCAATAATTTAATATCCTGGTCTTCAAAGAAGCAACATCTAGTTACAAGATCAAGCATAGAATTCGAGTATCGAGCATTGGCAGTAGCCTCTACTGAACTTGCTTGGCTTCACTCTTTGTTACAAGAAATTCATCTTCTTCCAACTGTTGCTCCGGTGTTGTGATAATTTAGGAGCTGTTTCACTTCCTGAAAATCTGGGTTTTCACTCAAGAATTAAGCATATTGAGCTCGTTCACTATATTATGGATAAAGGTCTTGGAAAATTTCTAGAAGTTAAACATTTTTCTAGTACTGAACAAGTTTCTAATATTCTTACAAAGCCATTACCTCTTCCCCAATTCACTTATTTTTGTTCCAAGTTGAATGTTCTACCTAGACTGTTCACCTTAAGGGAGGATGTTAAAGATAAAGTCTCTATAGGGTCAGATAACTTAGTAGTTGAAGTAAAGGATCATAAAGTATTACTCACTAGACAGCTTTGCAGCCAAGCATATCAGCAGCCAAGTTTAGTGATCGTGCAAGACTCAACGTCATGAATGGGAATTGAAAAAGTGGAAGCTAGTTAGCTTGATAGTGTTGAAGGATAAGTTATTAGTTTGTTAGCATCAGAGCTGTTCCAGCTAAGCAAAGCCAGCTAAATGGTTGGCAAGATTGATTGTTTGTTTTCAGAATTTTAGGAAGTTGTTAAAGATATTTAAGTGATAATCAGTTGTTTTAGTTAGTTATTTGTAGCTAAGTTGATTTGTATAAATAGCAGTTGTAAATCCATTCAGTTAAGTCATTGAACTAAGATATCAAATAATAGAATTTTTTTTCCTTTTAGTTTTCCTCTCAATTTTCTCCCTAGGTTCTCTCCTGTCAAAAAACTTCAGATCTTGATTGTTCATGGTCATGGTGTTAAACTAGGAATTGGGTCTCAAGCTTGTTTGCAAAATGCGCTCATAAACACTTATCCTCAAGCTTGCGTGCAAAATGAGCTCATAAACGTTTATTTGTGTCCTGGTCTGACTGTAAATGCCCAAAATATATCTGCTAAAATTGATGAAAGAACTTGGTTTTGTAAAATTCGATGAGCAATATATATTCTAAACGGTTTGCAAAGAAGCGCTTTTAGCTTAGTTATTTGCTTTCTGTTTGTTATTCACAAAAATGCACTTTTAGATATGTATGCTAATAGAGACAACAAAGAAAAAGGTTAAACTGTTATCTATTTATTTATTTATTGCTGAAATGAAAGTACTAAAAAGATGAAAATATTCTTTTAGTGTTAATTAATTAATTATCAAATATAACGATAAACTTTGTACAAGCTAATTCAAACCAAAGAAGGAATTGGTCACTTGGAAGCTAAAACACAGGAAATAGGGTGGTTTCCTTTAAAGAAACAACGAAGGGGAAGAAATGGTGAAGGTGGAGGTGGCGATTCAAGGCCAACCTGGCAAATTTGTCAAAAAAAAACAGGACATATAGCAGCAATAGTACGGACAACAAAAATTTTGTGACACAACCATGGAAGCAAGAACTCAAAGAACCAATCATTGCAACATCAGAGAATGTCATGGATCCTGCTTGGTGCATGGACAGGGGGACCGCAAACCATGTCACTAACACCTTGCGCAATTCAACTAGAATATAAAAGGAACGAAAAGCTAGTTGCAGGTAATTGTCAGAACCTTTCCATTTCATATATTGGCCATACCAAATTGCCAACTTTGCACGCACAAACAATAGGTACACTTGCATAAAATACTTTTGTGTTCTTAAAAGTACTAAATATTTAATTAGTATCTCGCAATTGATGAATGTAAATGATGTGGTTGTTGAATTCAACAAAAAGTTGTCTGTTGTGACGGACACGAAACAAAATCTCTCTTTAAATGATACTCTTATCTTCATGTATTTCTCTTGATTAAATAAAGATACTTAGCAAAATCTCTCTTTTTGTTCTACCTGCCATAAACTGCCTTTCAAAAGAACAAAAACAAAAGCCGAAGCACGATTAGATCTGATTCATACAGGTTTATGGGGGCCATTTGATGTAGTAATGGACATAGGTTGTATGTGAATATACTGTTCTTAAATTAAGGTTTATGGACTAGTTTACGGGTCCATTTAATTTAGTTTTTGTTGTTTCTCAAGTCTGCATTGGCTGAAAAACCATCCGTAGTTGGATGCTAATTCATCTTCTTACGTTTTCTTTCTTTATTGTAAAGAAGAGAAATCCTTCTCGACGGAGAAAGGAATTAAATCAGGCAAATATAAAAACAACTTGTTTAGAATTTTATGTCAAAATTAATAATTATACATATCGCAAAGTTTTGTCCAACTATTATCATTGTCCTATAAATTTTTGCATCTAATGCAAAGAAATCAATAAACTAAATTTTTTTTTTAATTTCTCTGAATTCTCAATATAGAACTACGAACCGTAAAAATTTTTTTTTTCATATTTTAGCATAATATTTTTATAACTATAGTTATTATTTTACGGTTACTATTCTTATTATATACAAATAATATAATGAATTGTAATTATAAATAATTATCATTTAAAATAATTAAAATGTGCATGATTCATTCTATATAATTTTCTATTTCATATCTATTATGATCTTATTTAGATTTATACAATTAATCATATTGTATTTGATAGTTGTAATTTTTTATTACATAAGGAAACTTTTTTGTTGATGCATTTGAATCTTTGTTAAAGATAAAAGTAATTACTACCGATCATAGAAACAAATAAATAATTGCATATCATTTGTAGTTGTCATAAAATTTTAGAAACATTTAAGAAAAAAAAAATGAATATCTAATTTAGATAATGTTTCAAACTCAACTTGAAAACGAAAACTCCATGTACAATTAAACATATGAATTAATAACTCATCAAATACAACTCTAAATATATATATATATATACTTGTCCAGTTAATGAAAATTTGTCCTCCAGTTTTGGCAAAAAAAAATATGGTAAAGCTAAAATTTATAGAAAAACATTAGATCATCTAATGACTTAATTTCCTTCATTTCCCACCAAACTCTGTCAAAACTCAAATATAGCTTTGTCTGCCTTTTTTCTTGGTCTTGGTCTTGTTCTTGTTCTTGTTAGTAAATCTTCACAAAAACTTCATCTTACAAGCACGAACAGACTACCATCACTTCTTTTTTTCTTTTCTTTTCTTTTCTCTTCTTTTTTTAAAAAACAAATTCGAATTTCCCCTTAATTAAAGTTCCAAATAATCTCACATTCTCGACAAGATATTTTCAGGACAATTTTCTTTCTTTCACTTTGAACCGACAAAGATAATGTAAATTTTATAATATAAATGTTATCAACCATATATATAACTTCCTTCCTAAGCTTTTAACACCATCTCCATTTTATAATGTAAATGTTATGATTTCTCATATTCAATCAACACCTAATGACACTTTAAACCAACAAAGATTCGACATAAGATGGTTTGAAGCCATGAAATTGAATCAATTCATGAACAAAACAAAAAGGTACAGATTAATAACTGTAAAAAGAATCGTTAAGAACATGGGTTCAGCATTAAGGCCTACATCTACGACGTCAAAAGCTTTATTAAGGTCTTTGAGAAACAATACAAGAGGATGAGCAAATAAATAGATGATTTTCTCCATAATTTGACTAATATATCCCTTAGTATTTTTCAACAAGCATCTACTCATCAAGTTGACTAATCAGCTTGATAGAACTTTTGTTCTCAGATTTTTTGCAGTATATTTTAAAATTTAAGGATGCGGTTAGTAATATATAATAAATTATATTATTTTAAATAAATTGAATTTGATTAAATTGGATTGAACTACAATAAATTAAATAAAAAATTATATTATATTTAATACAATACGTATTAGGTTATATTATAGTATATTATAGTATATTAATATATTATATATATTATGTTATTTATATTATATTATATTTGTTTAAAATATTATTTATAATATAATATAATATTTTATAAAATAATTAATAATATTTATTATATTTTAAAAATAAAAAATATTATATTTTATTAATAAAATAAATAACAAGATAATTTATTTTAATATTGTTTCATTATTTTATATTTTATTATAAATTATCATTATATTATATTATATAGTAATATTACTTTTATTTTTATATTAATGCTACATGCATGACTTTTGTTAGTGGGAATGTTGTTACATTCATAGTTTTAAGTGAGTGGGAAGAAAGACCAAGTCCAAGGATACTGGATGCATGCGTAGTTGAAAGTGGTAATTTAAATGACCAAGTTCTTTCAAGATTTGTTGAGTTTTTCAATAGTACTTGTGACTAAGTTGTTTCCTTCATTTTCTGCTATTTTTATTGAAATAGATTGGCTATAAAATTGTATCTAAAGAACTATTTGCTAGACAAAAATATATTTTGCACAAGTTATGTTGTTTGGGAGAATTTGGCCCCTTGAAGTGTCAAACTTGTCTTTGTTTTATTGCTTATTCTATTTCCAAATCCATAAGTCTTATCAATTTTGGTATCAAATACTAGCTATGGATTACAAGAGAAAGTGGAGAAGCTGCATGGGGTCTTGAATTTCTTACTGATGGACAAAAATCTCCTAAACCATTGTCACCAAGTAGCCGGGGACTTTAAGCCAACAAATATCCAGCAAGAGCTTAATGAGATTGGTGAAACTTCAAGCACCCAAATAATGCGACGAAAATGCCAATAACTCGTAACCAAAAGGAATTGGCTCTTTCAATGCTTCCATGGTTCAGCCATTTTAGGCCAACTTTCACTGAAAAAAAAAAGTTAGAAATCAAAGATCTTGTCAAGCGACAACTTGAAAATGTTAATTAGCATTATATAAATATTAAATTAAAAAATATAATATCTATTTACATAGTTAATTATTTATTTTAAAATATTTATGTAATTAATTTCATTAATATTAAAATAATTTATAAATTAAATAATAAAATATCATTAGAAGTGATTTGTTTGATAACACTAAATATTTTATGAAATTTTTGTAAAAGTGCTTAAATAAAAGCAATGAAATGCACTAAGAAAAAATCTATTTGAATGTACTAATGCAAGACTGCTAAAGAACATAAGCACTTATGTACTTTAATACTTTCTAAAAATATTTAATTTTATCTCTAGAATTCTATAAATATTATTTTTATAAGTATATAAACATGTAGTAATTTAAAAATTATCTTTAATAAGTACTTATATAGAGTTCATAATTAAATACAGGGATAAAAATTTATATTTTTAATCCACTGCATGGTAGTGCTAATTATTAGCATAGCCGAAGAGGCACAAAAGCAGCTTGTGTGATTTTTAGTGTTTTAAATCATATATTTATTCCATAAGGAGAAACCAACCCAACTGAGTGTATTTTTAAATCATAGTACTTTACCTGATTCACTAATAAAAATGAAATAAATTTTTATAAAAATTAAAAGAAATTCTTTTAAAAATTAGGGTGAGAAAAAATTGATCATTTATGTATGTATCCTCCCTCTCACTTTTCACAGCCATTGACAATGGCAAGGCGAAACCAAACAAATTGAATTTCTCCGTACGTGCAGATGATACCCATCAGCTTAACAGGTAAACACACTTATGTATGCAACTGTTATAACTGCACATATTCTTTCAACTAAATTCCAGCTCTGCTAATGCCAGTAGCCTTACAAACTGAATAATGGACCCATCAAATAAAAAAGAATTCTGCACTGTTGTTTCATTTATGCAATTAATTCATTTTACTGTTTTGAGATGTTTGTAGGAGATATCTGTAGCCGAATCCAAGGGTCCATAAGCTGACGCTACAGCTAACACACCTAGCTTATTGTTTTATTTTGGGACCTCGAACAAATATTTTCAAACAATAAAGATTCTGGTGGTCTGGTTTCTCATCGACTCTTGGGTCTTGTTATTAAATAAGTAATTTCTGATTCTTGAGGCATCATCCCAGGGAGTGTCAGAAGTTTTGGACTATATTGGAGTAGCCGATGATAAGGTTAAATCGGGGCCAAATTTTAGCTAGAATTCATTTGCAGCGAGATATTCCCATCTCTTTGGACTCCCAATTCCATAATAATTACAAATCTTTGTTCATTACTAGGAACTATTGCTAATCTCGCTGTATATCTTAGGCTTATAATATTTGAATACAAATTACTGTACAAACTACTATTGTATACAAAATTAACTAGACATGATAGTACCGATTGAATAATTAATATATAATATACAAAATCTATAAATTATTAATTGTATTATTAGTTTTGTTTATTCACTCAAACAAAATTAGTATGCAAGATGAATTTGTATCCGATAAGATTTTATTACTCTCTGTTGTTGTTTTAATAAATAACCAGAATTATTTATTTCCGCTTAATTAGAATGAAGATGAATCCACACAGCAACAGAACATAAATTAATACAAATTCAATTGCTTCTTATTAAAGAACAGAATGGTACTCAATAATAATAACAAGAAGCGAGCAATAATTAAAACACAAACATTAACTGGATTTTTATTTTTTTTATTTATTTATTTTTACTTAAAAGGATAAACCACCGATGACTGGCGACAAGAATCCTGACTAAACTTAATTATCAGGAGAAACCGAACTAACACATGCGAATAAACGGAAATACAGAGATAAAGAGTTTAAAGCAGCAAAAAGAAAAAGAGTCTGCATAAAGCTCAACCAGTGCCACCAAGAACACCCTTAAGCTTCTTGACCTGTGCATCATCCAGGAAAGTAGTTTTCTCCACCAATTCGGAAGGTAGATCATTTCCAAACAAAGCAAAGTCCAGAATCTGGAGTCCTGGGCTTGGGCTACTGAAACTAGCGAATGCTAAGGCCGGAGATCTCCCTGCATTCACTTGGAAGTGCAATAATCCTCGAGGGAAAACCATAATGTCACCCTTTTTAAGAGATTCCAAGTAAACTTTATTAGCAGAGGAAATGAACCCAGCACAAATGGACCCTTGCAAAACGAGGAGGACTTCTGAAGCTCCAGGATGTGTGTGCATTGGCACAACTCCTCCAACGGCCAAGTCTAAACGAGCCAATGAAATGCCTAGTCCATTTACACCAGGAAATTGTGCGGCAAATGCTGGTGTGACAGCAGCTTTGATAATATTTGTGGTGTTACCAGAAATTCCTAGGCCCGAGAAAACAAAATCATCCACTGTGACCTTTGCAGGCATCTTGCAAGCATAGCCTGCTGGACCTTCAGGAGCTGAAGGATCTCCAACGCAGAAGTCTTGTACAGCAGCATAAGAGGAGGAGAAGAGAAAAAAGATGAAAATAGGGAGAAGCATCTTCATCTGCTCTAGGTGTGTGTTTGATTTTAGCCTTATAATTAAGTCTGAGTAGTGCTGAGTGGGTTTTGCTGAAGACTGTTACTGTTTATATAGAGTGGGATTGTGTGGATATTTTTGTGTATTGAATTAGGTTCTTGAGGATATGCCAGTGCATAAGACTTAACGTGCATGGTGTATGTCGAATAAACGACAGATTTCGATCGACCAATATTATGCAAGTGGCTGTGCGATCGAGAGTGATCTTTTTCGGATAACAGCGAGATTTCTCTTTTTGTTTCGAAATGAAGGAGCGGTAAGAGACATCTTTTGCTTTGCTATCTCATTACCGTCTCTTCCAGGATTTGGTGCAGTAACTTTCTAATTCAATTATACAGTTAATACTATTGAGCTCGTGGTTCCGAAGTTAGTTTTGTTTATTTTTTCTTTTAGAACCTAATTAATCTAATCTTCTTACTTAAACACCTGTTATCTGTTGTCTATAACACAAGTGTCATAGATCTTAGAATAAATTAATGTTTACTGAAATAGTGAATGGTAAAGAACGAACAAACACAAACGATCACTGATCTACACAAGCCTGTCAGCTGATAATTGATTGATGATCAATTGTGTAAAGTATTAATTTATATGAAACTAGTAGTGGCATAATTAATTGCTTGTTCCACATATAATCCTGGTTTGGTCTTGTTTGACATAACCAACCATTTTGGGTGTATTGTACCCACTAAGAAGTTGCAATCAACAACGTTAAGCTATCATCGTCAGATTGTTGACAAGTAATGTAATGAAACAGATCCCCTAAAATCAATTCGCACCATTCCTCTCATGACCACTAAATACTTTTAAGAAAATGCAGCTATAACTTTCTCACCTATTTTCCTTTTAAAATATTAATTTAATCTAATAATATAAATATGTGTGTGTGTGTGTGTGTGTGTGTGTGTATAATGTGGTCCATGATGCACATGGTGAAGATGTATCATGCATAAGGTGACATTTTTTGACAGCTAATTAATAAGAGTGTCAGGAAGTCTTCTCCAGGTTTTGTTTGTTATCTATGAGAAAATGTGCGGTACTCAGCAATTCCCGTTCTTCCAGGTAAGATATAGTTGTAATATGTGAAAAGTAAGATCGCTCACATTTTTTTCCTTTGTACTGCCTTTAGAATTTGCATTTTTTTTTAAAAAACATATTTCACCTCAGTTGAAATATTGACTTGGGGTGTCAGACTTTTCATCAAGAAATAAAGTAGTCAAAAGATAATTCAATTACCAAAACAACACTATTCTAACCTCTAATTACCTACCTAGACATCATGCAACTATACCTAACATGTTTATATTTAAGTGCATAGTAATTAAGAACACGAACCGTAAGCACAGAACAAAATTTAAAAATACCCAAATAAAAATATCAAACACACACACCTAAATGACATTGAGAGTATATATAGTAAATATTTAAACATAAATGCCACAAGACATATGTCAAAAACCAATTTTCATATAATAACATAGTGAAAAGTTTATATATCCTTTTCGTTAACACAAATAAAATAAATGAAATTATTGTTGTATTTTTATACTATCAAAAAGAAATACATTAAAAAATAACTCACACCAAATAAAACATAAAGAAAAATACAAAAAACTTTAAAAAAATAACTTAAAAGAAACAAACATACGTTCAGGCATATGAATCAAACAAAACAACAATATTTCATATTTCTAAGAGTTTGTTTATGATTGGTAGTAACCTTATTCCAGTAAGCAAGTGTATCATTAATTATCTTAAGTTGTTAAGCTAACTTTATCATTTGGTAAGCATAACTGTTCTAATCAAACACAACCCTAGGAACAACAAAGACACTCTTTCTCCTTGATACTTTTTTTTCCTCTTAATTCAAAATAATTTGATTTTATGTGACCTATTTTACTACATTCATGATAAGTAAGCACAAACCTAGATAAGGACCAACGATATAAAGGTATCTTGTCCACTTAAGGTTGACTCTTAGAATTAAAAATACTTATACGTTTAGGCTTAATTTTCTTGATTTTAGGAACAACTACATTAGAAATAACCTTAGGTTTACTTTGTTCTATTGGTTCTACAATAACTTTAGTTATACCTATAAAAGTAACAAATACCATTCTAAAGGTGGAAGCATAATTAAGGTTACTCACAAAAAAATCTAACACCCTCTTACTACTCACATTTTGGTATAAATTAAGCATATTATTTAGTTTCTTAGTGTCACTAGAGAGTTTAGTGAATTGTGATCAAGCATCTTTTAAGTCACAAACTAAGCCCGTAACTTCAGTCTCTAAAACTCTATTTTGTTATTTTAAATTAGAAACTAACTCAACTTGTTACTTTAGTTTGAATATAAAATTTATTTTTTTTAATTTAACAATATTTAGTTTTCTCAAAACAACCTTATTCACTTTTTTGAGATTCAAGCTCTTTTTATGAAGTTTCTCAAAGGTCACATTGATGTCTTATGCATTATTTGAAACATCATCTTAAGAATCAACATACTCATTATTCATAAAAGAAAAAAAAAACTACAAAGTTAGCTTTATCATAAGAAGACTTATTATTCTTTTTTTCATTAAAGTCATCATTACTACAAAAGCTATTCATGGCCTTTTTGCTCTTCATAAAGGTAAGACACTAAAACTTTATGTGTTCAAACCCTTACACTCATTGCGTTGTACTTTTCTATTCATTTTAGAAAAACTCTTCTCTTTTTTAACAAGTTTCTAATTTTTATTATAATCCCTTTCTTAGATCTAAAGAAAATTTTAAACTTATTGATAAATAACTCCATCTCTTCATTGTCCAAAAATTCATCATCATATTATATTTCAACTATTTCCTTAACAGACTTAAAAGTCATAGATTTACGTTTCTTCATTTTAATAAAACTTAACTCACGGTTTAGAAGGAACCTATTAATTCTATTATCTTAACAAAATCTATATCTTTGCTTTCCTTTATATCAGTAACCTTAAGATGAAACCTTTTAAGCAAACTTTTAAGGACTTTTTTAATCACTCAATTTTCAACAGTCCTTTTACCTAGATTAAACCTCTAGAGTTTAACATATCATTCAACTTGTCATAAAACTCACTAAAGTTTCCATCTTCTTGCATTCAAATTTCTTTTAATCTAGAGGTTAGAATCTGAAATTTAGAATTTTTAATAATTTTTATACCCTTTTAGGTAGTCTTTAAAATATCTTAAGCCTCTTTAGCAAACTCACACATATATATTCTTTTGAACCTAAAGGTGAAAATGCCATGAAAATAATATTCACAACTTTGTTATTACTATTAAGTCCAAAACTTTGTCCAAAGCTCGAAGTCTTTAAGACCTAAAACTCCATTAAGAATATATGAAGGTGGACTTTAAGTCTTTTCAAGAGACATCCATACGTTCATTTATAAACTTAAAAAAAGCTCTCATCCTTACTTTTTAATTCAGGTAATTATTCCCACCAATGTATGGTAAAATAAAAAAACTTTGAGATCTATTTTCTATCTAAACAAAACTAATAATTAAGAATTAAGTTTAGCCTCTAATATTAAATGAAATTTTCTATATTTAGACCCTTAAAATACCTGATGGAGATGAAAAGTGTTTTACATAATGAAAGACTTAAATTATTACCAAATTAAAATACATTAAAATTTATTAACTTAGATCAATAGTTCTTAAACAATTCAATAACAAAATGCTATAATCATAAACAAATTTCAAAATAATAAGGACAAATAAATTAGAGAGACAAGAATTTTTGTAATGAAAGGATATATTATGAAGAACGTTTCACAAGACAAAAACTCAAACACATAAAGCGATTATCACACTCACTAGGTTAAACATTTCTAAATATTTATATTCCTTTTTTCGAAGTCATTGTTCGTATATTACTTTTTATCTAATACTATTCATGTTTAAACACCAGAGTAACACTGACTTGGCATCATGATACTATCCATGTACTGTTTATATATCACCATTTATATACTATTCACTACTTGAGAGGAACATTATAGCAAGCTCCATAGAAATTTTGCTTTTCAAGCACCAAACAGGTGTTAACTTGGCACTAGGTCACTAACCATCACTGTTCACAGTAGTATTGTTCACTTGCTCGAATGTTAGGTTGGCATGATTTTGGTGCCATGATTTGAACATTATATATTGTTCATTTCATTGTTCACATGCCTTGTTTCATTAAACATTGTTCACATGACACTGTTTATTACACTTTACACATTCATCACCGTCCATCAAACTCAACCACCTTAACACGATCTAAGCCAACAAAAATCTAAACTTAACATGGGTTGTTTAATGAAAAGAGATTGAGTAAATAATTTAGTTTACTTGATGGCTAAGTAAGAAAAGATTAAAATAATCTACCTTGAGTTTTTTTTAAGATTGTTATTTTCTAAAGAAAGTGAGAGATAATTTTGATCATTGATGATATATTTTATCTATGGTTATGGATGAATCCTTAACCATTAAAAATTATTTTCCTTAATTTACATATTTTTGTCTATTTCTCTTTCATTTATTTTGCATATTGAATTAATTCTAGAATTCCTCCCCAAAAGTTTTGTTTGTGTTATTTTAATAACTTGTTAATTAAGAACAATCTTATGCAAAAAAAAAAAAAAATGACCCCTTATTTGTTACTATACTTATTGACAACCCAATTTTAAGTAAGGAGTTAAGTGGTATACTTTATAATATATCAATGGATTATGATACTTTGCTAATTTTAACTTTGATTAAGTACAAAAGTATTTAAATATCCAAAAATTTATCTCAAAATTTGCATTTAAATAATATAAAAATTAAGGTGATATTTATTTATTAAATAATAAATTTTTATAATTATTTATTACATATTTTTACTATTCATACAAGATGTTTCATTTGAAGTGTTTAACATTGTTGTTAAGTATAAAAATATTGAAATGCATCCCATTTTGCAAAGTATTAGGGTTAACATACATCATGTTTAAAGCTCATAGTATACCTACAAAGTATAGTAAATTTACTCTATACGAGGAGTATTTCATAATACCTCATTCTAATGAAGATAAAAATAAGTCATTGGATGAAGGATTTACCTATAGAAATACAATTGTAAGCACTACTAAGCGATATAATGACCAATAAGAACTTAAGTCAACAATGAAAAAATGTTTTCTAAAATTAATAGTAAAATTATTTTTTGAGTCTTTATTTTTTAATATGTTATCAAAGTCAAATTTAATCTCTCATTAAAATTTTTTTATTTTCTAAAAATTGTACATAATTCTATTCTAATCCAATAAAAAATTACGAATAAATAATAACATTACATTACATTATCTTTCTTTTTTTACATTATCTCTATTTTTCTAAAAATATATATATAATTATCATTTTTCTTTTTAACTTTTTACATAATTCTTTCCTAATTTAATAATCATTTTCATTTTTTTAACGAAAAAGAAATAAAGCTAAACAAGACTATTAGGCAAACATCTTAGTTCTAAGTATTAAATATTTAATTCTCAATTTTGTTATTTTCATTTTTTAATTTCTTTGACTATATGAAATATAAATAAAATTATAAGTGGTATATTAATAGTAATCCTTCTAAACTAAAATCATATTTTGTGTGCACTATTAGCTAAATAATACTTAGTGATAGAAATTTTGCGATACAATTTTATTTCATCATGACAAATATCTATCATAATGAAAAATCTATAAGAAAATTGTAACAAAATTTTGGCCATGCAAATTATTTTCTATATTCATAGAAATTAATAAAAGGCACATATTATAAAAGATGTAAGAATTCCCTTTCACCATCCGAATTTTGTAATAGAATTCTATCGATGCACCTTTTCAAGATAAGAAATTGTGGTACATATTTAAATATATACAAGAAAAAGAAAAAAAAAAACACCTAAAGATAAAAATGTCAAACAGGCTAGGATGTGAGCAGTGAACCTTGGCCTAACCTGAGGCAAGCTAAACTAGGCCCGGGCTCAGTGGTTTTCACATATTTTATTAATAAAAAAAATTTTTGGTTTAATTTATTAAGGGCCGTCATAGCCTAAATGGGCCCAAGCTTACAGGTTGTGTTAGGCCTCACCATTTTTTGGCGAGTCTAGATTTGTCAAGCCGAGTTTGCTCGATCTGTTTGACACATCTACCTAAAGATATGAGACAAATACTTTAAATTGAATATTTAATTTTACTACTAGTTGGAAAGGATGTTTTATGACTAAAAATGTTGCCAAAAAGTAAAAATATTTGGCGCCACTTCTAGATGCTGTAATCAACTTTGGGAAAATGAAAATTAAATTAGGCGGTCACTGATAGAGAATGGTTTGGCATTATGCAAAATAAAAAATGAGAGAACTTTTAAATTTTGTTATGACACAAATTTTTACTGCCAAAACTAATTAAAGAAAAATATTACTAAATTTTGTTAATTTTTTATTCTTCAAACTTAATTACAATAGAATTTAAAATTTATCAAAATAAAACTTGAATTATAAATTATAAGGTCGTAAAGATGACATATGGACTTAGATGGAAATAAATAATAGTAGTTCAATAATAATAAATTATTTTTGAAGTAATCTTCAAGAAAAAATTAAAATTGCACAATCAATTAAAAAAAAAAAGGTCTCTACAAGTAAACTATGACATGTATAATTAACCAATTCAAGCAAACAGTTTTTAATATTAATATCTCTTCATAGCATTTTATTGTAAATTGTTAAGGTTAGTTTGCAATAATGATATCTTTTGGAAAGCTACTTGTCACGCCCTAACTTAAAAGTCGCTATGTAACAATCATCGCATACTTTGCATTATGCACCATTAATATGGAATGTCTTATAAGAGTTCGCAAGACTCTTAAATATCATACATACTATACTTATAAATAAATACATATATGTACAATATATTCATCCAAACTAAAATATTTATCGTACTTAAAAACTACATATAGTATAGTGTTTACAAAATAAATATATATATATCTAAATTTAAATAATATCCAAATTACACAATATAAAATATCAATATATAACATGTAAATATTTAACTAGTGGACCCTAAGGACATGAAATGAGTCAATGATCTATACTACAAATAATGTAGTGACAACTACAACTACCACTATTACAAGGAAGCAAATGAAAAACCTAACATGAAAGTAATAAAGTGAGGCGATGAGTATAAAATATATGCAGCAAGTGAATTATGAATCATTTTATAAAAATTATTTTGTCAAATCACGGCCGACTCACTAGCATTGGTTCGAATAGCTACGACATAATGATTGTTACGTCTTCACATTGCCTTTTACTAAGTGAACTATCCAACAATGTTTTCCTTTATACTAACCTCACCTAATAGCCAATTACTTATGTGACTTCTACAAAAAATCTGTCTATAAGTTATTTTATGTAGTACTACAAAAACACTAATACATTACCAATAAACATAGTTTATAAGATAAATCATTTAAATCACACACACGCGTGTGCACACACACACACACATATACAAAATCGTAATAATATTTACATAATCAATATCATAAATATTCAAAATAGTAGTAGCATGCAAATTACAAGCTTTATTTGATGTCAATTCATTTGTATGCTAACATATCATCCCAATAACTTGAAATAGCTAAAAAATAATTTACTAAATCAAAAAATGCGCTTCAAAATAATTTTTTAATGAATTAAATATTACACATAATTTATTCACTATTCAGGGAAGGGTGCATGCTCCCCTACTAATCCACTCACTAACTTGAATCTCTTCCCAAATTACTTGTGCCTAAAGAATACAACATGTATTTCTGTTAAAATCCAAACTTTAATAAAATACTTATCTACCCCAATATAAAATATACATTGATGATGAATATAAATTTCTAAGTTAACACATATACTGAGGTTTAAGTCTACACAATTATTTATAAAAATAGTAAAATTTTTAGTCAAAATCAATCTTTAAGAATAATTTGATAATTTTAAAATGTTAAGGTCAAAATTTTAGAAAGTATTCTCTTGAAAAAAATAAACTAAACTCTTTAAACATTCTAATGGTTTTTGAATCACTGAATTTAAAAGTCGTTTAAGAGTTTAAAAGTAACTTATAAAACAAGCGAAGAGAGTGTTAGATGCCACAGTGTGCTACAATAACTTACTACAATAATTTTCAAATTTTAAAAGCAAAAGCACTAAGGCCTCGCTTGATCAAATTTTTACATGGTAAAAATGTGAAAAAAAAAAAAGAAGAAATAGAAACTTTTGACAGAGCAAATAAACTCTAAATTTATCCCATAAAACTAATGATTATCTTATTGGTATGAACTGCATAATTGATTATGGAATTAGTAAAGGATACCCATTCTTTTCTTCTAGTAGAAACAATCAAGTTAATGATGCACTGCATACATTGAAACTGACAGGTTAGCATAAAATGCATGCTCAACATTATTCTACACACGAGCCTCATTTAAAACCATATATCTCTCCACTTCCACATTACAAAATGAAATGCATATTTAACATTATTCTCCACATGTGCATCATTTAGAATCGTATGTCTCTATTTTTCAATACAACAAAAATGACTATGGCGAATATTCTTCATATCATAACCTCAACTTGCTAATGTTCATTATAACACTAAGCCAAATATTCAACAATCGAGCTTGGTATGTGAAAGTAATGTTTAAGGATAGATTATCAAAGATATAAACGATGAAGATTATGAGATTAGTTATGATATAAGTTAAAGAACAGGAACAAACATATTGCCTCATCTTCTACTTTCATTCAACATCGCAGTTGATTGAATATCAAGTTCTTTATCCAGTGATGTATGTGTTGCACACATGTAAGGTAACAAGCAACAGTTACGCCATTAATTAAGCATGATGGCATGATTTTCATGCCCAAAATAAATCACTTTAAAGCAAAATGTGTCATTAATGGATATAAATGGTGACTTTGAGTAATTAAGACTGATATAGATGCATCTTTTTGCATTTGTTGTATCAACATAACTCACAATTATTGAACCAACCTTTTTAAAGATAAACATTGTTAAGTGAACATTCAATTAATTAGTGAAGAAGTGGAAGATAAATTTACAGAACTTGGTAGGTTCTATACTTTAGCAAACATTCATGATAACATAAAAAAAAAAATGTAGAGTGCGTGTGTTATATCAAAAGGCTTACCTTGCTAAAGAAGTAGTACACACAATGGTTGCTATAGATTCAAAAGAATTGTTTGTTAAATTGTTCTTATGCTATCATGTTTTGTAAGACGAAATTTCAAATATGACAATTTATTGACTTGTTTCAAACTTTTGTATACGATAAATCTTTATTTATAATGTTTTGACATATTTTTAATAAATCATTATTTTCAGTGTAAAATTAAAATATTTGTATCTGTCCTATCTAAGTACAGTCACTTATATAGAAATGGATGAATTAATACACTAATTTGATATTTTAAATCTTTTATTAGACTGATTATTGCCATTGATGGTACTTTTTGAAAAGAATGCACAAGAAAATTTTGTTCGTTGTAATTGCTTTAATGAGAATGATCAAATTTATCAATTGGCATTTTGAATTAGGAATTTGAAGAATAATACATTGTGCAAATGATCTTTTCTAAAATTGAGAGGAATAGTTGGGGCTGTATCTAATTTAGTGTTAGTATCAAACCATTATAATTATATTGAGAATGGGTATATGTAAAGTGTTTTCTAAATCATCGTATAAATTTGTACATACCACATTTATAAGAATATAAAGGGAAAATATAATATGATATTAATATAAAAAATGATGCATTCATGTCGAGGTATTTTCTTACAGTAAAGGTGTTAAAAGGAAGCGAGTTCAATCAATATTTTGCAAAATTGAGAGTATGCATCCATAAGTTACAAAATATTTAGAGATAGAAGTTGGCTTTTATAACTGAGCCTAACCACATTTTTCTTTTTGAAGATATTACACGTTGGCCATCAATATAGCAAGAAGCATTAACGCAGTATTAAAGGACATATAAACCTTTCAATCGTGACTTTAGCTAATTGCAATCACACTATGTTACAACAATGGTTTTATGTTAGAAGAGTGGCAGCTATTGCATTCAAGGGTTACCTAGCTGATGTGTCACAGAAGAAAGTTGACGGCAAAGAGTAGTCATGTAAAATGATAGTTTATTTTGTATCCCAAGTTAAGTTTGAAGTTAAAAACAAGAACAATCACTTAGTTGTGAACTTATGCAATAAAACATGTACTTGTCGACTATTTAATCTACAACAATAACCTTGTGCACATAAGCTAGTAATAATGAAACACATTTGTGCAATTAGCACTCCTTTTATTCAGATATTTGCAAAAATAGTACACTTTATATCAATGTCTATAGATTTGATTTATCAATTTGTGATGGTAGTCACAGATAATGTTTAAGCCATTATAGTTAAGCTACTAATAGGATGTATTCATACTCGAAGACCTAAGAAATAATGAATGCCACTGGTAAGAAAAGATGTCATTTGTAAATGTATTCTCATTGCAAGTAAGTCGATCACAATTGAAAGACATATCAAAATGTAATTGCTCCTCCTACTAATTAATTTTCTTGTAACCACTTATGTACTACTAAATTATGTACTTTTTATTTAGTTTTTATGTATTTGAGATAGTTCATTGATAACAAAAATGCATGCTAGTAATTTAACGTATAATAGTATTACTAATAAATGCATTTAGTCCATAAAAATAGTTACATATCATTATTAAATATATCATGTTCATAAATCAAGTGTCTTTTTCTACTTAAAATAGATCTTTACTCATGTGTAAATTCAAATAGTCTATTAAGTGAATATATTTACATGTAAACACTTCATAAGCACCATTGCTCATAGTTGATGAGATATGCCATCTTTGATACATTCGTACCTTACAAGAGATGAATTGTCAAAATCTCTCTCATAGGCTATAACTTAATCTTTTGCCTAAGATAATGCAAGAACATGCATAATGATTGAATTCAAACTTTGAGTGAGATTACGATGATGAATCATAAACTATGATTTCTGGTTTAGCCATGTCAAATGCACATGCAACCTAATGGTTCTGCATTCTCTTGCGAGGATATACACAACATCCACCTCTGACCATAACTTAATAATCCCATGCTTAATCTCTAATAAATAATGATCTATATCTTCATTCGTAAGTAATGTTTCTTGTTGACTACAATACAAATATATAACACATTAGAAAAAATTTTAACATAATTTTTCTTGTAATATGAATGAATACCAAAGTTTTGTCATACGAAGAAATAATAATACACTTCTAAATATATTTATCATTTTACTCAACTTTTGAAAACTATATATTCAATACAAATATGACTCAAGCATCCTCAAACAACAAAATATAAGTTATAATTCACTTACATAAAAGTGGGCTTAAAGAAATGTATAATGTTGGAAGATCACATTTAGACAAAACACTTGTCGGTGTGCTACCATATATAGGTACTCATCTATATGCTGATGTAAAACGATATAGCACAACATGTAAGTGACCAAAAATACTTTTACAACAAATCATCAATCAACATAAGGACTAAGCACTAATCAAATCATCTAGCCAATTGCTACTATCAAGAATGTCACGAATTTATTGAGGTGTGATCAGAACAATTATTTCTTCTTTAAACACATTTGGACACTCAAGCCACTTCATGAATGCATTGTAAACTTTTATAGAGATAGAACTTATGAGATTAAGGTTCAACCATTGCAAGTTATATGTAGGTAAGGATTTACTTGGTGGCTTCCTCTGTCACCTTGACCAATTTAACATTGATTTAATTTTCCCTTAATCTATTTTTATGCCTGAGGTGTAACAATATGACCCAAATACTCCAACTCCTACTAACCAAATACAAACTTACTAATTTTAATGAAAAATTGGTGTTACCTTAATATTTTAAAAGTTTGTCTAACATGTCCAAGATGCATGTTTTAATTAGGGCTAAAAATCAAAACGTCATAAAAAATAATTAATACAAATTTACGAAGACAAGGTTCGAATATAGGATTCATAATTGCTTGAAAAATAGATGATGCATTACAAAAACCAAAAAACGTGACTAAATATTCTTAATGACCATTGTGAGTACAAAAAGCAGTTTAGAAATATCTAGAAGGTGTATCCGTACTTGATGACAACCAATTCTTAGACCTAGCTCAGTAAAGTAAGTTGCTTCATTGAACTATTCAAGCATATCATCAACTATATGAATTGAAAATCGATCTTTAGTGGTTATGGCATCAAGTGCCCTATAGTTAGCACAAAGTGCCACATCTTATCTTTCTTTTTAACTAATAAAATAGTAGATAGAAAAGGACTAGTAGTTTAGTACTTGACATTATGAGCCCTAATTTTAACATGTCAAGAACTTATTTTTCAATTTTAGCTTTTTAAAAATAAGCATACATGTAGGTTCTCGTGTTGATAGGATTGGTTCCATCTTTCAGAGTGATTCAGTGGTCAATCTCTTTTGTTAAAGGTAGTTTATTTGGATCTTGAAATTTTTTCTTGAATGCTTTAATCGATTGTTGCATGTCTAGGTGGATATCTTACTATGCTTGATTTATCACAAATTGTAGGTAGACCACAAATATAGAACTTCTTTACAATAATTCCTTTGAAACATCTTTCAAGCCTATGCTTGAATGAGTTATGCATTTGTTCCTTGTAGCTTGTGAGTTTCTTTTTTCAATTAGAACTCCATTGTCATTTTTTTCCAATTGCATACGACTATTCCTTATTGTTCTAACCATTGTACGCCTAGCACCAAGTCCAACCCAATTAATGGCAAAGAGTAGAGAGTAAGAGAAAAAAGAATACCTTGAAGTAAAACAAGCACATGCTCAAACCTCCATTACCACTTCAATGGTTTTCTGTTGGTTACCTTGATTTTAAATGGCTCCGTTGGAACCATAAGTGTAGCATTTCAACTACCTTTTCATTAATGAAGTTGTGTGTGGAATCACTGTTAATGAGGATAACTACCTCATGATACTCAATTTTAGCTATAATTCGCATGGTTTTAGAAGTTGACCATCTAGTTAGAGTATGGAAGGAGATTTAGAGTTCAGTTTGTTCTGATACCAACTGACATAGTGAGATAGCAAAAGAAATAATAAATTTCTTAAAATTAAGAGAAAAAAAATTTTATTATCCCAAAAGTTATATTGAAAAAAAAAAAGAATAACTAATTTATACTAATTTTAAAACATAGAGTTCTAATAATATTAGAATATGAAATTCTAATAATTTTAAAATAGGAAATTTTAATAATTGTAGAATATAAAATTTTAATAATTTTAAAATATAAAATTTTAATAGTTGTAAAACACAAAGTCCTTTCAAAATTCTTAAAATATTTCTAATTGTTAACTGTGTCATTCCCCTCCACTTGAGAAAAACTCATCCTCGAGTATGCTACAGTGTCTGAATATAATGGCTTTTCTGATATGTGAAATGGATAAATATCTACTACATTAAACATTTTAGAAATGGCCATTAACTCTAGTAGATCCACAACATAAGCATTATTATTAATTTTCTTCATAATCTTGTATGGTTCATATTTCTTAAACTGTAATTTGTTGTAAGTTACTATAGAAAATCTTTCTTTGCGTTCGAGGCAAGCCTAACACAAAATTCATATATAAATCTTTTCAAATATTTTTTGGGACAGGTAAAAGCAAATACAAGCCAGTGTTTTGAGAATAACCCTTGGCAGTTTGACAAACATAACATCGTTGCACATACTTGGATACATCTCTTCTTATATGTAGCCAATAATACCTTTCTATCATTGTTGTCATTGTCTTATCACGTTCTAAATGACCAACTAGACCTTCTTTGATTACCTTTGATTTAATTATTTCTGGTAGCTCATCTGTTGATTGTTCTGTCTTTATTGCCAAAACTGGCTTCACAATGACCATGTGTACTTTTTTTTATTCTTTAATTGTTGCATTCATCTCATGGGTCGATTGTGTAAGTGTAAAGATAATTCACCCTTCTACTTTTGAGGCTTTGGTCTCATAACCTCCTTTTATTGGTAATAACGTAAATTTTTTATTATTATTCTCTAACTTATAAGTATTTTATCGTCCATCATGTTGTGCATCTTCATCAAACTGTCATAGTCTATAAAACAACAAGTGACACGCATCAATATTCACTATATCACAATAAACCTTATCCTTATATTTATCGATAGAGAAAGATACTTTGTATCGTTCAGTTACTCAAATCTTTTCTACTACTTTGAGCCAACTAATAGTGTATGATTTTGAATGCTTATCTATTTACAACCCCTGGCTTTCTACCACTTCTCTTTTAATAATATTTTCGCAACTACCATTGTCAATTGTAACGTCAAATAGGCGGTTAGTAATGGTGCACCTAATTCAAAATAATTGATGCCTTTGAATCTTATCTTATTATTTTGGTGTCAACATCATTCTCCTCATCACATAATTCTAACAATCCATGTCATCATTTTCTTCATATTATTTAGTATCCCCATCTGAACCACAATAAATTTAATCTTCATCTTCATCTTCTTCTTTCTCTCGTTCTATAATATTAATAGCTTTTTTACAGGGATAATAACTAGACCTATGACCAAAATTGATTGCATTTAAAACACTTTCCTAGAATAGGTTTAGCATATGAATTCTCAACTTTAGACTTGTCCTTAAATTCTATTACATTCTTCTTTTCAGCCACTTTCTCCTTTTTGTACCGATCGTTACGTGCAGAAATGTCAAAAGTTGATTTCTACTTGTTATTAAGTATCCTATAATTATCTTTACCACAAGTTTTGCGAGGAAAGTTTGATTTGTTCTTCTCTTGCAATGCTAACTCTGCCTTTAATGCAATATTATGTGTTTTTGATAAAGTGCTTATGACATGTACCCTAATTTTGTCATGGATAACCAGTTTTAAGCCGTCAAGATACATTACAACCTATTGCCCCTCTATTTCACTTAAATCATTCATTTTCGCTAATATCAAAAACTCAGCAGTATAATCATGGACAAACCGTTACCCTTGATGGCATCTCTGGTATTTTTGAAACAAGATTTGCTCATAATCAGGAGGAAGAAAGTCTTACCGCAATAGTTGTTTTATTCTATACCAAATCTTGACTAGTGTCTTTTCCTCACCGTGTCTCCTATTTCATAATCTCTCCCACCATGCAAAAGCTCCACCCTTTAATTTGCATGCAACAAGCCTCACCTTACTTTCTTCTGAAATCTCTATATAATCAAAAAATCTATCTACTTCTGCAATCTAATTCAAAAATTTTTCAATATTTAAACTCTCATTGAAATTAGGAATATTTACCTTCAATTGATATTCATTGGAATATCTATCAATATTAAAATAATCGTTACAACGTTCAATTGGTACATTCCTAATATTTCTTGTAGGTGTATTCCTAATATTTCTTGTAGGTACTTCTAAATAATCTTCTTCTTTATCTGAATCTTCTATACGAGTTTGTTGTTTATGTCTGTATGCAGAAATAGGTATGCCAATAGGTTGCCTGTAGACTATATTTTCCTCAGTACGTGACCTTTCGACACCCTAGTTCCTGTTGGCACTAACACTTAAAGCATCAATTCAATCTACAATTTCTTTAAAATGTCATTCTAAATGTTGGATTCTGCAATCTAGTAATCAATGCACCCTGTTGATCTTGCGCTGCAAGTCGTGACATCTTAATTCCCTTATCTATGCCATGAAAATTGCCACTATCTGCAACTAAGTTTTCTACTATTAGAGAATGATAGAAACCTTACTTTGATACCAACTGATACAGCGAGATAGAAAAAAAAAATGATAAACTTCTCAAAATTAAGAGAAAAAAAATTTTAATTATCCCAAAAGTTATATTAAAAAGAAATTAATAACTTATTTATATTAATTCTAAAACATAAAGTACTAATAATATTAAAATATAAAATTCTAATAATTTTAAAAAATAAAATCCTCATAATTGTAAAATATAAAATTCTAATAATTTTAAAATACAAAATTTTAATAGTTTTAAAACACAAAATTCTTACAGAATTCCTAAAATATTTCTAATCACTGACTCTGTCACAATGGGCTTTTCTAACTCCTCATTCATGTCATCTTCATTGATTGTACTGGCGTTCCCTTATAGCAAAAAGAGTTAAAGTCCTTGACATTTATGACCCAAGGTGAATTTGTTATCACAATTGAAACAGAGGACCTTTTGCTCACCTTTTCTGCATTTCCTCTCAAGTGAGACGTTTCATGGATAGGGTTAGATTTGATTTTTTTTGGGTAGAAAGGTCAAGCTGCGAGCAGTTGGATTGTAGAGGCCGTATGAATCTTCGCTGGCGATTTAGCTCTCATTCGGCCAGGCTCATTGCTTCCTTTAATGATTTGGGTTTAAACATCCGAATAATATCTGTAATTTTTGATTTATGACCTCCTAGAAACGTTCCAACTAGCACCTTTTGGGTCCATCCTTGCACCCGATTTCCAAGCTTTTCAAACTCTCTCTGATAGTTTCTTGATGAGCCCACCTGTTTCACTCTTTATAAAGCCTCATCAAAATCTTTAAACTATGTACGTTCTAAATGGGCCCAGAGTTCTTTAAAATTTGTCCACGTCACTTCTCTCTCTTCTTCTTTGTAGGATCAACGTAACCACTACCACCATTGAATAGCTTCACCCTCAAGATGGAATGACGCTAATGCCACTTTTTTGTACTATCAGGGTACCTTGGTATTCCATTCGGTTGGATCATCGCCTGAGTATCTTGGAAATTCAAGCTTTGCCAACTTGGATGAGAACATTTGTCATGCCCCTTCCGTATGTTCATTGGAGTTGCCTCTATTGTTGCGAAAATGACCATTACGGTCATTGGTGTTGCTAGTAGATCCTTCTTTGTTGAAGAGCAAAGCTGCTGATAACCTGTTTATGGTTTCCACCATATGATGTAATTTTTCATTAAGACCAAGTTTCAATTGACCCATACCGTCTTGAAGTCCTCCTAGCCCAGCCTCTAAATTGTTCGATTCTCATCCTTGCTAGTTGCCATCGTATAATAGTTATAGCTGCGATACTAAGTGATAGGTCCCAATCAAAACTATTATAAATAATTAGATAGAATTCTTCTTAGCGCAGAATGCCCCACAGTATTTGAATTTGAGTGAATTTATTTTATTACCGCATACTAGAATAGTTTAAATACATAAGAAAAAAACAACTTTCTCCTAAACTCACGATCTTAACAACTAAAAATAAGGACTAAAAACTATCAGCAAATAAATAGCTAATACTTATTCAAATAGCAAATAATCCCGAGCTGCTCCTAGTACGATCGTCCCACGTACTCTGCATGTTTCTCATGTTAGGAACCTTAGATTCTTCTTAGGAGCACATTGCGATCTTCTTGGCTTATCATGTTTATGGAGTATTCATTTCAAATTGTTTCAGAATTTTATGTTGTGATTGAATTTGTTTAATTTTAATTGTTTGATGAACTTGGGGTTTGATCCCTTTTCAGAGAAATAAAAAATTCCATAGCTTAGTGGATGCTTAAAACCTTATGTGTTTTGTTTGTTCTTTCTCTTCTCTAGTGTTTCTTTTTCTTTTTTTTTCTTTCTTTTTTTCCAGAAAAATGCCAGATTTGTATTGAACAAATGTAAATGCAATTGCTCCTGGAGACAAAGCATGATTCTTTATCGAAAATCGCAGTATCTTAAATTCAAGTTTCTGTAATCGGAGTGGCCAAAATTCAGATAACTTGTTATTACCATTACAAGATAAGAGACTAAAATGTGTTCAGACTGGTAGGTTTTTTTAGCATCGACAAAGTAGAAATTATTAGATTTGCGCAAGCAAACTTTTAACTTCCTTTCTATGTCACCAACTCGTACATGACCGAAGTTTAATCAATTATTTCTCACATGTGCAAGTGGATGATCCTTCATTCTTTTGGTCAATTCTGAAAATTGCTTAACAAAATTTCTTTTGGTCAGGGGGCAGGGATAAGGTGGACTATGACTACTTTGGCGATGTTCTGATTTCGGACACAACATTTCGAATTGATGCATATAATATGATTTATGCACATTTTTAGGAATTAATCATCATGGACAAAACTTATTTGTTTGGAGGCGCTTTCTTGCTTGGTGACAGTAATGACTCATTTATGTGGTTCTTCAGGACGGTAGGATATTAATTTTATTTTAGAGCAATTTTTTTTATTTCATAGTAGTTATTTTTTTTATGTTATAATACATACGGCACATAATAATTTTTGTATTAGATATTTTAGATCAAAATTGTGTTAGTTATTTATTTCATAAAAGTGTTTTGGACGCGTTTTTAGATCAATTATATTATTATAAAATTTAATAAATAAAAGTTTAAAAAAATTTAATTTAAAATTTAAGTAGACTAAATTATTATATTCATAATAATTAACTATAATTAAGATAATTTAAAACTTGTATAAATTAATAATTAGATATGTATCACATTAACTATTATTTATAGATATTAATATAATATATTTCAACCATTTATTAAATTATCTAGTAAAAGCACATTTCATATTAATTAAAAAAATAATTGACTCAATAATTTAATTTTTATTAATAAAATAAATATAAATATAATTTTTAAATAATATGTATATATATATGTGATCGAGTGCGTGTACACGTAGAAAATAATAAATGTCCTATCTTTAAGTGTTGTTTGAACTATTGATTCATATAAATGAATCTAATCAACTAAATTTACAATGAAACTTATATAAATTGTTGATCCAATTTGAGTACTTTCACAGTATAAAACTGAAGGGAAATAGCAACAAGTAATTGAGTTTAGTAATTCTTTGTATAAGATTATTGACTTTAAAAATATAACAATATAAAAATAATAAAATTATTTTAAATATTAACAGAATTAAAATCACCCCCTATTTCAAAGAAAGAAGGAATGCTCTTTTATTTATTTATTACATTTTAAGTATTAGTATATTTTTAAAAAATTAAATATTAATTCGGTTTCATGTATTATTATATTAAATATATATTAATTTATAATATAATATATTACACTCAATATAGTATAAATATTTATTTAATTTAGTGTTGTCCAGTGTAATTCAATCCGTGCTGCTGCGGAGGGAGTCTTGTATTGTTAATTTAGTTGTCCGCGTGGGTATTGAAAGGTACAGTGAAAATTAAGCGCGGCAATTCAGGCAGGGGTACGGACGAAAATATCCCAATGCAATGGATCTTAGAGTGCAGCTAGTTCGCATTGCGGGGACCACCACGTCACCATCCCCTATAATAATATTAAGTAATGCTTTTTAACTGGGCGTGCGATGCGTGTGCACCGTCCCACCATTCACCCCAAAAAAAATCCCCACGCTTTCTTTTTCTCTCTCCGCGTTGATGGTAATATTTTAACGTCAGATAAAAATAATAACTTCTCATTCAGCATGCATATCAAATTCTTCTCCAGATTGAAGACATTTTTTCCGACGAACTGTAAAATGGGAAGCCCACAGAAATTTAACTTTTTCTCTGTTTTCACGGGATGTCTATAAATTTCTTCCTAAGATTATTAAATGGGATGAGTAAATAAATTAAATAAAAAAAAAACATAATTTATAATTATATTAAATTAAAAATTTATAATTTTTAACACATAATTTTATTGTGTTGTGATTATTAATTTAAATAAAAATATTATGTTAATTTATTTATAATTTAATAAATTTATTTTA
>CP135538.1:4362491-4405395 GCA_032402905.1 Khaya senegalensis | reverse complement strand
ATCAATAATTATAAAATATTTTAATTTTTATTATATAAAGTATTTTTATACTACAACAATTGTATTGTATAATTTTAAGAATTTAATATAAATTATTTTTTAAATAATATAATAATATATTAATAATATTCATTTTAAATTAATTAAAAATTTATATTGTTAAAAGTTTAGAATATAAATTAGTACATAATATAAATAAATTTAAGAACAAAAAAAATAAATAAAGATGAGTAAATTAGAGTTTCAATTATAAAGAATAAATAAATTAATGGTCTATTTATTTTTTAATTAATCAATTTAGGGTTAGAAGAAAAATAAGTATATTTTTTTTATAAAATTTGTTACAAAATAAAATTATCACAAATTTAAAAGGAGGTATATAATAAAATTTTATTTTTTTTAATACTCTATATACTTCTTTATAAATAAAGTTTGTACATTCATTTGAAATAAGTAGAAGAAAATCTTGGGAAAATTTATGAATTTCTCTCTAAAAAATTTTTTTTTGCCTATTTCTCTTTGTATATATAGTTGAACTGATGGTCTATTTACAACTTTTATGTCCTTTCTTTTTATATTATTTTCTTTTCTTTTCTATTCATTTCCAAATATGAGTTTTATTATAGTGCTTATTTATTTATTTATACATGTCATTTTCAAATATGACATGTATGTATAGCAATTTACTAATACAAATAGACAGATACATTTAACAATAATAAAACTAATTTTAAATTTATTATATTAGTAATAAATATAAAATCAATTAATATTTGTATATATACTATTATATATACAAACTTATCTATTAATATCGTAAAATCATCACATGTCTTATATTTTTATTAGAATAAAATAAATAAATATATATAAATTATTATTTAATTTTAAACAAAAATTTTTTATAAAAGAGTTTATTGTTTTTATTGTTATTTAAAAATAAAAAATAATTAATTTCATAATCAATAAACCAAAACCTGTAAAAGAGTTGCTGATGATAGTTGCTAATAATTTAAAAAAAAAATAAAAATGAAAATAAAAATAAAATAATGATTTCAAGAGAACAATTTTGATATCATTATCACCAAAGATATCATTGGACTTCTTAGTTAGAAAATATTGAGAAATATAATATGTTAATGTGTGCAGCTGCTGGAACGAAAGCAACACTTTACTTTTAATAATTTCCTAAATAAATTCTAATCAAATAAAATAAAGACGTTTGGCAAGTAGTTTATTTTTAATTTTTTTTAGATAAACGATGATGCATCGTTTCAATGAGTCTAAGAACCAAAAAAACAATTAAAAATAAATGGCCACGAGGTTCTAGCAATTTAAGGTTGACAACTACTGTTAAAATTACCAAACATCATTTTATTTATTTATTACTAAATTTAAGTAAAATCACCTTAATATTAGAGAAATTTTTAGACTTGACAAATTCTATTAAAATTCAGAGAGGGGTTCAAGCATGCACAATATTTGCGTTGAACTAATCCAAAAATGCTTTAACTTTTTTCAATCTAACAAGTCCGATTAAACTCGGTTTAAATAGATTGTGTTGTGTTAAGTTCGGGCACAAGCCCACCATATAAATTAGGAGTGGAGTGGTTACATTTTAATTGAACTAATTCAAATCAATTAATTGAATTAGATTAGTTCAATTTAAAGATTTGTTTCCATTTAAAAAACTTAAACCAATAAGTATTAGTTTAATTTTCACTCCAGGTTTGATTCAAATTATAAAATCCAAAATTATCTAAAATTTTTTTAAATTTAAATTTTAATGACATAAAATTTTTTATTGGGTCCACATTATTTTTACAATACATTTGAGTACACAATAACAAATTCTAAATTATAAGTAAAATTTTATTTTTATCAACTATTTTATCGGCCACTTTATACTTATTATAATATTAATTTGAAGAGTTTCAATTTATATTTTTGGGCTAGGTGCAAACTGTTAAGTTGCATCATTTCAAATAGACACCTAACTAATAATATATAATAAACTAAACTAATAATTATTTCAATTTTTATTTTTGGGTCAAGTCTAAACTAATAAGTACCAATTTGTGTTGGTTCAGTTTACTATATATTGTTGATTTTGGATCGATTTAGTCTAAATAAAAAATTAATAATTTTAAATGCATTCAAAATTTAGACCAAAACTAATTCAAATTAACAACGCCCATCTCTAATATTAACATTATAATTTACATATTTAAACTATTTTATGTAGTATTTAGTCGTAGTTGAACAACTATAATAGAAAAATAAATAATAAATATTTATTTATAATATTTTATTAAATTATATCATATTAAAACTTTGAAACATAATAAGAAATAAGGTAAAGTAGAATATTTGTTAATAATAACTCTTAATTGATTAATTTAAGAGAGTGTTAAAATAATAATAGATTAAACAAATTATAAATTTAATTTTAAAAGATTCATAGCTTATTTTATAAATTAGAATTAGAAAATATAACAGTATACAAACTAAGATAATTAAGAATCATACTAAAAATATAGACATATGAACGTTATATCTATAGATCCAGTATATCATACAATGACTGAATACAATATTAGTGATAATTATCAATTAATTAATTTATTAAAATTTTTAATAATAATTGATTAAATAAAATTTCAAGTCAATTTGATTAAAATTTAAATTTTATTTATGAAAAGAAAAGAACAAAAATTTGAGAATTATAAAGAAATTGATTTAAAGAAATAGGGGTAAATGGGACTGGGTAGCCCAGTTCCATACCTGGGCCAAGCACGCCCCACGGGCCTAATCCTTCTGCCCAACTCACGTGTCCATCTTTACCTGTGTGTGTACTGTGTCGTGAACAGTATCCGACCAGGCGGACCCAATTGCCACCTCTGTCTAGTTCCAAATTAAATGACAAGTTAATTTTATATTAACATATTATTGTAAGCAAAAAGCCACATTACATCCCAAATTAAATAAAATTTTTACGTATCCTCCTTCTAAGTTGGAAGTTTGATAATGTGATTAAATATTTCTAAATTTTAAGTGTAAGGCTAAATGTACCCTTAAAAATTTGCAAAAATTCATAGAATGTAATGTTACAACTTTATACAATTATCAAAATAACAACTAAAATAAGGGTTTATATAACCTCTGAGTATAAAGTGTCATATATTAAAAAAAATAATAAAAAATAGTACACAATTAAATTTAGATTGAGAAAAAGCCCATCAAAAATACAAAAAAATATCGGGTATAATTTTTTTAAACTTATAATATCTAAATTGCACAAAAATATAAATAAAAATTAATGAGAAAGTTTTTAATCTATTAATCAATATAATTAATTGAGTAAAGATAGTTCTTAATTTTTAAAATCTCAAAAAATAAAGTAAAAGATAATCGTAAAATTAAATAGACTATATAAAACCAAGCAATTTTGAAATTATGATGTTAAATTCGTCACATCATTATAAAATAATGACTTTTAATATTTAAGAATTATAATAAATTATAATAAATAATAACTCAATAAATAAAATAATTTTTTTAACCATCAAAATAAACAAAACATTGTCATAACAAACATCCAAATCTATGTTCTACACTTAGGCAAAATGATGTAAATAATTCAAAGACTTATAAATTTTTTTTTTTCAAAACACTTATTTCTTTTTTAAAAATATTTAGCTAACTTTTATTTAGAGACTTTTCATAATAAAGAGTAATTAGAAAAATATAGTTAGAATATAAGAACGAAAATTTAACTATGATAGATCAAAACATATAAACAAAAATTTAATTCACTAAATAAAAATTATAGCTCTAAAAGTAAAATCTGCCAAGCTCTAACAACATTTTGAAATATCTTATAAAATATTTACTTAGAGATTTTCTATAATAGAAAGGAATTTAAATTTAAATCTCATAGTAAAAATGTATATAAATGATAATATGACTATAGCAAATTGAAATATATAAACAAAAATTCAATCTACTAAATAAAAATCAGAACTCTAAACTAAAGTCCATTAAGTCTTAAAACATTCAAAAATTCTTATCATAAAAAATTCCTCAATTTTCTTATAGAATACACCTTCATTCCATGTCATGTACCAGTACACAAAATACAATTATGCTTATCTTATGCTTTGTCTACTTTCAAACAAACTTATCAGTCATTATACATAATACATACAAAAACAAATGCATACAGATAAAAATACCATTGAGAATCTTTTAAGAAAGAAATCAAATTTTTTTATATGAAAATATACTATTTATAGAACTATAAATACAAAAATGCAATCATGTTTGTTAAATAATTTGAACATAAGACAAATCAATAACAGACCACTTTTTGTGATACTTTCGTAATGAAAATACATATACAAATACATTCACGAAAATAATATGTCTATTGTGATTTTTTTTTTAAAAAAAAAAAATCAAGTTTACTTGCTTCTATGATTGTTACAAAAAATTATCTTAAACACCTTAGTCTTAACCAACAATCAAAAGGAAGAAATTAAAATAGACACAATTAAGCAAATCTTTATTCTTAAGAACTAGATTAACTTCTTTCACAAAGAAATCAAGTGAAAAAGTAACCCCATAGAACTGAAAGAAACTCTGCGCAAAATAAGTTTGAAAATTGCTGACGACTGCCTAAGGACAAAATATTTATAAATTTGACAGACCACTTGAGTGCCAGCTTGGTGCTCTTTGGGTGCCAAGTTTATGTCCTTTGGCTGCTCAAGAGCCAGTTTGGCGATCAACTATTAACTCGGCACATGTATGTACGAATACTGCTCAAGCACTAAGTTGGCACTCACTTACTATTTATGTACATAACATTGTTTACATGTACGATACTATTTATATACACTGTTATATATGCTAGTTACTGAACTAAATGTGCCATAAACTCAATAATAAGATTACTTAAAATTATTGACCCCTAACTGCTCATAACATATAACATTCATTATCTATGCATAATTATATAATATACACTTAGGAAAAGGGAGTGTTACGAAAATAACATGCATTAAATTGTGTTTGGCTACTATATGCTGTTAAGGCCATAACGCAAACGTAGTTTAAGGCTATATTGGTGGAAACTGATGCTTTAATATTATATATGCTATTGTAATATTCTTTTGTGATTATCAAGTCGCTGGTTTTTGGTTTTTGAAGCGCAAGATTGAGAATGCGGTTGGGCGATGAATAGAATAAGTTGCGAGATGCTTAGCATGCTTAAGAAAAGGATCACACTAGAAGTTTATATGAAAGAAAGTGTTTTTATGAATCTTATGCATTGAATAGGAACTTAATGTGCTTAACTCATATTGCAATATTTTTGAGATATATATATATATATATTATTTCTGTAAAATGTTAATTGAGATCACTCGAAAATTTTCACATTAGAGTAGTTACTCTTGGTTTAGAGAAGTTCTCTACGATGAGGGAGAGTTAACAACTTTTATAACTATTTGTGACTTTTAAAAAATGAATTTAACACAAATTTAAATTCCTCTATTTTTCTTTGTTTACAAATAGTTGAAAGTTTTTAATTTGTATATTATTAAAAGTCTTTTCTGACTTAAACATAATGACTTTCTATCAATTGACTATGTTTATTTTGTATGGATTGAAAAGACTTATTGAAGGAAGACATTTAAATTAAACAGAATTCATCCTACAGATAAAGCAATTTGCAGGCAAAAAATCGATGTTAACATTATCAATAATAAGAATAAATTAATTAAATTTAAAAAATTAAAATATTTATATAATAGATTTTTAGATTAAAAAAAAAAACTCGCAATTCAATCTTGAGTTAAGTGGCAAGGATTCAACTCAAGTTTTTAAGAGAAGTGCCTTTGAATTTGTTACTTTCACAAAATGCAGGTTGTTCTATCTTTATATATTAAATATATGGCCTCAAGTTTTTTATTCATAACCTTATTTAATCCTTATCCTTAAACAATAAAATCCTTTCTAATCCCTAAACCTAACTCAACCCAACAACCTCCAAACTTTGAACTTCAATATCATCCAACACCTATTATCACTCTCCATTATCGCCAGGCACTCGTTGGCCTTTACTCTTGCTTGCTGCTCACAAGCCACCTCTCGCCAGGCCATCGCATGTCCCCACCAACCATCGTAAATATGTTACTATCCTAAAGTTATAAAACCCACCACCACCACAACTTCACAAGCTTTTGTCGACCGCTCACCCTTAAAATGCCTAAAAATTTATACATAATTTGTTTAAATTGTTATTATTTTAAAAGTTACACAAATTTTCAGGTGGCAGTGAATTTGTTGATTGGTTTAGTTTGTAGGTTTGGGAAAGGTAATATATATATATATATATATATATATATATATATAAAGGAATGTAAGCTCTTATTTTTCAACGTTTTGTTTGAGTGTGGACTGTGCAAAGACCAATTTACCCTTAATTTGCTTAATGGTGAGTAACGACACTGAAGGGTGGAGAAGAAATTGTTAAACTATATAAATTTTGTCTTTATTTATTTATTTGTTTTTGGGGACTCATATATAGTTATGATCAATATCCAAAAGTGAGTTTTCTTGCTGGTATTAACAAAATTTCAAATGCACACCATGATTTCATTGAATGATGTAGTTGAGAGGATTTAATGCAAGTCTCTTTTCAATCAAACAATATTCGGAATACAAACTCTCTTTCAAACTCTTTTTATACAAATAATTATATTCATGCAAATTGCTGTTATAATATTATATTATTGTAGTGAACAGTATTAAAAATACAAATTCTTATACAAACTAACACAAAAACGTATGTGACATTGTTATGTAATTTTAATTTAATACGTCATCTAACTTAAGTGAATCAATTAATACAAACTTATGCAAGAAAATTTTTAAAATTTCATTATTTTGGACACTATTTATGTAAATAATTAGTTTTACTTTATTCTTATTAAGTTGGTCAATTTTAAGGTTTTTGAACAATTTTATCCCATTTGACTATTTACATTTAAAATAACAATAAATAATAGATAAATATAAGTAAATATGATTTTCTATAAACAAATTATTATAACTCAGTGCCGAGTGTATTATTTCACATTCTTGTGATTTGAGTTTGCTTTCTTATTAATGTATTTTTTTTTATTTATAATAAATAACAAGTTGACAAATTTATACAATTTCAAGCCCAAGTCTGAGCTCGTCTTTTTGGACTTCATTTCTTTTGTCTACGGCTTCTCAGACCTTGTTTCTCGTAAAATAAAGCAAATATCAAGGATGTGAGTGTGTAGTTGATGATAACTCTCCAATGTTTAAGTTAACAATCTTTTACTAGACCAGCGGTCACAAATAAAAAGAGTGTTTAAAAAGTAAAACCAAAGAATGAGTTGAGAGAACGTATTTGTAGTATGTTTTGACTTTTTTTTTTTTTTAATATTGATGAGTTCTTTTTAAAATATAATGAGTTGAGAGAATGTATCTGTACTATATTTTGACTATCCCTTTTTTTTATTTGATGAGTTGTCCTTTTTATAGCCCTGGTTATGTGGTTATAAGAGGTGACTTGGCCATAACTACCTTATGGTTGTGAGTGAGTGGTTACTCAAGTTTTAAGTGGTTAAGTGGCTATAATTTTATGTGTCCTCTGAGATAGTGGGTGGTTATGTGGAGTACATGGCTTTTAAAACTGTTAATTATCCTCGGGTCGTAGGTCAGTACCTATATGCACTAGATGGTGGTATTCTTGGGTTCTAAGACTATATACACTGGAGGGTAATATCCTCGATTCCTAGAACCGTGAAACAGGTTACTGGGGTAACAAGGATTAATGCTTTGTAAATAATAAATTTGATCACCAAATAGATGGTTCTATTAAATGTGATGCTTTGGTATAATTTGTTGATTCTTGTGAACAAAAACATGTCTCTGATCTCAACATAGCAGATTTCCTATCAGGTTAAGAGCATAGGTGAGCGAGGTCAGCAAAGACAAGGTTGCTACATCTTAAATTTGTCTATCCAACAGTGTTAGAGATACAAACTATTTAGCTTCTTAACTGAATGTTGAAAGAATTTTCATTAATGAAAAGTATGTTTATCAATTCGGTAAGTAATGTCATTCATAATATATGAGTGAATTTTCTTATTTTAAATATATAAAAATATTTGTAAATTCTTTTATTTAAATATCATACAAAAAAAAATAATTTCAAATACTTTCTTAAATAAAGAGAATCTCAATATTCATAAATTTCATAAGAAAACATATTTCATAAAATATAAATGTGAAAATATATAAAACTTTCTTTATCAAAATATATATTATTTTCTTGTGTCACATATTTCATAAGTTCTTATAAATCAAAATTATATTTTATAAATTATAAATGTGCAATCGAATAAATATTTATTTCAAAAAAATATATTTAATTTACTCATGTCACATAGTATTACCTGTTATCTTAGTGATCTAATTAATTAATATAATGTTACTTGTATTTTCAGTGACCTGATTAAAAGAAAATTGTGTATATACTCATAATAGAATACTAACTGATCCAGATAAATAGATATTAACTATAAGTAATCAGAATATCGAACAGAATTATAATTATAATACTACGGATAAAGAAGCTAAAATTTTTTATTTCAATTTAATCATATAAGAATTATTTATAACATAATGGCTTGTGTTGATTTATTTATTAAATATTTAATAAATTTCACAATTAATTATTGACTTTTATAAAACAATTGTTCAACATTTAAAAATATATAACTTATAAGAATTCATAATATAAATACATTTATTGAATAATCAAATATTTCATAAATATTTAAAATAGTTTCGCAATTATAATGCAAAAGTAATCTAATAAATATTATGAATGGAATTACTTATCTCGACTTAAGATAAATTCTTTAATTACTTCTAACCATTGTTTGAAAATTTCGAATTTCTTATAATAACGAACTATCTAATAAAACACTTAAAATAATACATATATAAAATTTCTAGAATTCTATTACAATTATACTTACTGCTTATGAATTTTAACCAAAATCGCTTATAATTTTGAATTTTTAACTCTTATTTTATAAATTAAATCATGTTAAAACTTTATAAATTTATTAAGCACACCTAAAGATATCATACAAAAAAATTTTATGATATTTTGAGTTCAAAAAGATGTTTTAAAATTGTATATGATTTAATAGAAATTTTATAACTATTTATATACATTTTCAAATACTATGAAATTTACAAAACAGTAAATATGTGTACAAACTACTCTAAAAATTTTCATAATTTTTGAAGGTCTTTTGGTATTTTAAAATAATATATATTTAAAAAATTATGAATCTATCGATATAATTTTAGAATTAAGATTCACAAAATTGAAAATTCCTAAATATATAAATATATTTATAAAAATTATGAAATTAGAATAACAAACATTATAAATATATAACTTTATATAAAATTTCGTAACTTTTGAAAATCATTTGTCACTTCAAATAAATTTTATTTTACATTCAAATTGTAAAATGTATAAAATTTTAGATTTCACAAGTTAATTTCAAAAATTTATATAAAATTAAATTCTTGTCCAATTTGAGTAAAATAAAATTTTACTTTCTTATTATTATATTACAATTCAAATTATAAAAATTTTGATAAAAAATTAACATAATTTTTGTTAAAAATAATTCTGCAAATATTATACTTAATAAATAATATAAATCTCAGTTCCCACAATTCATAAAGTACAGTTTAACACTATTCTATAGACATTAATTTAAAAAATTTTATTTGATCTATTTCAACATAATGAAAAAAAAAACTCAATTTTACATTAAATTAAAATAATGAAACAATATAAAAACAAATATTACTTTTGATAATCAATATCTTAAACACCCATTACTGCAGGGAAAAATATTACTATTATTAGTTGAAAAGATAGTGGGAGCTAGAGAGGTTAAAGAAAAATAAGTTTTTATGAGTTATTAGAAAAACTTAATATATTTAGAATACTTACTAAAGGTATAAAATAAAAGAAAATAAAATTATTTTTCTATTTCGTTATCTATTAAAAATGATATTTGTCAAAAATTAATATATTAATAGAAATTCTATTATAATTAGGAGAATGAATATTATATAATGAATGCCAATACAAAAGAGGGGGATTATATTGTTTTTGTTTATCTTGCATTAATCAAATTTACATTTTTTCGTTCTTTCAGCATAGACTCTTTACAACAAATATTGACATTAAGAATGCATGTGAACAAATACAAACTATACCATCATCTATCATTTCAATAAAATGCAGGGACTGATCTATTATTTTTCTGATCTTTACAGCCGTAATGTCCATTTTATCCTGGCATTAGGGTTAAGGGCCAAAGGCACGGAATAAAAGTGATATTTGTGAAATATGAGGGATTGAACTGTCATAATGTCAAATTGAAGGGTAGCTAGCAGTTATTTTCCCTAAAATTTATATAGGAATTTGTATATGTATTAATACTCATTTAATTTTACCATATCCATAAAAGAATGAGATACAATCTGTGTTTAATATTTACATAAAATAGTAACCTTAAAGATATAAATTTCTGTTCAAACTCTATTCATACAAACTCTTTGTCTACAAGTGCTTGTGATAATATCATTCTAGTCTATATCCATAAAAAAAGCAGAGTGTCAAAAGATATAAATCTTTAGCAAACTCTCCTTTTATGCAAACTCTATCCGTACAAACGTACGATATTATAATATTATATTATTATTATATTTATTTATTTATATTTCCACAAAAATATTGGATATCAGATAATTACATTAGTTATATAGTTTTACTTATATATAAAAACTCTAGTTAAATAACAAAGATTCTCTTAATTATATACATATAGATATGCCGATAAAATAAGAAATTTAATCCATCTATAACTTAAACTTTAGCACGACATAGAATTGGTTTTGAAAACTGGTTAAAAATTTGATTGGCAATGCGTACGGTAATGTTTTAGTATCCAAATCAAATTACAATTAAAACAGCACATTACATGAAGTGGATAATGTTTTGATTAGTTGGATCAATTAGCGATTCTTAATTGCATAAAAAAAATCCCATGTAATTAGGTAGTATTACTTATTTAAGATACGAATAATAAATTATAGAAGATTTTGGATAAACATTGAAACCAACTTTTCTTCCACTCCAACTCATCCATCCATATCCAATTAATAATTAACCTTATTATAAATACCACGTGTTGCTTGCTTCACCCCCTAATTATTTCTCAGCAACAATGGCTGCATCAAGATTTCATCGTTTAGTGATTCTTCTGACGTTTATTGTTCTTCAAAATTTGAATACAATTTCAAAGGCATATAGCGTTTCACATGATGGAAGAGCCATTACAATCGATGGTGAGCGTAAAATTTTGTTATCAGGCTCAATTCATTACCCAAGAAGCACACCAGAAGTAAGTAAATATATGTATATATAAAATATAATTGTCATTTTCTTTTCTTGTGTTGTTTACTTAATTTAATTGGTTGAACAGATGTGGCCAGATTTGATAAAAAAAGCGAAGGAAGGTGGCTTGGATGCAATCGAAACGTACGTTTTTTGGAATGGGCATGAACCAGTACGTCGCCAGTATGATTTTACTGGTAATCTCGATCTAGTTAGGTTCATTAAAACTATTCAAGACGAGGGACTCTATGCAGTTCTTCGTATTGGACCCTATGTTTGTGCTGAATGGAATTACGGGTATGCAATCATTTTAACAAGTTTAAAATAATAATAATAATAATAATAATCTAATTATAATAAATATTAATCTCTTTATTCAATTTCAATAGAGGATTTCCAGTATGGTTGCACAATATGCCTGGCATTCAAGAGTTACGGACTGTAAATCCAGTGTATATGGTACGTTACAAGCATGCTCTTGATTTGGTTGTTGCCATTATAATATATATTTAACAGATTTTATTTCTTTGATATTATTGTATATGTCAGAGGGAAATGCAAAATTTTACAACTTTAATCGTAGACATGATGAAACAAGAGAACCTTTTTGCATCTCAAGGAGGCCCGATTATTCTAGCTCAGGTTATATCTCTATGATTAATAAATTAATCAATCAATTAATTATAAACATAATTGGTATAAATATATGATAATTGAGAGATTTGTTAATGGACAGATTGAGAATGAATATGGAAACGTAATGTCAGCCTATGGAGATGCTGGAAAAGCATATGTGGACTGGTGCTCAAAAATGGCTGTATCTCTCGACATTGGTGTTCCATGGATGATGTGCCAACAGTCTGATGCCCCTCCACCAATGGTGATAATTCTATTCTAATCTATTGATATTTTATATATTCTTTTTGTTTTATAATATCAATTATTACTATTCTTTTAAATTGTCAGATCAATACTTGCAATGGTTTTTATTGCGATCAATTCACACCAAACAATCCCGACAGCCCCAAAATGTGGACAGAAAATTGGACTGGCTGGTGAGTTAATTTACATAATTGTTTTAATTGAATTAATTAAGTAATTGAAGACATTAATTGAATATTGTTGATATGTAAGGTTTAAGAGTTGGGGAGGCAAAGACCCATATAGGACTGCTGAGGATCTTGCATATTCTGTTGCACGATTTTTCCAGACTGGAGGCACTTTCCAAAACTATTACATGGTCAGTTCAATTCACCTCACTTGTTACATGCCAAATCATCAAGTTTGCATTTACATTTAATTATAATTTTTGATATGTGCATGATTTCAGTACCATGGTGGTACTAATTTTGGTAGAACATCCGGTGGTCCGTACCTCACCACTTCCTATGACTACAATGCACCTATCGACGAATATGGTAAATTATTTATGTATTTAATTTTAATATTCCATACACACACACACATACACAAACAAAATATATGTTGATTCAATTTGTTTACTAGGAAATCTGAATCAACCAAAGTGGGGACATTTGAAGCAACTTCATAAAGTCTTGAAGTCAATTGAGAAGACTCTTACTCATGGAAACGTTACTAAGATTGACTTTGGAAATTCTGTCACTGTAAGATTTTGTTATTACAGCATGAAATGAATTTGCAAATATTATAGAAGTATCTAAGACTTTGTTAATGTTATGTTAGGGCACTGTGTATGCTAGTGAGGTAGGATCAAGTTGCTTTCTGTCAAATGCAAACGAAACAGTAGATGCTAGAATCACTTTCAAGGGAAGTGATTATGTTGTTCCTGCATGGTCAGTCAGCATTCTTCCTGACTGTAAAACTGAAGAGTACAACACTGCTAAGGTTAACACTCAGACAAATAAAATGGTGAAGAAATCAAACCAAGCTGAGGATGAACCTATTTCTCTTAAATGGTCTTGGAGACCTGAGATTATTGAATCTCAGACTCTTCGAGGTAGGGGAGACTTGTCTCTGCATTCAGTTCTTGATCAAAAATCATTCAATGATCGTTCTGACTATCTCTGGTATATGACAAGGTAATTATATGTCTAAATCTTTAGTTTGATTTCAGTTCTTGATAAGTTTAATTTTTTTTTTAATGATATGCATTTAAATTGAACAGTGTGAACCTTAAGCCAGATGATTTAGTTTGGAGTGACAACATGACACTGAGAGTGAATAACAGTGGTCAAGTACTTCATGCATTTTTTAATGGAGAATATGTTGGTAATAGAAATGAAAACTCTTGATGATTATTTTTTAACAGACTGGTAATTTATTTAATCTATATTTATAACACTACTTAATATTTCATCAGATTCACAGTGGACAAAATATGGGATTCCCAATGAAGTCTTTGAGCGACCAGTCAAGTTAACTCCAGGGAAACGTCAAATAATATCACTGCTCAGTGCAACAGTTGGCTTACAGGTAATTAATAATATTACACACACATGCACACACACAGACTCATTTGTTTACTTAACCCAATTTAATTTCCTTGATTGTGTGATACAGAATTACGGTAGTTTTTTTGATATGGTGCAAAATGGAGTGATTGGGCCGGTTGAACTGATCAGAAGAAAGGGTGATGAGACAATAATCAAAGATTTGTCTTCTCACAAATGGTCATACAGAGTTGGCTTGAATGGTTTAGATTATGAAAAATTTTACTCTAGTACTGGAAATGCATCTATTAGTAGTAGAACTTGGTCAGCAGAAAATGTTCCATCAAACAGGAGAATGACATGGTACAAGACTACATTCAAACCTCCTCTTGGAAACGATCCTGTTGTGTTAGATTTGCTAGGCATGGGCAAAGGTTTTGCTTGGGTCAATGGTCATAACCTAGGCCGTTACTGGCCAAGCTACCTCGCCGAAGAAGATGGTTGTAGTACTGAAGCTTGTGATTATCGTGGTGCATATAACAACAACAAATGTGTCTACAATTGCGGCAAGCCTTCTCAGAGATGGTGAGAAAACTAACTCGTTTTTGATAAAAGTTTTCATTTCATCTCTCTTTTGTGCCTCGATTAACTTACAATTTTGATGATATACAGGTATCATGTTCCAAGATCCTGGCTTGTAGATGGCGTGAATACATTGGTTTTGTTCGAGGAATTTGGTGGAAATCCAAATCAAATAAGCTTCCAAACGGTGGTAGTGGGAACGGCGTGTGGCCATGCATACGAGAACAAGACTATGGAAATTTCGTGCCAAGGGCGACCAATCTCTGCAATTAGGTATGCTAGTTTCGGCGATCCACAAGGCGCCTGCGGAGCTTTTGAGAACGGCAACTGTGGATCTAACAACGCTGTATTGCCAGTCATTGAGAAGGAATGCGTTGGCAAAGAGAAATGTTCGATTGAAGTTTCTGAAGATAAGCTCGGGCCAACTAGCTGTGTAGGCGTTGTTAAGAGGCTCGCTGTGGAAGCTGTTTGTTAGGATATTTATGTTTTGTTAATTCATAATTTAGGAACAAGTCGTAGATTTGCAAACATTTTGTTTTAGTAATTAAATTAGGCATTTCGGTTTTTATTTCGTCTATTTACTTTTATTTTTTAATTGGCAGCTTTTGTTACTTAAATTAATCAAAATATTTATTTGTTTTTTAATCTGATATTTTTATTGTAGATAAAAGTGAAAATTAAAATAAAAATAATAATTATCATGTTACTTTAAAATATCAAAGACTTACGCAATTCATCAATAATTATAATTTAAAATAAAATAATCTTATAAAGTGGTAAATACTATAAAAATAAATAAATAAATTTACTTTCTTAAAATAAATTGGATGTTTTACTAACTTAAAAATTAAAATACTAAAGTATTTGGGATAATATTTTAAAAATAAAAAATGATAATTTTATTAAAATAAAAATAATTATAAATAAATAGTTTGATTAACTAAATAAATTTAAAATAATATTGAAAATATATTTTTTCAAATTATTGTTGTTGCTTTAGATGGATAAATTCTTTAGTTATATAATTTTTATAAAATAAAAGTTTAATATATTATTTGCTCTTTTTAATTCTATTAAAATCTATTGCATTGATTAAATTTGCTTAGTTTAAATCAAACTCAAATAAAAAATCAAGTTGATAAAGTCGATTTATTTTTTTTAAATTAAAATTAATTTAATACATTTTCAATCTTAATCAATCAAAACTATTGGTTTGAATTAGTTCAATTGGAATTTGTCCACCCCTAAATGAGATACAAACAAGAAGCATTCACAAGTTGCTCAAAAAACATCATAGGATAGTAGAAAATTAAAGGCCATATCACATAAATATAGTGGTCAAATTGTGAACTCATGTGGTGATATAGTTCTAAGCTTGTTTCCTATTATTTTTGTGTCTTGTTATCATTCATTTTAGTTTCTTGGGTCTTGGTAGGAAAATAGAGTGAATATTATGGGGCTTATAATTTGTTATACTCTAAAATAAGGATTAGTGACTTTTAAATTGAAAAGTCAAATTATTTAATAAAATATGTACTATTACCTAAAAATTTAAAAGTGTTCTAAAATTTTTTAAAATATATCAAAATATAAAATCTATTAAAATATCATAAGAATGTGTGAACACTTATCATATTTTAAAATGAATTAATTTAAAATTAAGTGATCCAAATAAATCATACATCATCATATAATCAAGAGTTTGATAACTAGATACAAGTCAATATGAAAGTATCAAATATCAAACAGTTGTAAACCCACTCATTGTATCTCATAATACTTAAATGTAATACTTATTCTATCATATTGACATCATGCTAAAAAATTTGCTAGGAGAAAAAGAAAGGGAGTGAACAAAATTACTATGCTCTGTATGGATTATTATTATTTATCTATGTTGATTTTATCAAAAGGTCTACATAATTAATAGAAAAATAATTTTTATATATTTTCAATAAAATTATTAATGATGCTAAATATTAAAAAATTATAAATTATATGTATATATATTATACAACTAAAATAAACATCATTTTTAAATATTAAATCATATGAATTAATTATATGAATATCCACATCATCAATATTTATAACAAGACTGCAAATTACATAATCTGTGCAGGTGTCGAGTCTCGTACCTAAGAGCACACCCTATCATCCCATCTCAGAACCTAGGGATGCTTTCCCATTGTCCCATCTCATGATCATACGTACATGTATGTATATATATTCAATTTATACTTTAAAATGCATAACTAAGTGACATAATCCCATCGCTTCGATTTACGCATTTCTCAATTCGAAGAGTCATTTGATTAATTTGATGTCATAGTTGAATTTATCTACCGAAACAAGTTCAATGAAAGTCTTTAGAGTCAAAATTGATGTCCAGAATGTTAGAAAAGAAGGTTTGACAGAATGCTGACGGTTGATTATTCAACTTTATTGGTCAACAATGGTCAAGAGCTGTGTAGCAGAAATTCCAGCGATTTGGGAATAGATCTTAGCCTATCTTATAGTTCTCAATGTCTTGAGTCCAACGATGGTGGTTATTTTTCAACATGACAGTTCGTTCGTTGGAAATCATACTTAAAAGTTGCAACTCCAGCGATGTCAACAGAAATATTTTGACTACTTTTGTGTCCAACCATTCTGATAGTTTTGTTTTACTTGGCTTCTTGATTTTATTGATATACTCAATTTTTTCATAAGAAATTAGTTAAAAAGTTGAGTTAAAGAATTTAAAAACTTTGAACAGAATTGAAGAATGAATTAAGGTGTGTTTAGTAACAATGAAGCAGGGAAGTCAAATAAGTTATATGGTTTAAAAGTTGGGTTGATCAAAGATTGAGAAAGGGTTCCTTAGAGCATAGCCAAAATTTATATAGAGGGAGAGGAGGTAGGGTTATTGTAGAAATAATGAAAATATTGAGTATTTATAGAAAATATTTGTTAAATTTGTAGAATGACTCTAATTCTTTTTAAAATTATACTTGAACCATAAATAGCTAAAAATCATACAATTTTATCCAAAATTTCTTACAATTTAGTCTTTCTAAAAAATTACAAAATACAAAATATTTATTACAATATTCATATATTTACTTGACATTTTTTAAGATATGATGTCGTTTGTAAAGGGTTTTATGCACTGTATATGCACCGTATATGTACTATGAGGTAATGGTTGTATGAAATGTATTAGCCTAAGAAATGAATGATCAATTCCTAAGCAATATCAATTATGACGATTTGAATATATCTTTAATGTAAGCAATATGCACAACTCACGTATACCCACATTACTCATATAATTTCCCAAGCAAGATATGCATCGACACGTATCTAGATGGATTGCAATCATAGGCAGTGTGTGAAACATCTTTGAAAGCAACAATAATGTTCAATATATATATCTATATATATATATATATAATTATGGCTTTATTGTTTCATCAAGTTAGGACGAATCCCTAGAGTATAGCAAATTCTTATCCTACCTCAAGGTAGGCATGATTTGGTTTAGTTTGGTTTGAGTTGAGTTTCGAAGCAAATATTTTAAATCTGATTTGACTCAAATCATACCAAACCAATTTAGTTTGAACTTAAATCAATAAAAAAGGATAAATTTAGTCAATTTGGTTGATTTAATTCAGTTCAATTTGATTCAATTTAAATCAAATTTAATTTAAAAATCGAATTAATAATTATTGATTTAATTTTTTTAAATCAAAATCTATCCAATAAATTTTTAAACTAATTTAAATTGATCCAAATCATCAATTTAAATTAGATTAGATTAATTTGATTGAATTTGTTTCACTTAATTATGAACAGATAAAGAGGTGAAGTATTGCCGCAATAAATGTGGCAAAAGTAAAGTGGCAAAAGTAAAGAGTTTTATAAGACTTAAAAACCTTGAAGGCAACCAACGAAAAATTAAGTTTACAAGTTATAATTTTGAAAGGTGAATAAAATGTAACCTTGTGTAGTACTAGTTGGACTTGTGTTATAGATCCTAAAGATGATGACGCATCATCTACTGCCCAAATCAGGTGAAACAAATGTCACATTATCTAAGTTCTCCGAAATAGAAAGCTTAAGTTAAAATAAAAAGCTTCAAGTAATGCTAAGATGGTTTGCAACTTGGTGTTTTTAAGTTCTATACACTTGTCAATATGAAAATGAAGCAATCATGCAATGTGAGTTTGTTGACTTGGGCAGAAAAATAAAAGGAAGCAACTAGAAGCTGCCTAAATCTGACGTTGGAATGAAGCAACTTAAACCATATTTTGTAAAAAGAAAGATATTGTAAATCAGATTCTAGGAAATGATGCTCTAATCTAAATTACTTTCTAGTAAATAAGGCAATCCTTTCTAATTTTTTTTTTTTTGGAAAAATGTAACAATGATATATAGCATATTCTTAAAATGAACAATAATCTAATTATGTGTTAGGATTATAGTTATGATTTATGCTCTTAAATTATTTATTATAATAATTTTTTTTAATAAATTTTATTTACATACAACATCAACCATATATATATACAGCCCTTATTTATATAGTATATAATTTGTGTATTAGGCATTATATGTTGATATTAAAAGATATAAATTATAAATTTTTTTATAAATAAAAAATTATTCATGATTATTTATGAAATAGACATTTCATAATATAAGATTAAAGCCAATCTATTTTAAATGAAAGATTTATCTTAATCGTTGAAGAAAAGATTTCAAATGAAAAAATTTAGTGTATGTTTATTATATATTGAACTATACTATTGTGAAATAAAATCTAGTTAAATAAATATTATTTTTCTTAATTCACACAATTTTTAATAAATTTGAATGATCTTAATCCTGAGCATATAATGTACTTATATTGATAAGTTATGTCTTTTGAATTATCATGGAATGCGACCTATTATATGATCAAAATTTTGATAATTTGGAAATATAATTTCATGGATCGTATGGACATATACTTGCACTAAGGAATCTATTTAAATAATGCTTATCCAAGCTATTTGTGATAATTGATTATTTAAATCTATGGTCGCAATTTATTCAATAAAATTATTTATTAAATAACAATATTTATTTGTAAATTTATTTAAAAATATGAATATATTAAAAATAATCATTAGAATAATTCAGTAACCTATAATAAATATATAATTAAATAAGCAAAACATTTAAATGGATCTTATATAATTATAAGTATTAAATAGAGGGTTAATCAAGTGAACATTATTAATTTATGACCAAGCTCAAATTTTAATTAAATCAAATTTAATTTAAATAGTTTTAAATTAAAAAGGCTTTTATTATTATTATTATTATTATTACGATTTTTTTAGAGTTCAATTTTGGACTTTTAGTGGAATAATATGAGGTTAATTTAGAAGACTAGTAGTATGAGTTAATTGGGTTTGAGTCTTTTAATTTAGAGCTAAAAAGTTATAGGTTTAAAGTCTTTTTGTTAGCTCAAGTCTAATTCATAACTTAAGTTAATTGTGTAATCTATATAAAAATATTAAAAGAAAAAAAGCCAAAATTTTTTTTACTCTCTAGAGAAATACAACATTTTTGAAAGGATATTTTGATTCACCTACTGACCAAAAAAGATGTTTATACATAATAGTGGAAACTAAGAACAATAAAGAAAATTTTAATATTTTTGAAGTATTTTTTTTATTTCTCTATACATATAATAAAACGAGAATATATTTCTTCCACTATGTACCATATTAAAATAAGAAAATTATATTTTAAAATTCTCATATTCCAACATTAATATGCTAGAAAGTTGTGGAGTGACTTCAATTTATTTCAAAATGAAGCGATCTTTTAAATTTTTTTTGGAAAAATATTTCTCCAAATATTTAAATCATTCATTTCTTTTTGAAAATAAAGCAATAATGTAAAATTTAGTTTTTTGAGACGAAGCACTTATTTCAATCACATTCTTGAAAATAACCCTTCTCACTCTCAACAATGTTTGCGTCATCGGGTGGGTTTCAAATTAGAAGTTGAGTAGATATTATTTCCATTAATAGTGAAACTAGACTTGAGACTTCGATTAATACTGAAGAGTTATGGTTTTAAAATCAGAATTATTATAGGATAAAAATATTAAATATTAAATATTAATAAAAAAATTTTATTAAAAATTGATAATATCAAACACATTTTAATTTTACTTTTAAACTACAATTGAAACATTACAGTCACAGATGAAACCTCTACGTCTACTAATGTTGGCAACTTAATTTGGGAGAATTTCATTAGCAAGAAGGAGATTTGTTGGAGTGATGAACTCAGAAGAATCTTGTCGAGCGGAGCCTTTTTAACTGTAAAACACGCATAGAACTTGTAAACCTTATCCAAGCTGGCTTTTGCTTATTGTAAAATTCTCCAATCCTTTGTAATCTGCTCTGTACTGCTTTAGGGTGTATACATTTCAGAGTTATAATTATGTACACGTACAAAGAGAGTTAATCAAATGTGTGTAGCTGTTTCCCTTCCTTCTTGTGTTGAACTTTCATAGGTTGGAGGGGCATATATGGGCTATGTTCAAGAAATGAAATTATTATATTCAATTTTATGGGATTAAATCTAAAAGGTATAAATTATTAAGAATATAATTCTATTTATTAAATATAAATCCATCCATCCATCCATCCTAAATATAAATATTTTATTATCTATTTTATTAATTCTTTTACTTTATAAAATAAAATTAATATATATTTACATTGAGATTAAAAGAATAATTTGTATTAATCACTGTAATAAAAAAACATATTGATGAAAGCATAATTGAAATGTTAAGAAAAGGAATCTTAAAAGATATAATAATGCTGAAAACACTACAACTGTGTGACATTATAATCTCTCTCTCTCTCACTCACTTCTATTTCCATATTCACCAACAAGATTTTAAAATATATCTTTTCTTTTTAATTATGTGATTTTTTTATCGGTTAAAAGAAATTTAAAAAAAAAAAACTATTAATTTAATCAATAATTTTGTATTAACATTTTTTTATTTTCACAATGACAATATATATATATATACACACACACACACACACATTTTTAATTGTAAAATTTAGTAACAAAATCTCATAATATAATGTAGGTTATATTTTTTTTATTATGAATTGTCTAATTATTAAATTAAAAAAATAATATTTTTAGATTGTCGATTCATAATTAGAGACAGATAAAATTTAGACATCAAAAAATTACACACTACAACCATAACAAATTATTACATTTTAGATAGTTCATATTTTTATTTTATTGTCACTGTTTTTATATATATAGATCATGTTTTTAATGAAAAAATTTACTATGTTTTTTAAATAAGATATATTTTTCTTTTTTTTTATAAATTAAATTTTAACATGTAATTGAAAGTTTTAGATCAGTTGAAAAAAAATTTCTCATTTCTTCCTGAGTTAGGAGTAATGAACAAGGTGCAAATATTCATAAAAATATATTATTGTTATTATTATTATGTGGAGAGCGTTACGGTAAACCCACAAAAATCAGTTGGTTTACTACTGAACTAGTAATTGAACAATTGAAGTCTATAAATTATTTCTAAATTCCGAGTTTAAATACAATAATTGAGGATGTCAAGTGCTTACTATATATAAATGTACCCATACATTCATTCTGGAGTAATCTAAACGCAGGTTTCTAAGGATTCAAGTGCCAATTTCAGTTATCAATTGCTAGCAGCTGGAGTTGTATTTTCCGGTTCAGTCCATTATATATCCGATGCCAGAGTACACTTGATCCCAGAGCTATCTACAAATTACTTACTATTACGTTTAATTTGTCTTTAAAGTAAAGTTGAAAAAAAATTCAGTAAAATCAATTCTTAATAGAACTAAGTTTTGTAAAACTATAGTATTTTTATTATGCGTTGAGAAATATTTGACAACATCAATTCTCAATTTTTAGTAGAGCTACTCCATTTTGTTATTAATATTTGACACTTAATGCTTCTATTCTACATCAGTTATGGAAGGGCAGCAGAGCTCTACAGTGTCTCTGACCTCCAAGTCCCACAAAATATTTGAAACTTAAATATACAATATATCATTTCTTAGATTAAGATATATATATTTATTTATTTACACTTTGGCCTCTCTAACTTTAAAAGATAAGTAAAGTACTTCACCCTAAAATTTATAAATTATTTTCTAAAAATTTGACCTACTAAATTTTATTTATTTATTCATATTTGGGCCTCAATTTTGAGAAATGAGCATTTAATCCCATAGATTATGAACTATTCTTAAGAATTTTGCCTAATAATTTTAAATTTTTCAATATTTTGAGAGGACAAAGGATGGCGGACGCGATCATGTAATAGGAACATATATAGGTTTTCTGGAATCTCCAGGAGCTAGCTCCATCTACCTCGGGTTTGATAGGTTAAAATATTTATATAATTGTTATTTTTGTTTCAATTTTAGCATCGATTGACAGGAACTAGCAGTTGCAAATCTGCATCATTGCTCTTTATGTATATAAATATATTCACGGATTTAGAATGAATATGCTTTGGAATATAATGTGACTATGCAAATTATCAATTAGAATCTTTTGTTCTATTCATTTATAGTAACTTTTCTCCTATGTTAATTCCAAAACTTAAAAAGGGTCAACGGTTAAATCCGGAGTTATTAAATTAATTAATTAATTAATTAATAATTATATATTTCTACAGACAATGTTATCATATATAAATGAAATAAAAAAATACATATACATTACTAAAATTTGATTTAATAACACTTTAGTCTTACTAATTTCAAGAATATTCATACATATTTGTCAGCCATTAGTTTAAAAGTTCTCTGTTTGGATGGTTTGTTCATTTTTCTACAGTAAATACAATAATCAATACCTTTTGAATATGTATTATTTACAATTTTTTTTTAAATGCTTGTACCTTTGTAGGGGTAACAGCCTCATCATAGGTAAATTTACTTTAGAAATTTATGTCACTTTAGAGATATATGTCAATTCAGACATTTGTGTTACTTGCAAGATAAATGTCACTTTAGAAATTTGTTTCTTTAGAGACATGTATTACTTTAGGAACAATTAACTTTTCTAAAACTAATTGCTCAAAAAATTATAGTTACATTTATTTGTTTAAGTACTATTTTCAACAAAATATAATTTTTTCAATTTTCTTTTTCATAGGACATTATATTTTAAATTAATTGATCTACCTGACTTTTGGAACAATAACCATTTGGCACCTTATGATTAGATTGTTCTTTAGGATATATGATTTGCTGACTCTTGCATTATTAGTTTGGTAACCGATTTGAATTTATTAAAATGACACTATCCTTTGCACTTCATTTTTATATTGATTAGTGCAAGGATCACACTTTATTTTCACATTAATTGTTTTCTAAGAAAGTTTAAATTCTATTTTAGCAAGCGTTTCTTTTTTCTTGATTGTGAAAACTTGTTTCATCAAAATGATAATCATAAAACATATGATAAATATATCAATTGTAACGGTTGATAACAAAAGGTGAATTAAAACTAACATAAATTTTCAAATGACATTGAAGTATTATTTTAGTATGTTATAAAGGAATTATAGGAATATATATAGCACAACTAAAAGTTTATAGATAATAAATATTAGGTCAACAATAAAAACAAGTTGCAGTAAAGAGTATTAATAACATGCAATAAGTCTAAGACAAATCATTGTTGCATCATGCAAAATAGCATGACCAAGTAGAAATTGGTAGTTTAGTGCATAATAGTAAAGTTCAACAATTATACCTAGAGCTGTTAATGAGTTATTCATGTATAGAAATGTGGAATAAGATGCTTTATGTCAATTATTATTGATGTAAAATAGTAATCATATGCACCGGAAGTAAACTTGGCAATCTTTTAAACATATAGCCTTGATCAAATAATTTAGAAATTATGATATTAATTTGATAATTTGTGCAAAATCTAACAAATATAACATTATAAATGGATGACAAACATTTGTCTGACCAATGATCAAATATATCAATTAAGACCATTAAATAATAGTCCATTACGTGGGTGAATAAGCTCAAAAAAAAGTGACGAACGAATAGATCACCAATAGACAAACATAAAGAATGATGGGGATTGAAAACCAATCTTAAAAGAAGGTGGTTTAACCAGCAATTTTTCTTGTGAATAAGTAATATAAATATTTTAATTACCAATATAATTTTTTGATTCCTTAATGGGTGCACATTAGAATTATCAATGATTTGTCTGTCATTATATATCTTTAGTTAACATGATAGTTATATCATAAGATAAATATTTTTATATTAATAAACTTTTAGTTTATTATTACATATCTCTTGATTGCATTTATAATTGTTTATGTGTCTATTCACCCACTTCATGGATCATTTCTCTATTTTATAGTCTTAATTAATACGCATTTTTATTTGTCATATTTTACTTATTATCTAGTTGTAATGTTGCATTTGCTAGATTTCTTACACAAATTATCAAATTAAGGGGATAATTTCGTAGTTGTGTAATTAAGATTATACATATAGAAAATGTTAGTCAATTTACATCCAAGACATTTAATGACTATTATACATTAGTGGAGATTGATATGAAGCATCTTATTTCACATGTCCATACACAAAATAGATTAGCTTAATTACTTATTAAACTACTTCAGGTAATTGCTCAAACTTTATTATTATGCATTAAATTACCAATTTTTACTTAAGGACACTCTATTTTGTATACTTCAACATTTATTATTATCTAATTTCTCATTTACAAAGTTTTAGTTCCTCATACATTTTCCTTTAGCTTCTCCATAAAAAAATAAGATGAAATCCCGAGATCATTTGATAATTTTTATTAGCTTTAACTAACTTTCTTAAAAAGTTATTATTATGTCTCATCTTAATCCTCACACTAATCAATCTGAAAAATAAAGTGTGAAGGATGGCATAACTTTAACAAATTACAAATTAGTTGCCATATGCATTAACTAATAATGTAAAAGTGGTCAAATCATGAAATACTGATATGCAACCTAGGAGGATGAAAATTAAGTTTCTAAAAACTAATACAAAAAATTTATATTTTTAATAAAACCACACAATCAAAAATGTGCACAACACAAGATAATCAAATAGCATCCAATAAAAAATAACTTAAATGAGAGTGAGAAAAAGAAATTAAATATTCTGATTTATAGTGGTTTAGCACAACCTTTACTTATATTTATTTGTTGAAACTCCGCTTGAAAATTTCAATATCAACAATTGTTGGAACCTCAAGACTCAATTTACAATAAAGTTTTTTTATTTCTTCATATTTTACAAGTGATTCACTCCCAATCATTCAATCTCACTATATCTAAGTGAAGAACAAGCTTTGAAACAGTGAGACTTAACTACAACAAAGAAGATTTTTAGTACCTCTTTAACCCTTGCAAATGATTTCCCTTCTAAATCACTCAATCTCACATCCAAATGAAAAACCCTTTTTTGACTCTTGTACAAAAGATAATATATTTAAAATAATATTACATCTCAAATAATTCTCCAACAAGAGAGAATATTACAAATAAAAAGAAAAATAGGTGTATAATATATGTTTATTTCAATTGGTAAGTTCAAATTAATTTTGAAACTTAAGAGATGTTTATAAGCACTTAGAATTTGAGAGAAATGTTAGAAATCTAGAATTAATGTGTGTAATACTTGTATTTATAGTTAAAGTTTAAATTTTAGTTGTTAGAAATATAAAAATTCAATTTTTAGATGCAAACAATCGATTAATTTAAGTAAAATGTCAACTAGTGTTTGAAAAATCAAAGACCAAAAATTAACACAAGTGATTGATGGTCCAGTTACATAAATTAGTGGAACGATTGCTAGAAACTAGCTAGTCAATTAGAGGAATTAGGGAACTAATTTGTAAATATATTCTATTTTCAAAATTTTTTAAAACTTACATTTTGGTCCATAAAATCTTGCAAATTGGTTTTTATCCAGTTTTAGAATTTGCTATTAAGTCCATATTTTAAATCTAAAAAGTTTATGTTTTGGCATATTTTGTCATGTTTGAAAGAGTATTTTTATACAAAACAAAAGAGTTTACACAATTGCCACAATCACATACACATAAGCATAAAACATTAGATTTTACTACTATTACTTTAAGCTTATGACTTGATTCTTCAAATTGAGTTTTTGATACTTTTTTTTCATTTGTGTACTTTATTATCATCAAAATTTGAATTTTTATGACCTTAAGGTCAATAAATCATATATTTCAATTGTCAATACACTAGCTCAATTGATTGTTTCTAAAAAATAATCTAATCGCAAGGCAATAAATGAATTATTTACTGCATGGTAGAAGTGTGGTAAACCAATTTGTTCAAAAAATATTATTTCATAAAAGAGTTAATATACTTGTATTTTGTAAACAACTAGCTTTAGAAAAATTTATTATCTCTAAAGCAACATAATTTCTAAAAATGACATTTGTCTCTAAAGCAATATAAGTCCTTAAAGTAACACAAAATCCTGAATAGATAGTTGCATAATAATTCAAAAATAAAGAAAAATCTTCTAATTATGCATATATAGAAGAAATCTAGAATCCTAGTAAAATAATTAACAATAATATATATATTTTTTGTAGTAATTACTAAAATTTAAAAAATAATTATAACCAATAAACTATTGACGAATATAGATAAAGACAATATTGGTCTCAATGAAAAGAAGCTTTTGAAGCAAAATTGACTTCTTTTACCAAATGAAAAGTCAATTTTGATGAATACAGTAGTCTAGAAATCAAAAGATGTCAAAATCATTGAATACAAATGGCTATAAGAAAAAGTAATGAAAATAACAAGATTAAAAGATAAAAAAATATGACTCATTGCTTATAATTTCTCACAAAAATCTAGAATTAATTTTGATGAAGCATTATCTCTTATTATGTACATAATTATATTTAAATTTCAATTAAGTTTTGTAATCTCAAAAAGACTTGATCCGCTTATTATGGATATAATGACAACTTGATATGCTTATTATGAATATGACAACTTACTTATATAGGTCGCTTGACACTGATATTTATATGAAAAATTTTATAAGAATTTACAATGCCCAAAATATAGAAATCAAAGGATCATAATTAGTTCTTCATCATACTACAACAATCTTTATTAGATTGAAACAATAGGGTTGCATGTGATACAATCACTTGAGCCAAAAATTGATTAAAAAAGATATATTAATAATCTAATATACTCATACATATCAAAAGAAAATCATAATTTAGATTCATCTTTGTAACAATACATGTCGATAACATAAATATAATTGGAACTATTAAAGAGCTCTAAATACTGTAAAATAATTAAAAAAAAGTTTGAAATAAAGGATGTGGAAAAAGCTAAATATTGTCTTCACTTGTAAATCAATCATGCATCTAACAAAATATTCATTCATCTATTTACTTGTTTTAAAAAAATTTTAAAATATTTCATCATAGATAAGTTTAATCTATTAAGTACTCTTATGGTTGTTCAATTTTTTGATCATAAAAAGGATTCATTTTGCATTAAAGAAGTTGATGAAAAGATACTTGGTTTTGAGTACCATATCCAAATGTAATTGGGCTCATATTATATCTAGTGAATTTATTAGTTGGATTTAGTTTTATATCTACTGGCCAACATTAGAATGGAATTCAATATATGCTTAATTACCTTTATATAACATTCAATTTAGGATTATTTTATTCCATTGAACCAATGTGTAGTTTAAGACTAGCTAGTGATGCATATGTTGACTAACTTTTTTTATCATTATAAAACTTATTTATAAAGAGGATATATTTTCACTTATAACAAAACAATAATCTCATGGCAATCCACATGTAACATGTCGTATGCTACAAATAGTCCAACAACAATATGCAAAGATGATCCTACTTGCGTTGTTCGTGATAGAGGAGCATACATTAAGGGAAAAACTTATACACTTAAGTTCTAGTAGCACTAACATATTGATGTTATACGCTATGATAATTTTACTTTTAAAATAACATGCGTTGACTTTATAAATTGATAAATTATTATTTGTTATCTTGAGAGTGAGATTTTCATTAAAAATGGTATATTCTGTTATGAGAGAAGACTTACAAGTTCTTTTTTTTTTCTTTTTTAAACAAATACGTGTTGTACTCTTTTTTTCTTTTGACCAAGTATGGTATTAGCATTAGCATGCATCAACTCTACAAATTGATATATTAATATTTATTATTTTAATAGGAATAATTTTATCAAAGGGGTCATATTTTGTTACAAAAAAAAAATTATAAGAATTGTTCTAAATAAATTAATGCTGTACACTTTTTTTCCTTCATTCAGATTTTATTCCTCTAAGTTTCACTAGTAATGTTTTTAATGAAATGGTATTAAACACATACATTCATAAAGGAGTGCTATAAATGCAAATGGCAACTGCACCCAAATTCTTTATAAAATATCTATTAAATTCCCCGTAATATATATGTTATACCTTTTATTCTTCTCTGTAAAAAGATTGTATATTTATTTAAAAGGATAATAAAAAAATTTGAAAAAGTTTATTGAATTTATGTCTAAAAACGTTTTTGCTTCTCTATTTCTTTTTTTATATACAACGAAGCTAATGGGATAGATAAATAGGTAAATAGAAAGATAGATAGACCGAGGATAAAATAAAGATTGATTTTGTGTTGTTTCTTTCTTGCAGCTAGGCTAAGTATGAAACTCAACTTCTTGTTCACTCAATCTAACACAGCCTCGATGAGATTGGCCGTAAGGAAGTCGACCGCAGCTTCCTATGGACATTGACATTTGTTATTTTCAATCCAAAAATTTAGAAGTTCCAATTATTTTTAGTAGCTTTATAAATGCCATATAATTATAGGTAAGGTATATTGCCCTATTTTTAACTTGATAAATTGATTGATAATTTAACTTTCATTAATTGGATAATGAGATAAATGAAATAAATAAGCATTGTGGAAATTATAAATTTTATTCTCTAATTGACAAAAGTCACATTATCATATACAATACAACTTAAAATAATTGCTTAATTGCCTAATATTACCAGTTAGTTGTTAATTATACTTAAGAAATATTAACTGCTTCTAATTAATTCAATGCTTGACTTGGTAGTACATATTATTCCAAACTAAACTTTACTTAGATTATGCTTTAATTGATAATTAAGCTCGAATAACATTTAAAGGACCACTATGTGTTAACCAACTGTTAATTAGATTGATCCTAAATGTGTCCCTTTATCCTTCTGTTTTTAAAGTTATGCAAATGCATGCATTCATGCATGCAATAAAATGATTATTTTTGTATGTTATCATGAGAAAACAGTGTTGTAATCACGATCTATATGGGTGCTTTTGGCCACAATCATTTTTGAAACAAAGCCAAACTTTAGCCAGTAGCCTCCCTCACATACCCTTTTTTTTCACATATGCTTACTTTAATTTTTTAATTATGACGTTACACCCTCATTTCTAATAAAATTCCTTACAGAAAGATATTTTTTTCTTTTTGCTTTTACTATTTTATTATATAAAAATTTATTTAAACATATTGGTTTTGATCTTCTTGTATTATTTGAAGTTGTAGTATACAAAAGTCTTTTAAAAAAAACCCCACAAGTTATCATCGTTTCTTATTATTTTCAATCATATTACATTTTTCTTTTCTCTATTTCTAATACTTTTGGGTTTGCTTTTGTCTAAATCAGTTTGTGTTTTTGCTTAATAGAATAATATTAATTTGGGTTTGGAGCATTCAATATTCCGATTAAAAAGTAATAATTTGAGTATAAAACAAAATACTTGAAAATTTATTATTATATGTCTAAATTAAATTAAGTAGTAGTATGCTATATGGTAAAAATAAAAATAAATTGAAAATTAAGCCCATATATAGATTACCACATTGCAGAATATACTAGAAGAATGAATATTTATTTCTTAATATATATATACAAATACATATGACATACCTTTCCTAATATTTTTTAAAATGTCAATCTAAAAAATATTTTACAAAAAAAGACACTTATTTTTCTTGAACCATTTATTGATTAACATCGTTCTTACAATTAAATAAATAGATCTAATAGTTAATATATATATATATATATATATATCATTTGCAATAATACCCAACATTAACATCAAAAAATTATTTGTTAATTAATTAATTTTATATATACATATATATATATATATATATTTATATTTACTAGTCATATACAGGGGTGTCTAAAAGGTTGGACAGACCCTACTAGAATAAAAACCTAGTTTGTTGAAAGAGCAGGCCGAGCCTTGGTAATTAGGCTCCTTAAGGGCTTGGGTTAAGCCCATGCCTGTAAGGAGTGTAGGCCAAGCCTAAGGGCCCATGGTTCAAGCTCCTTAACAATTTTTTTAAATTTTTTTTTTATTTTTTCTTTATTAATTTATTTCATTTATTTTATTAATTTGAACATATCACAATACACATGTTTATGCAAATTGCATATTACATATACATCATTATCATATATATGTAATATGTGTGTGTTTTAATATTTTGTATTTTTGTTAATCTAAAATAAATAAATAAAATATAATAGTAATACACTAATACTAGTAATTTTAAATAATTATTATAAATTTTATTTTTTAAATATTATAGCATTAATTACATGAATATATTAAAAGAAATACAAAAAAATTCATTATAATAATTGACAAATGTGATAAATACATTAGAACAAAAGAATAAATAAAAATAAATAAATAATATTCATATATCATATAGATAGAATTTTGGTCCATTTATTTAAAATTAATTTAATTTATAAAGTATAATATTAAATAAATTAATTTTAAATTAAATGGATAAATTTGCATCACTATAGTTATAGTATATCCCAACTAAGTTAACACCTACTGAACTTCTATCATTTGTACTTCACCCATTTTTTTATTTTACATTAAAATTAAAAATATTAAAAATTTAAAATCTAAAATTATAAATTAATTGTTATCAATAGAACAACTACTCATTCTCGTATCATCATTATCTTGGTCATCATGTTATATTTGACCTTGAATTTTCTCTTTTGCTTCCTTTAATCTTTCAAACATATCAAACAATCCAACGCTTTTAGTGATAATTTGGTTCTGCATTTATTTAGTACCCTATTTTCTACACTAAAAACATATTTCAATGCTACTGTGAACATAGAAAAAGTTAGTAGATTACGAGCCATGATAGATAGCACATGAATATCTTTTCATTTACTTTTTACCATTACAAAACATCAAAATTTCTTTTTTGTTCTATACTAAACATCAAATTATAATTAATATAAATACATTTTTCTCATTTACTAGGGCTAATTGAACAAAAAGAGCAAATAGATCTATTTGTAATAGTGTTCAAAAATTTTCATGAATCAATGTAGATATTTCAACCATAACTTGATATTGCATGTATATATTATTTAAAGAGTTCTCAAAATAAGAGTTATTCACATTAAGTGTAGCACTTAAATTTTCTACAATTGCATTTACTAATTTAATTATACTTGAAAGGTTTATTCAAAAATCTATTGTTGCTACATATATAAATAATAATGGAATATCCTTTCATTATTTTTTAAACTTCTTTCTATAGTAAAACATATATTTTAAAACTCATCTATTTTTCCATAAGTAGCAAAAGAATAACTAATATTAAATAAATTATTCAAAACATAACATAAAGTTGGAAGATAAACATGTGAACATGACAATATAATATTATAAAATATTTTTAAAAAGCTAATAAAATTAAATATTACAATCCAATCATTAGAATTCAATAATATAGTACCTAATTTTTTATTATAAAAATTAATAATTGAATCACTACAATTAACATAAGATTTAACATCAAATAAATAGAACTTCAATGAGCTTTCACATCAAGAATAAACTTTCTAGGCTATAATTCATAATGCCATAAAGAAGAACTAAAATACTATCTTCTAAAACTCCCAAATGAAATGTATTGCATCTATAATCTTTTTTATATGATAATTAATTAAATTTAAATAATTTGTACAATTAAATTAATAATATGACAAACACATTTTATATAAAAAAAAATTGTGTGCCTAAATTACATGTAAGTGTTGTGTTATTAGTAAATAAATCAATAGCAGCACTATTAGTAGATGCATTATTAAAAGTAATATTGAAAATTTTATCTTGTATTTCATACTATCTGAAATCACTCATTATTACATTAAAAATGAAAAAAGTATTATGTGAATATTCTAATTTATGAAATGCAATAATTCTTTTATGCAATATTTAATTACCATCAATGTAATGGAAAGTAATACAAACATAATTTAACTTATTACATCCAATCTAATAATCAAAAGTAATAAAAATAACACATTTGAAAAAATGAAAAGTTATAATCAAATTTTTTTTTGGTTAGTTAAAACAATCTCATACAATCAGTCCTACGTATAGTTCTCAAAACTAACTTGAAAGAAAATTGAACACACATTTTCATAAAATTTTTGAACCTTTTTGTCTTCTGTTTAAGTAAAAGAATGCTCACTCAATGAAATCCATTTAGCCATCCCTTCTTTCATGTTTTGATGTAAGTGCCCAAAACAAGTGACAATATTGTTCCCAAAAGGTACGATCTTTTGAGAAGCATGCTGCTGCACACATTTTGTCATATGCCATTTCAAATGTCTGGTTCCACTCTTAATATTAAGGATAGCTTTACATAACTTACAAATAACTTTTTGTGTTTGTTTTTTGATTGTAACATTAACGTAAAAATTTCTTAAACACTTGATATTCTAACTCTTTTAGAGCTAATGGCACTCATTATGGCAGAAATTGAACCACTTTCATTTAAGTTTTGTCCACTTGACAATGTTTAAGAATGAAAAAATAATAAAAATCTAATATCAAACAAAAAGAATGAAAATTTGATGTTTGAATAACTAATTGAATCTATTAAATAAAATATAATATCAAAACAAAAATTACATACTCAAAATTCATATTAATTTTGAACTGAATAATACTAGTGATAGCTATGGTAAGAATTGATAAATGGTTTTAGACTTTTAGTAATCAAATTTGGAAAGTTGATGTGTTGTCTATTTGATTGTTGCATTCATTTCCTGTCAAATTTTGGGAAAATAACCTAATAATTCTTCTATTGATTTTAATTTTAAAGTATGGAGCATGTTTATTTTCTACATGCTTGAATGCATAACTAAGATTTTCTGTTTCTATTATTTTCCGTATGCTTGATTGAATACATAACCAGGATTTCCTGTTAATAGTATTTTCTCATTTTCTGCATGATTGAATATATACAGAACTAGGATTTTCAGTTTCTATTTTTTCTCTGCATGCTAGATTGAATACATAACTAAGATTTTCTGTTAATATAATTTTCTGCATGCTTAAATACATACATAACTATGATTTTTAGTTTCTATTATTTTCTGCATGATTGAATACATAACTACTTAACTAGGATTTTCTGTATCTATTATTTTTTGCATGCTTGAATACATAACTAGGATATTTTGTTTCTATTGTTTTCTGCATGCTTGATTGAATACATAACTGGGATTTTCTGTTAATATTATTTTCTTCATGCTTGAATACATACATAACTAGGATTTTTTGTTTCTATTATTTTCCGCATGAATACATAACTAATTAACTAGGATTTTCTATATCTATTATTTTCTGCATGCCTGAATACATAAATAGGATGTTCCGTTTCTATTATTTTCTGCATACTTGAATATATAAATAGGATGTTCTGTTTCTATTATTTTCTGCATACCTGAATACATTATTAGGATTTTCTGTGTCTATTATTTTCTGCACTGCATACTTGAAAAGTAACCTAATAATGTTTCTATTTATTATCAATATTATTTGCTAAGAAACAAGAGAATCTATCAAAATCAAACAAGATGTACGAATGAAAAAAACTTAACAATTGTCAATAAAACCAATGACAATAAAAAGACTTAATGATTGAAACAAACTAACAGTTTAGTTCAAAACTATAGTTCACTGAAAGATGTTTTATTATTGGAACTTAAATAATAGTACAACGGCTCCAACAAGTGCATCAACAAGAAGTTCATAGCAACCTTCTTTCCGTGCCTCTTACAGGAAATCATGAGCAGGTTTCTTCCTAAAATCAAAACCTATTAATTTCAATTTTGGGAAGATCTTCTACTGGTTCACAATAAAGACTTATGATCTTAAGTCTCAACAAACCTAAAAATCTAATTGATTATCATCTAAAATTTTAACAGACTAAGGCGTGAATGAAATAATAATCATCAATGTCTCTCTCTACCAAACTCTATATGTTTTCTAAATACACAAATGATTAATTTATCTGTTAGCTCAAATTAGTGATTCTTCTCTAATATGATTTCTTTCTTTAAGAAATGCAATCAAATCATACCAATCATTTTTAGAAACTCAAAATCATTCAACTATTCCATTTCCTCACTGGTACACATCCACAACACAAACAATGTAGAATCTCAACTATCATGACAATATAGTAGTCAAAATTCACACTCAAAAATCAAAGTACTGTCAAACAGCTTAAAATTCATCAATAGGTTATCAAAGAAATCAACCCCAACTCAAAATTCAACATCTTTAAATCTTTAGATATTAGAGAAATTGACCCCAATTTATAAAATGAAAATTCTATCAAAATATTCAAGAATCAAATTCATGAAATTTGATGTAGATCTTTATCAAATCCAATAATATCACTAAGTGGATAGAGTGTAAAGAGAAAAAAAAATCAAAGTAGTCAAGATAGATCCAAAGTATAAAGACAAAGCCACTAAAAAAACTACTACTTAAATTCTAGCGACAAGAAAAATTTAGAACAAAAGTTTGTTTAAACTTGAAAAATAAGTTCAAATTGTTTCATTCAATTTTTTCAGTAGTCAAAACTCCTCCTTACAATGCATTAGAGACCTTTCTATATAGATTTAGTACAAGTTAAAATAACATTAAAATATATTACAAGGTCAAAGGAATGGCAATTACTTAAAATATAAAACAATCTTAAATAAAAAATAGAGATAAATGCTTTCTTAGTGAAGAAATTATCTTAGTTTAATATTGCAATCTTCCTCTATAAATGTATCCATGGACCTTACAAAAGATTTTAACTTATTTGTTGAAACTTCTAAAATAATATAGAAGAGAACGCTAAAATAAAATAATAATTAACTTAAATTTTACTAGTCTTATCAATTCTCAACTTTTCCTTTCAAGATTGATGTTTCTTTAGTTTGCTTAGTGTAAGTGATATATCAATTAAGTTAATAAAATGTCATTGGCCCAAATGATTATGGTTAAACTAAGAGAACAACGTGAGTTTTTAAATGATGCTTGGGCTAAATAGGCTAAAGAAAATTTGAGAATAGAGTCCAATTGGATTGTGGTGTTTAAACTTAGTTAGTTTGGGTGAGTTAAAATATTTACGAGCTGATCTTAGGTCAAGTTAGGTGTGTATGGCTAGAATTTGTGTGTTTATGGGTTTAGTTTCTTAATTCATGTCAAAATCGAACTCACATATAAGTGCACAACAGCTCTTCAAAGCATAATCAAGCTAGCCTTTACAGAAACCATATACCTAGCACAACCTAGAATCAAAACCCAAAATCAAGAGTTAATATTAAAAATTAGAATAACAACTTAGAGAGACTGATAGAACAACCCGCAAATGAAATTAGGATTCGTAACTTTGGGGAAATTTGAAAAAGGAGATTGAAAAGAAATTAAGAGAATGAGAAAATGTGTACATGCTTCATTACAATTTTTTAAATTTATTCATCCTTTTTGACCTTTTTTTTACCATTCATTTGTAGCCGTTCTAAACTTTTGATTTTTGGATCTCTAAGCCTTCTCTGCAAAATAATCAAAATTTGTAGAAATTAGACAGAGTAAGACACTGAGAGAAGAGAGATAGGTCGTAGGTGTTCGTTAACAGAAGAGAGGTAACATAACCGTAGACGTCTCAACTAATTAAGATAGGTTAAGAGGTTTTGTAGGAGTTAGGACAAAGGAGTAGAGGAAAGACGATTTAGAGTCAAAGAATGGAAGAAGAAGAAAAAAAAAAATTGAATAGGTTTGCAGGCTAGTATGGCCTAGGCCCGGCATGGCCATGGGCTGGGCTTCACAGGCTGTGCCAAGCCATTAATTTTTTGAACAAACTTAGCCTACCCTAACACGTCTATTATGTGGCCTTGGGCTGGCCCAACACTTTAATCCACGTGAGTTACAAGCGACTTGACCCAGCCCGACTCTTTAAATTCCTCTGGTTATAATCATTTCATCAAACTCTCTCCAATTTTCTATGCAAGTAATACTTTTAACTTAAAAACGAAACATCAACATAAAATATTAAATAAAAAATTCCATATCAATAGTAAAAATAAAATTTAAAAAATAGTATATTTTTAGATGTTTTTGAATCTTAATTTAAGTTTAGGATATAATTTTAATGTTAAAAGTTTTTAAAGTTTGCAGGAAAAGATTTTAATTTTGTAATAAAATAAATAACTTACAAATATATACATTAATAGATCCTCAATTAGAAAGTAAGAATTTATTTTAGTTAATAATAAATAAATACTTATTTATTAATAATTTCTAAAATTAAATTAGTAAGGTAGGATTCATGAACTTTTTTGTCTGCATTTATCAGATCTAACTTTTGGGGTTGTTTATGTAATTGTAAGAAATGGTGTTGGTTAACTAATGATCAAAAGGAGATAAGTGTGTTATTTCACAAACTACTTTATAAATTGAGTTTCACACAAACGTCAGGGTAGATGTGATAATTTCCCATATGTAATGCAAATATCATCTCAACCCTAGCCTCAAAAGGTAATACTTATGTTCGGCCAACCCATGCACGTTCATTAATTATTCAATCTCGTAAGATAATGGAGAAGGTCTCTGCCAAATATAGATTTTTGGATAAAATGATATCGTCATATTTGCCAAATTTGCCATTTTTTGTTAGATGATGCATGGAGTTTCCTGGCTATATATAATACATAAAAAAAACCATCAATTAACTTCATCATGGAAGAATGAGAAGACAGCACAAACAACAGTAAACATCGAGTCTTTGCTCTCCTCTCCTTATATTCCCTATTGCTAGCCAGAATTCAAAGTAGTTTTACAGTAATTTGTGAAGAGAAGAAAAAAAAATGTATTTTCTTGGGAGCGGAATTGTTAATGCTTTTGCAATTATAAGTTTGGTTTTGGTGTTCTGTTCATGCTTAGCAATCAAAGTTGAGTATGATTCAAATGCCATTATAATTGATGGCCAACGAAGAGTTATCAACTCCGGTTCAATTCACTATCCACGCAGCACACCGGAGATGTGGCCGGATTTGATTCAGAAGGCCAAAGACGGAGGACTCGATGCTATTGAAACATATATCTTCTGGAATGTTCACGAGCCTCGGCGTCGCGAGGTTATTAGAATTCATTCATTCGTCCGTCCATCCATCTATTATTATACACCTGTGATTTTAGGTCAAGAAATTATATTTTTCTAACTTTTATTCTTGTGGCGTCATATGATGACTTAGTATAATTTCGCTGGAAATCTAGACTTCGTCAAGTTCTTCAAGCTTATTCAAGATGCAGGACTATATGGCATTCTTCGGATTGGTCCATATGTCTGTGCTGAATGGAATTACGGGTATGTTAATTTTCTTTAATTAATACTATTTATTTACTTATAAATAAGTATGTACTTCTGATATTAATTCTTTTCGATCAGAGGTTTTCCCCTCTGGCTGCACAATACTCCTGGTATCCAATTAAGGACAAATAATGAAATTTTCAAGGTTGATTTCACTCCTGCTCAAAACCTTTTAATTAATGTTCGCTTTCTGTGCAACGTACATATGTATATATATATCATTAATTCTAAGTTTTTATATGTGCAAATATATTGTATACAGAATGAAATGCAAGCCTTTACAACCAAGATCATAGACATGTGCAAAGAAGCAAATCTATTTGCATCACAAGGCGGCCCAATTATTCTTGCTCAGGTTATTAAACTCTTATTTATATATATATATATGTATTCTGTTTTAGATTTAAATATACGAGAAAAGCAAGCTAGCTGATGCTGGTGGGTGGTATTAGTTAATTAATGGTCAAGGGTGTTAATCAATGCCATAACAGATCGAGAACGAATATGGAAATATCATGGACAAGTATGGAATTGCAGGGAAGCAATACATCAAATGGTGTGCAGATATGGCTGTTGCTCAAAATATAAGCGAACCATGGATTATGTGCCAGCAAAGTGACGCTCCACTACCTATGGTAAATATATATACATGAATTGTAAATTATTAATTAATTTCAAATGTCTATGTTATATTATATACTACTGATATTTGGTACAGATCAATACATGCAATGGATTTTACTGTCATCAGTTCAAGCCAAATAATCCCAGGAGTCCTAAAATGTGGACTGAAAACTGGACTGGATGGTAGGTCTTAAGTTCTTTCTTCAAATTATTAATTACAGCTTAGCTTAACTAATTAGCTGAATGAAATTGCTAATTATGATTATGTTATACTAACAACTGCAGGTTCAAGCTTTGGGGGGGAAGAGACCCATACAGAAGTGCTGAGGATCTTGCATTTGCAGTTGCACGCTTTTTCCAGCTTGGAGGAGTCTTGAACAATTATTACATGGTCAGTTTGTCCAATCCAAGCTAAATTCTTCAACTTTAGTTAACTAATTTTTTCAATTTATTTTATTTGTTTCTTCTTTTTTTTTTTTTTTTTTTCCTGAAATTAATCAGTATCATGGAGGAACAAACTTCGGGCGCGCAGCAGGAGGTCCTTATATTACAACGTCATATGATTACCATGCACCACTTAATGAATACGGTAATACTAAGTGCTAATCAGATATCATATGACAAATATATTTCTAATTATGATTATTGTGTTTTCTAAAATAATTGCCAACTTAATTTCAGGCAACTTGAATCAGCCCAAGTGGGGACATCTCAAGCAACTCCATGCGGCTATTAAACTGGCAGAAAAATTTTTCACCTCTGGCACTGTAGAAACCAAGAATGTTATGAAAAATGTTGATGTAAGTGAATATATAGAATTATTAAAACAAAAAAATATTTATACGTTGGTTGGTGATGGTTCATGTGTCATTTGATTGTCTTTGATGTTGATCAGATGACAAAATTCAGCATCAACGCAACAGGGGAAAAATTCTGTATGTTGAGCAACGTTGATAATTTGAGTAATGCAAAAGCTGAGCTGGAAGAAGGTGGTGGCGAGTTCCTTCTGCCTGCTTGGTCTGTAAGTTTTGTTCAGAATTGTACTAAGGAAGTTTACAACACTGCAAAGGTAATTCTTCCATCAAAAGCTCAATGTTCTTAATTTGAACGCAAGCTGAATTGCTAATGTATTATTTATGTTTGATTGATTCAACTGCAACAGGTTAACACTCAGACCTCTATGATGGTAAATAAGCAAATTGATGAAGAAGAAGACGAGAATAACCACGGACGAAAGGCTGATGCTAAAAAACTCTCGTGGATGTGGATTCCCGAATCCATGCAAGATACCCTCAACGGAAAAGGAAGATTCGAAGCTTCACAGCTCCTTGATCAGAAAGATGCTACTTTTGATGTTAGCGACTACTTATGGTACATGACCAGGTATATATGTCATATGTTATATAATTAATTAAATTTCGATATCATTTCTTCATTTCCAATTGGTATTCAATATTAACCTTCTAGTTTTTGAAACAGTGTCGATACCAAAAACATATCCATGAATAATGCTACTTTGCATGTGATCACAAACGGCCATGCACTTCATGCTTTTGTTAACAGCAAGCTCATAGGTAAATTGAATTGAATATCATTTCTCTCCGTGTAATACTGAATTATTGTTCACGCGTAACCACTGTTGCATTGCGCCTGATTAATATACAACACAACTGCAGGCTCACAATTCTCCAAGCAAGCCAAAGGGCAACAAACGGTCAACGGAGATGATTACAGTTTCGTTTTTGAGAAACCTGTTTCTCTGAAATCAGGCAACAATGTTATAAGTCTACTCAGTGCCACAGTCGGATTGGCGGTGTGTTTTCGTCGCTTATCTTATTAGCTTATGTACATTATTTACTAATGCTTTCCTTTGCTTAGCTTTAATGAATTATATATATCTGCATGTGTGTGGGTGGACAGAATTATGGTGCATTTTACGATTTGAAACCTACTGGCTTAGTTGGGGGGTCAGTTGTGTTAACCGCTAAAGGAAATGGAAATACTAGTATCAATTTAACAACAAACCGATGGTCTTATAAGGTATTATTATTACTAATTCCCTCAAATCAAAGCTATATATCCACATAGACGATATGATTGTGATTGTGACTGTGAATTAGGTGGGTTTGAACAGTGAGAGCAAACAATTCCATGATCCAAATTCAGGCAATGCCAACTGGAGCTCCCAACAAGTTCCCATAAATACACCCATGACTTGGTATAAGGTATTAAAATTATTCCCTGCCCTCAACTCGGCGGCTTTGATTTATCTGCTTAGCAATATTAGATTAAGAATGTAACTAAATTTGTGGTTTCTCCGTCTGCAGACCACCTTCAAGACTCCTACTGGTAAAGAGCCGGTGGTGGTAGACTTGCTGGGCATGGGGAAAGGGCATGCCTGGGTGAATGGAAATAGCATTGGGCGATACTGGCCAACACAAATTGCTGAAGTCACAGGATGTGATCCCCAATGTAATTACCGCGGCACCTATTCTGAGCGCAAATGCAGGAGAAATTGTGGCAACCCTTCTCAGAGATGGTGAATAAATTCAATTCTGGATTTCACATGAAATTTTTCTTCCAAAGGGTTTAAAATAATAAAAAGAAAAATACGATATATATATATATATATATATATCTGACTGTATGTCAACCAGGTACCATGTGCCTAGATCATACCTGAACAACAACAATGGCAGTGACAACACGTTGATTTTGTTCGAGGAAGTAGGAGGAACTCCTTGGAATGTAAGTTTCCAGGTTGTCACAGTTGGAACTATTTGTGCAAATGTATACGAAGGAAACCAACTGGAACTCTACTGCCAAGGTGATGGAAGAATCTCCGAAATCCAATTTGCCAGTTTTGGTGATCCACAGGGCACTTGCGGCTCTTTCAAGATTGGCAATTATCAGGCCACTCAGAGCGTTGCGGTTGTTGAGAAGGTATCGTAGCTAATGCTATTGATATTAATGAATTTAACGCAAAAGCACTCAATTAAACCCGATTATTTTTGTTCTGAAAGTTGATTTGTCTAACTTTGTAGCTATGCGTTGGGAGGCCGAGTTGTTCGATTGATGTGTCGCAACCGACGTTTGGATTTAGCAGCTGGGTTAACCTTACATCAAGGCTGGCAGTGCAAGCTGTTTGTAAATGATTCTGTAGTTTTATTGAGAGTGACAAAATTAAAAGTAAAAAATGATATCGAGAGACAGTATTGTATCGATTGCAATCGAATAAATAAGAAAACGAGGAAACAAAGACAATTTCCTTGAATTTAATATGATAGTTTGTTTCAGCTTATTCTTTGGGATCATGTGTTGAACAATATCACCAACGGCAACCCTCAAAACAATACCCTGAGATTAATTTAAAAAAGCCATCACCCAATAAAATATTAGACGATTTTCCTAATAGGAAAACGGAATCATAAATGATATAAAACAGAACAGCTAGTTTCATATCTAATTAAAACTCTGCCGACAAAAACCTCCTTAGAATTTGCAAGTGGAACACGCTACAAAATTCAGAAAACCAAACCAAAACAACCCTATAAATAAAAACCAAGGAATTCTTTACTCTAGATTCGATCAAATATTTCCAAAAAAGCTTATAAGTGGCCCATGCCGGATGTATATTTCTATAAACAAAAGCTCCACACGCCAGGCGACAGATAATATGCTCCATCCACGTACACCACTCTGCCCGCATCATCCGCTTCATAAGCACCGTATCCACTATCCGTACCCGACCCCGTCCCTGACGCTGACCCTGACCCAGCCGCGACCTGAGATCCCGTCTCCTCCGCTTCACTCCGAGCCCTCCGCGCATGCCGA
>CP135538.1:4326695-4362196 GCA_032402905.1 Khaya senegalensis | reverse complement strand
GAAAATTATGACAAAAAATAATTATAGTTATAGTTTGCAGGATGATAATAAATTTTTATGATAAAAATAAACATTTACGTTGATAAATTAATTAGTAAATAATATAAAATAATATTATTTTAATAATTTTTTAAAATAATTAATTAATTAAAAAGTACATTATTAAGGGATAAAATTAAAAGTTTAATAATTAGTTAATTGAAAAAATTATAATGCCTCAAATTTGAGAGAGGAATCATTATTCTCTCACTTAAGAAAATAAAAATTCCTCTTTGCTGCTTAAGGATTTCTTTCCTTTCTCCTATAAATTTTTTAAAAAATAAACACACCAAACTGTATTTAAATGATACCATTTAGTTTTATATAAATTTATTAATTGTTAATATACAATATAATATTATTCATCTCAACTAATCCAACATTTTAATTTTACAATCAAAATAATAATTATTTATGTGAATAGTCATTAAAAATAATTAAATAATGTAACTCATGATAGGACAATTCTATTCATTAACCTATTTAATTTTTATAAAATAATAACAATAATATTTTAATCTACAATTTCAAACTATAAACTAATCTTATTGAGAAAAATTTAACTAAGAGAGTCTAAATAGAATCATATAACAAAAACATAACTTTTTTTAAAAAAATTTCTCTCATTATTTTATCATTAGTAGTATATCATTAGTAGTAGCAGCAGCAGCAGTAGTAGTAGTTTATTCTACTTGATTTGCTTTTACTATTTAACCCAACATCCATTCCCCAAAGATGACTCTACAATAATGATTTGCTTTACCAATAAGCTTGTGCAAGACTACACGCAAATTATGATTTTCTTTATAATGGTGTCAATGAAAGAGTAAAAAATACCATCCCTCTATAATTCTAAAAAAATTTATTATCCTTTTGAAACAACAGTTTGCCATTTGAAAAACTTTGATGGTAATATATGACCACCGAGTGTCTATAATATTTCCAAAATACTTCCATGATTCTCTCACAAACTATGTGGAGACAAAATTTTAAACAAACCATTTCATAGGAAGCATGAATGTTACGGCTAAGTGCGCTCCTACAGTGCCAAATGAAAACTACCAATTCAAATTGGTGTGTGTTGGGGGTGGGAAAATGTGCTGCTACTGCCTTGGTAGATTTTGAGCGAATAAAAGAGAAAATTAATGTATTACCATACAATAGTTGTCTATATCTCGACCAATTATATTGAACTTTCAGTATATATTATTGTTTCTTAACTTTAAGTGGGTAAGACCTAGCACAATCTTGAGAGCTTTTCTGGTCCAAGAGACGTGGTGTTACAATTTTTGACAACCCTTAGATTCCTTATTAAAGTTAAATTGAGCCTTAAATTGAAACTGTTAAGTGGCAGTGAGTTAAACTCATCAAATAATGAAAGAAATTGCAGTATTGGATCAAATTCAAACTAAGAAAAAGCTCATCAATTGTATTAAACAATAAGATCTTTGTGCAAACAAGTTAGGCCATTTATAATGACTACAGTTTTAATTGATAAATATAATAGTTTGAGATGGCCATAAGATCCTCAAAATGTTGGCATTTTGGTCAAAAACCTTAAAATTAATGGGACTATGATAGCTTAATTGTTGTGAAGGAAAAAAGCGTGAAAGCTCAAAGCAACGATGGGGGTGGGGGTGGGGGTGGGGGGGGTGTCCAAGCTCATCACAGGCGCCAATCGTAACTATGCTAAAGGGTCCTCGGGATGTTAGCATCCAGTTACAACTTGAGAACAAATGATACATAACAACATAATTGTGGTAAAGGAAATAAGTGAGGGCTAAGAGAAAGGGTGTAAAAGGTATCTAAAAGTGTAACAATGAAATATTCATTCTCTCATAAATATATATATATATATGTATATAGGTATAGGTTTCCAAATTGCATCTCAACTCGTGGCACTTTTGTGCTAAAATATAACTATGCACCTTTTTAAATATTGATAAATAAGAAAATTGAATTTCTTTTATTTGTCCATCCAAAACACATTAAAATATGTTTCAATATGACAAAAATTCTACTTGTTTTAAATATATTAGAATAATTTAACTAAAATAAGATTTTGTTAAATAAAAAATTATACTTGTATATTCATCTTCGTAAAAGAGCTCATTTTGTAAGGCAACTAAAATAAATAAATAATAATAATAATAACAATAATAATAATAATGAGTTTCATTTGTAATTAATAAAATTGAAATCATAAATAGTTAGATTTATTTTCAAATTTGTATTTTGTGTTTAGGCATATATTTCCTTTTCACTCACCCAATTACACCGACATTCATTCTTACATGGGCATGTGTATCTTTTTCACTTTACTTATTTGCAAACTGCTATGATACATATATGTATCAATACATTTAAAAAAAATTTTAGTTGTGTTACTTGTAATGAATTTTGTAAAATTTGTAACTTAAAAAAATATTAAAACACATAAAATAAAAAATAAATAGTAATTAAAATATAAAAGAAAAAAATTTAAAAATATAAATTAAAAATTTGAAATATATAGTGAGTAATATTTGAAACATAAACTAAAAAATTAAAACATTAATACAAAAGTTGAAACAAAAATATGTATTGATAATATTTGTATTATAGACAACTGCTTACTTAGAATAACTTATGTCTACCAATCCCAAGATTTCAGTCGAGATATTATTGTTAAAACAAGTGATAGCTAATGTCATTTTCTCCCCAACTACTTGTCCAAATAATTGCAAGTGCAACAACAAAAATGCCACCATCCAAAAAGGTTGTAATGGACATCACATTTATTTGATTTTCATTTAATATAAAAAAAGTTTAATAAATATATTATAGGCAATATCAAAACAATAATTAAAAAAATAGGACTACTCTTTTATTCACAATTCCATCACTATTTTAGAAAAAGTCTTTTTTTCAATTGAAGTAACATCATAAGCATAACACAATTGCAAGATGTAAAAGCATCATCTGAAGTAGCTAATGCACTATAATGAAAGCCACTAAATCAACTGATACAAGTTATTAAAAGCTTGATTAATATGGAGATTTTTCTTAATCATCTTCATAGAATGAAACAATCTAAATAAACATGCTTTGAATACATAAAAATTAAATGCAAAAATTTGCCTAAAAGAAAACTACCTCCTACCATTACTTTTCTTGCTAAAATGACACCCTAGATAGAATCTTTTAAACTCTTTTACCCTCGAGTGATATTGCTTTTTAAAGAATTCTAAGTTTAGAAACCTCTACCAAACAAAATCTCCTTTCTATAAGTTTTCCATCAAAAACTATTTTGCAATTTCTTAGAAATTTTTTGTAGTTTCTTGAAAGTTATTACCTTTAATGACAGTTGCTAGTAGTTGTTAGAAACATGTACATGAAAGTTGTGAAGTTTCTATGCTAGTGGAAAGTTATAAGACCACTTTAGGTAATAGTTACCACTAACAATGGTGGTTACAACTAACATTCTCCTACTTGGTTTGTAAATTTTCTAAATACTTATATTTAACAAATAAATATATGAATCACAGCGATGAATCCTTTTTTAATTAAGTATTACCTACCATATATTACAAATATATTATAATTCTTAATTGCCTGCTTATATGTGATAACTTAATATAATAAATAAATATTATATTTATTCCAAATTTCGCATTAATGATTTTTTTCTCAAATAAATTTGCAAACAATTATGAAAAAATATCATATAAATAAAGTTTCATTAATAACAGTATTTACATGTATATAAAAATCACATAATAGAACCAAATCCCATTCGAACTACATAATCCTTAAAACTTTTTAATGGTATGCTTTTTATCAAAGAATTGGCCATCATTAATTTAGTATTAATGCTTAATGATCACTTTATTTATCTTAATTTATGCCCCAATGGTTAAGTATTTGATATTGATGTATTTATTTCAACTACCACTCATATTATTCTTAGCTAAGAAAATAATAGTTAAATTATTATAATATATGCTCAATGTGAATAATCATTTATAAAGGTGATGAAATACTTCTAATCATATAAGTTCATGTTAGGACAGCAAATGTCTATATGTATGATCAATAATATTTTAAACTCTTTTTGACACATTTCTTTAATTTGTTGGTTTGCTTATCCTTTATACAATCCATACAAATATTAAAATTAATAAAATTCAAAATACTCCATCATTTAATAATCTTTTAATTTTTTTCTATGAAGATATATCATAGTATTTGATGCCATAACATATAAAAATCTTCATTCATAATATATCATTTAATGCCAACATGAGCATTATATTATAATAAGTATTGTATTGCAAATTGATATAAAAAAGACTGTCAGATAAGGTATTTTTTTCAATAAGATCATATTTATAAAATATATTCATTGTTAAATTTGAAAAATTGAAGGAATAATCAAATGGTATAGGTCTAAAATTCAAAATTAAATTTTCAAAAAAAATTAAGAATATAAAATATCTTTTCTAATTTCAATACAAAACTATTACTAACAACTAAATTGCATATCTCAATAGTCTCTACATATAAGTGTACTTTATTTTAAAAAAAGATATACTACTCAGCTCCCACTGGCTTCTTTAGATTATGTAATTCCTACAAAATATTTATAACATAGATTGTAGAACTAAAATCAATTCACTATGTGTTATGAAAAACATCAATTATATTACATTCATAATAGCAAGAGAGATTGAAATACCTTTCTTTTCAAGCCATTTCTAAAATTTCAAGTAATCCTTATTCATATGCTCCTTTTTCTTATAAAAAAAGTATTTAGATTCCTTCTGAATATCATATTGAGAATGACTTTTTAAGTATTTTACTTTTCCCCTTTAGTTTGGCATGATTTTATTCTTTTATTGTATAACCAAATATGCATGTTGCAAACTCTCTCCTAATTCTATCATTAACCTTGCTTCCTTTTACACACACATGATCTTTAATTTATTAATTAACCATCTATTCTTATGTGTGTTGTAAGAGATTTTAAAGAGTTCATATAGTTGTAAGTGAATATTGAGTATATAATGCATCGGAAAAGACTCAAAATCTCAACCTTAAGTGACTTAAGTTGAGTTGCAAAGCCTCTCATCTGCATGTTGTGCTTACGCACACCACTGATAGGGTGGTAAGCTTCTTAGATGAGAATATCATTATTAGGGTACTTGCAAGTGCCTTATTTGAAGGCTTAAATTGCTCATCCACAACCTTCAATAAAGGTTAAACATTATTATACTAAGCGATAAAATCACCAATACTAGCAGAAATCTTGGTCTTTATAAATATGACAATAAGGTGATTAGATCACTTTCAATGTTCATAAAGAATAATATCAATTGAAATATTGATATCAATTATAGTAGGTGGTTCGTCCTTTTAAATAGTATAATCAATGTCCACCCACCCTAAATAAAGGAGAATTTTTTCTTTTTATATTTTGAAATTATCTCCATTTAACTTACAAATGTCACAATTGATATAAGATTAATTCACAAGTTGTATAACTGCATATAATAAATGCTTATGCTATATCATTGAAGGAAGCATAAATTTATCATGCTTTATCTATATAAAGCATGCTTTAACAATATGAGTTAGTTGATATAAAATTGCTTGCAAGCTAAATATTTTATTTAAGTAGATTCACATATTCTTATAATAAAATTATTAAATTATATATAATTGCTTAATTTTTATGAGTAAATTAAGAAAAATAATATGATATTTTATTTTAATTAATTATGTAATATGATAAAAATTTCTATAGAATAAAATTTATTATATTAAATATAATTAATTATAATTAAAGTTATTAAACTATATTTGATCCTCACATTTTAATATATAATTTTGCTTAATTTAGAGATGTTGTAACTTATCCCTAATTAATCAAATTATATGTATTACCTAGAAATTTTCAATATATATTGTATACAATAAACATTTATATATAAACTCAATATGCTTGAAAAATAAAATGCAGTAGTTTGGCCAAATGGCTTGTACAACAAAATTGTTTAGGTGTGGCTTCGAATCTCAATCCCACCAAAAAGGTCGATTTACTCCTTTTTATTTATTTTTTCATAAGAAAAAACTAACATGTCATACATGTCTAAAGGAAATGTGTGGCATGTTATTTATTCCTTCTGTCATCTTCAAACTCTAGGTTGCCTTATCCCAAAGTTGATCCGATTGCAGACCTCAATGAAAATCCAATATTTTCTCAACATTTTAAAGCCAATTTCAAAAATTTTTACACCTAAAATGTTAGAAATTCAATATCCCAATGATTTCTAACATCATTTTGCATCTAAAATACATTAAAACCAATTTTATGAAAAAAATTTTAAATTGGTCAATTGCAATGAATCTAAAGTTTCAAAGAAAAAAATTTTAAACTTATCAAGGCAAAGGTTTTATTAGCTCTCATACCAAATAATAGCATGAAAGAATTTAAAAAAAAATTACTTTGAATACATAAAATTTAAATGCAAAAATTTGCCTAAAAAGAACATTAACTTTCTGTCATTTCTTTTCTTGCTGCAATAACACCATAAGTAGAATATTCTAAGCTCATTTAATCTTTAAGTGATGGTGTTTTTTACAGAATTTCAGCTTAGGGATCTTTACTAAGGAAAAGCTTCTATTTATAGTTTTTTCCATCAAAAAATCATTTTGCAATTTCTTGGAGGTTTTCTATAATTTCTTGGAAGTTACGATCCTCAATTGTGGTTGCTAATAGTTGCTAGAAACATGTTCATGAAAGTTGAAAAGTTTCTATACCAATGAAAAGTTAAAAGACCACTTTAGGTGATGGTTATCACCAACAATGATGATTATCACCAACACATCTTAATATTCTACCTTATTGATGAATACTTATCAAAGAAATTGCTAATTATAATCATAATTACATAAGATGGTTCTAATTATAAAATATATATATTTATATAATAAGAATTATGATAATAAATCAATAATTATTGTTATAGTAAGATGATGGAAATTTATAAATTAAAATAATTATTATACACATAATTATAAATAAAGTCTTAAATTTAATATTAATAATTTTTTATACAATTAAATAATATAATATTTATCTAACGAAATGACTATTGTATAAAATTATTTTTTAAAAGAATTAATTAAAAACTTACAAAAGGGTAAGTATGAAAGTTTAAATATTCAGGAGGGTGGAATTATGATTTCATCACCTAAGAGAGAACTCATGATTCTCTTTTTTGAGAGAACAAAAATTTGTAATCAACTTAGTATTTGTTTTGCCCTTCTTTGATACTGAATCGTTAATAGATAGAGAAATTTAAAATGCGATTGTACCGATGAGCTAGTATAGTTAATTACAACCATAATGCTAGTTGAAGATCACTATCATACATTCAATTTTGTTATTTGGTTAATATTTATGTACCACAAAAAAAATTACTAAAACCATTATTATTTTTTAAAACTTTGCAATTGTCAACACAATATGGCAATTGTAAAGCAAATTGTCAGCATGTAGTACTCTTGTATTCTCAATAGAATGAAGTGTATCCATGTAGCCAAACATGTGTTGCATGATAGCTTCACTTTTGACAAGCAAAACAAGTAGTAATAGATTTTTTTTATTTTTCATTTTTCAAACGAAAGAGAAAATTGGAAAAAGAATTTCAATAGCTTTTCTATAAAATTTGTAAGTTTATTTTATTAATTTTTTATGAATAAAATTTTTTTAATATATACACACACACACATATACGCGCGCACATATACACACAAACATATAATACAGTGTTAATCATGTCATAAAAAAATATTAAATTTTTATTTATCTTAATTTTGTCCTAATTTTATTTATTTTATTTTTTTTTTTTTTGTAATTGCTTAGCTAAAAAAGAAGTTGATAATTTGTTCATTTTTGTTATAAATTATTTAAAATAGGTTTTAAATATACTAGAAAATTGAAATTTTATGTAGTATGTTTTTATATAATAATTTCTTATTCAATATTTTGTGGGAAATGTATTGCTACACGTGAGTGTGTGTGTGTGTGTGTGTGTGTGTGTGTGTGTGTGTGTGTGTGTTAAAGTTTGATAAAGAATATGTGTTTTCGTTCTAAATTGTTAAATTGAAAATTATTATTGTGTTAAATATTATGTGGAGACTTATTTGTTAAATTAAGTATACAAATATGAAAATTTATAATTAGTTAAGGTTTGTTTGCTGCTTTTAGTCAAAAATAGGTCAATAATTACTTAGAAATATCATAGAATATATTGTGAATTTTCTAAAAATTTGAACCATTTGATAAAATAAAAATAGTTAGGTTATATTGATATTATCCATCCATAAATGCAATATTTGTTTTATTTTATCTTTTAGTTATTATTATATTGTAATAATTTTATTGAATATAAGGTTATATTTATTGATTACTAATTTTGAGAGAATATATTTTATTATCTTTAAGGTTATATCATTTTTTAAAAAAAAAAAATTAGGTTGTGAAATTGTTATAAGTGAAAATTTTAATTATTATCGTTTGGATTTTTAAATATTATTATTAATTCTATTTAAGAGGCAATCTTAAGGATGAAAATAAATTAGTAAAAGTGTAAAGGAATTAATTTTTGAATTTGTAAGCTAGGTGATTATATGCAATTGGAATGATTTTGGTTTAGAAAACGAAATTAAACAGTACAATGCTTATTTTATTTAAAATGTAAGCATGTGCATATAAATCTTCTGAATATATGTATGTGTTAATTTAATTAATTATTTATAGAATCAAAATAAAATATTTTTACATGAGAATTTTATGTGTGAATTCAATAAATTAAATTTAAATTGCATGTGTTGTGTTTAACTTAAGTTCATTTAAAGTGACAATTTAAGAAAGAAGAAATTAATTTTTATAATTTGTTCAATTTAAAAATGTTCATTAGATATAAATATTTATTGAGTATTAGTCACTCATACTTTTTAAATTCTTAATAATGCTGAAGGCATGGTAATTAAGAAGATTAGTAATTTTCTAATTAAATAGATTTCTTTTTGTCTTTTGTATTATTGTGAATATAAAGTTATAAGTTGTACGATTTTGTATTGTTTTATAATTAGTTATTGCATACTTTAACATAAATGTTTGTTAATTTTGATATTTGAGAGGAAGTAGTCGAAAATAATGCCTATTAGATTCTAGTAAGATACATTTTACACCTTAGTTTACTTGATTAACAGACTTCCCTTTATTGTTTTAAATCATCTTTTACCATATGAAGTTTTTATAAAACACTAACCTGATCTTAAACTTCTTAAAGTATTCGAGGGTGAATGCTATCCTTACTTAAAACCATACAACAAGAATAAGTTCCATTTCCATACTTCTAAGTGTGTATTTATAAGGTATAATCCAATACATAAAAGTTACCTATATATGCATCCATCTAAAAGAATTTATCTTGTTAGAAATGTCATATTCAATGAAGACTCTTTTCCTTTCAAATCAAATCCCAATTTCTTCACTCCATATGCCTAAAACATTAACAATTCTTCCAATTTATCTCTTCCATATATCAACATGCATCATTGGCAATTTAAGGCTCATAACATCACTTCAACAGTTAGCAATTTGACTTATGCAACTTTTGTACTAAAAACTCAATCTACTTCACCAGTTCAAGATCAATGCAATAATGCATCAAAAGTCTCACCTCAAACATCCATACACTCTTCTCCACAAAACACTACACTTGATATCTCATCACCTCACCAAACAAAATCCTAAAACACAGCACAACCTATACCAAGCCATCCTATGATAACAAAGGCCAAATCAAGTATATTCCGGACAAAGAATTTTATAGCTATTGTATTGGAATCAACACAATTTAATATTCCCATATGTGAAGAAGAAGTATTAAAAGATCCAAAATGGAGAGCAACCATGGAATATAAATTCAAGGCTGTAATGAGTAATGTTTATCCTTAGAGAGCCTTAACGTTATTTGCAAAGAAACATGATGATTCACTACGATTATGTATTGATTAAAAATAATTTAATCAAATTATAATTAAAAACAAGTATCTATTATCTCGGATTGATGAATTTTTTTAATAAATGGGATGATTCAAAGTATTTATTCAAAAAAATTAATTGGAGAACTAATTATTACCCATTAAGAATTAGGCTTGATAATATATTGCAAACAATATTTAAGATTTAGTATAAGCACTTTAAGTTTTAATTATGCCATTTAGGTTAATCAATGCCTTAGTAAATTTTATGGATTTCATGAATAGAGTATTTAAACCTTATTTGAGTTAAATAGTCCTTGTGTATATCAATGACATTATAATCTATTTCAAAATTAGGAAGAAACACAAAAGATACTTAAAAAATTACTGTGTAGATACTTTTGATATTGGATTAGAGTGTGTTTTGATGCAAAATGATAAGGTGATAGGTTATTATACTTCTAGATAGTTAAAACCTCATGAAAGAAATTTCATTATGATTCTAAGTTAACTGTTGTAATTCCTTCAAGTTTTAAAGATGTTATTTTTATAAGACTAAGTTTAAGCTATACTCAAATCATAAGAGTTTGAAACATTTTTGTTTTTTTAACCCAACTTGATTTAAACTTGAAATGGCAAAAATAAGGTAGGATACTTGGAGAATTATGAATTTACCCTTTAGGATCTTCTTGAAAAAGTTAATATAGTAGCTGACACTTTGAATTGTAAATTCAATAAAAATTTTTGTATTTTTAGCTTTAGAGGATTGTAAAAGATTAATGATAATTAAAGAATTTGATTTTTATTATTATTATGAGTCATCTAACTTATGTTTATTATATTATTATAGTTTTAATGCTTATTATCATAATGAAATAGAGACAATGACTATATGAAGATTTAAGGACAAGATAAATCAACTGTCAAATGATGAACAATTAGATAATTAGAGAATAAGTGCAAATAAAATTCTTCTTTTGGTAGAAAAAATAGCTGTACCAGACAATTTTGAATTTAGAGATTATATCTTAGTAGAAGTGCATCGATCTATTATTATATATCTAAAAGGTACCAAGATGTATAAAAACCTCAAGAGGTAATACTAATGAAAATGAATGAAATGTGATGTGGCTGAGTATATATCCCTATGTGTAACCTGTCAACAAATAAATATTGAACATTCGAACTTGTAAAGATGTTATCACCATTGTCTATTGTTGACTAGAAGTGGAATCGTGTTATCATGAATTTTATAACAGTTTTACCAAAAACTTAACAAGGGTATGATGTATTTTAGGTGGTGGTTGATCACTTAACCAAATATACATGCCTCATTCCTATTAATACGAGATACCTTGAGTAAATCCTTTGCAAGTCATGTATGGATTAAATCATTCGATTACATTGGATACCTTCATCCATTATCTCCTATTAGGCTCCATAGTACTTCTAAGTTTTGGAAGTGTTTGTAAGATAACTTTAGGATAAACAGAGTTAAATGTTAGTGCCGTTTTTTAGCTTCAGATAGATGGTCAATCTAAATGAAACATATAGATTCTTAAGGATTTGTTTAGGGCCTATATCAAGGAACTTTTGGATAGCTAGATTGACCATTTGTCCTTAATATGTTTTACTTATAATAACAGTTACCATTCTAGTATTGCTATAACTCTTTATAAGGTTTTTTATGGGCGACTATGTAAGTCATTATTAAATTAAGTCAAAGTGAGAAATCATGTTACAATAAGATTAAATTTAATATAAAAAATCATTAAAAAAATTAAGTTATAGAAATCATTTACAAATAACCCAAGGAGTTCATAGCTAGAGATTAAGTTTCCTCAAAGGTTTTACTTCATAAAAATATTTTATGATTTTGAGTTAAGGGTAAACTAGCACTAAGATATATTGGACATTTTGAAATTCTTGATAAGATGGATCCAATTGCATGTAAGTTAGTCGTACTATCATAAATACCACAATGCATAATATTTTTTACTCTTAGCTATTAAAATGAGTATCAAATAAACTTCATTTAAGTCATTTAAAAGATGAGGTTTAAATTTAGGAAATTGCAACTTATGACAAAATAATAGTTCAAGTTTTGGATTAAAAAGTTAATGTCCTCAATATGAAGGAGATTTCTCTTATTAAAGTTTTGGGGCAATATTCTAATAGTAAAGAGGTTACTTGGGAGTTTAAGTTTGAAGTTTAAAAGTATTATCTATATTTATTTGATTTTTGAGAAAATACGAGAAATTTCAAAAATAAATTTTTTTTAAGGGAGTAAGATTTATCATGCCCTGTGAATATTATAATAAATATTTATATTTTTGTAATATTTTAGGAAGACTAGATTGTAAGAAAATTTAGACAAAATTGTATTATTTTTGAATATTTTAGCTTAAATATAATTTTATTATTTTCAAAAGAAACCCATCCATTTCTCCCTCTACATTTTTCAACCACTACTTCGAAAAACTTCTGAACTTCGATCGTTATGATTTTCAGACCACACAACTAACCCAACATCTTTGTTCCACTACTTCAAACTTCACCTTAATCCGACCTCTGAATCTTTGCCAAATCCCATTTAAAGTTTTAAAAATTCTAACTTAACTTTTCAACCAACCCTGGCCTTTTTCTGAAAAACCAAGTATATCAATGAATACACCTCAACAAGTAAAACAAAATCATAAGAAGAATTAAACCAAAAAGTCGTTTGATTTTTCTCAAAAATGTCACTAAAGTTACAACCTTTTAACTAAATTTTTTGACAAATAGTATATCAATTTTTTTTTAAGTTTCGGGCCAATATTGGCCCAAATAATTTTTAATTTTTATTGGTTTAGATTAAAATATTAAATCGAACTGAACCAAATCGATACATGTTAATTTGGTTTAGTTTGGTTCGATTTATCATCTATTGTTGGTTTGAACCCACCTATTATATTATTGAGGCATTAGAAACAAATTTATAGAAAAAATATACTATTGTACAAAATAAATATGATTGCAAATTTTATAATTTTAACTCTATGTATTAAATTGGTAAAATTTGATCAATTCAAATTTATCCTAAACTTTTGACTATTTTTTTTTTTGATATTTTTTTAATTTTAAACCTAATTTTATGATCAAAATTTTTATATTACATTTGATGGAATCTTTTATTTTAAACATTTATTTAATTTTATAAGTCAAAATATTTATCTTGTTTTGAATTTTTTATAATTTCTTAAGGAATTTTATCATATACTTTCTCTAAAGTTTTATGGTAATCTTACTTTTAAAAAAAATTTATAAAAATGCATGCTTACATCTAAGGTTTGCAATTTGAATTATTGTGCTATATTTGTATTAAGTTGTATTAATGTCGTGTCAAATAAAAATCAATTTAAACTCAACTCATTTAATAATTATGTTAAAAATTAAAAATTCTCACTTACTATAATTAATAAACGATTAAATGGATTATAATTGTTTTATTTATTTAACATATTTTTTATCTATTACAATATATTTCTATAATATTTATGATACTATATACATATATACTAATTAATTTTATTCTAAATATAATAAAATATCTTTTAAATATGATACATACAACTCAATTATTTAAAAAATATAAAATAAATTTTTTAAATTATAAATAAGTTATTACATTATAATTACTTAAATAGTTAATTATGTCATAAAGGTGCTTATGTGTTAAGAACTTTAAGCCTAAACTTAACATGATTATTAATCATATTATTTCATATTAACTCATTTAATAATTATTTATTTTATGTCAATCCAAGCTTGTAAATTCGTGTTGAGTTCGTGTTAGTTAGGCTGATCATATCAAAAGTTGACATCCTTACTTACATTCTTTTTACATTTCTTTAATTATGAGTTGACTAATTAAAAGACTAAAATATTTCTAATTTATTTATTCTTTCTAAGTAAAATTTTAGTTTACTTATCTTTGATGATAGATGAAAATGCCCTTATTTACATATAATGCAATTAAATATCCCCTTTCTCTCTTTAGAAATTATTTCCTTCTAAATATTAAGTTATTTTAAAAACTTCAATTTATTTTTCTAGTAACATAAACTTTAAAAAAAATATTTATTCTTTTTTTTTTTTTGAATTTCTTACATCACATTGTAGTTAAGGTTCTATTAAAAAGGCTTGTGATTAAACTCATTTGAAACCCAACCTAGAAATCTACTTGCAATTAGGGATAAATGGTGGTTTTGAAACATAATTGCACAATTTTTTATGAGAAAATGTGTTTGCCAACTAAATAAATGGTAACTTTTTTTAATTATTCTATTTATAAAAAATTTATTAGTACAAAATGTAACCGAAAAGGCCCAATTTAAAAAGTTATGCTAAACGAACCTTGATTTTTATATATCAAAAATTGAATGGTCAAACGAGTGAAAAGGTTACGTGCTAAGTTGGTCCAAGTCTGTACAGTAATCATGTCGAGCAAGGTTGGGCTCACTTAAAAATTATGCAGTCCCGGTACAATTCATAAGGCCCGATCTACATGGATTATGCTAGGCCTAGGTCGACCCAGCCCGCGAACCTAACCAAAATTCTTTTTTTTTTTTTTTTCTATTTCTTCTTCCATCTTCCTCTCCCTCCCTTCCTGTTCTTTATACAGTCTCTCTCTCTCCTCTCTTGTTCACCTGTGAGCAAAATGCTGAGCAACTATATTCCTAAAGGCAGTACAAAAATCACAGCTAGGAAACCCTGGTCTTGGAAGAAAAAGATTTGCGCCAGGACGAGCAACCATTGTCAAAACAACATCAATGGCTTGTTCACAGCCGGTTGTGATAAACCCATTATTAGATGTTGACCTGTAAGGAAGATAAGGAGATAGACATTCAGCAACAGCCCTTTTAGAATAGACTTAGTAGAATCAGTATTACAAAGGTGCAAGCATTATCACACGAGGTAAAAGAGAAAGAGCAAGGACCCAAATTGTCTCAACAAACTCCGGTTGAACAAATCCAAAACGTTACTCTCAACTGAAATTGATTTTCAATTGAAAGTTGTAGCTATGAATCCAAAACAATGCACTGTAACTAAACAATATATATATTATCTTCTTATTTAAGGAAGACCAACAGTAGGTGCATAAGCAGTCGCCATTGAACTTGTCAGAATGAAGAACATCAACAACAGTTTCTGGAGCAACATGAGTTGTGTGAAATCAAAGAATGAGCATTGAGCAATCGAGTCATCCATTCCTAAAGAAATCACTCTCTTCCCGTCCCGTCTTTGACTTTCCGAAAGTAAAATTGATAAAGATTGTGGGCCCGCGATCCATGGGCCTATGCCTGGCCTAGGTGCTTAACGGGCTTGGTATTGGCCTGGGTCCCTAATGGACTTGAGTATTAAGACCATGTCTGACTGTTCAATGGGTCGGGTTAGGCTGAACTAATACCGATTCAGGCAGTTTAATACTTTCATTTTTCAAAAATAGTAAGGGATATATTCAATATATTCGATGAATTTGCGTTGGAATTGCAATTTTTTTTTTTATCATTTATAGAGTGAATTACTATTTTTAAATCTCATATAAATTTAAAATATAATTTTTTTGCAGTACACAAATAGTAATATTATTTTAAATTGATTGAAAGTAATTTTTATAATAATGTTTATTTTAAATTAATTTAAATTCACTAACTGCCTTTGGCATTTTAGAATATTGAAAGTTAAATATTATGAAAAATAAATAAATAAATAAATTTTATCAACAATTGATATTATTTTTATGTTAATTGCTCACAGCTGTACACTAAATCGTGACAAATTGAACACAGCAGAAAGTTAAATAATGAAACTACAAAGCATAAACTTAAGTAGTCGTCGCGTTAATACTTAAGAGCGTGAAAGCGCGTGAGATTCAAAGCAACAAAGACAAATACAAATACAAGGGCAAATTTCTTTCTAGAAGCATCTTATCATCTCTTATATACCCTTCCTCTCGTAGAACGAAGTAGTCTAGTTTAGGGTTTTATCTTCTCGACTCTTCTTCAAATTTCAGCAAAACCTTGTCAAATCGTTTCTCTGTCTTCTGCACAAAGGTAAGGTAAGTTAAGTTGGGGTTAGAATTCTTTTCCTTCCGTTAAGTTGTTTTCTTTCTTTTTTAACATTACCAAACAGATTCTGATATTTAATCCGGGTTGGAACAGAAATGGCGACTGCTCAGTTAACATCATCCTCATCAATTAAGGTTCCGGCAAGGAACTTCGCCACATTTGACGGTCTTAGACCGTCATCTGTCAAGTTCGCTTCTGTCGGAGGGGGGCTCAGCCAACGCTCTTTCCGTGGTTTGGTCGTTAAAGCAGCTACTGTAGTGGCCCCCAAGGTTTTTTCTTCTTTTTCTATCTTTAATCCACTAATAATAAAATAAAATGTAATTATTTGTTGTGAATTCCTTTATTGGCCCCTTAGTGAAAATGGATGTATGTTCGTTCATGATTTGATTTGATTGGCTGCTGGGTGTGTTTTTTTGACTGATTAAAGCTCTTTCTTTATCACACATATGCTGCTCCTCAAACTCAAATCCTTTTCCCGCTTTACCTGTAACGAATATTACCTAGCTACGCAACTGTGTCTGCCTCGTTTTCTCTCTTGTTAATTAGTATTACTCTGCTGAACACTCTACTCTGCAAATTAGTTTATACTACTAGTTTTGATTGATTTGAAACCACCCTTCCCTGTTTAATTAATTCTTTAGTACTTGGGTCGTTGTACACATGCTTGTTTAGTAATTAAATGCATTCCCTTTCTTTTGTGAATGAAGCCTCCAAGTGTCATCGTGCTTTCTCGTAATGTCTTCATGTCTAATGCCCCTGTTACTGTTTCACAACCTTCCGTTTATTTGATTGCTCACATTGCTTTGTGGCACTGCAGTACATTACAATTAAACCCTTGGGTGATAGAGTGCTGGTGAAAATCAAGACGGTAGAGGAGAAAACAGACGGTGGTATTTTACTACCAACAACAGCTCAAACAAAGCCTCAAGCAGGTGAGGTGATAGCTGTCGGTGATGGGAAGTCAATTGGGAAGACCAAAGTGGACATTTGTGTGAAGGTTGATTGTTATGACTAATTTCTCTTGGTTCTGTCTTCCTTTTCAACTTCCACTCATTAACTTGATTCTTTGTTTTGTATAGACTGGGACTCAGGTCGTCTATTCAAAGTATGCAGGGACTGAAGTGGAGTTCAACGGCTCAAATCATCTCATACTCAAGGAGGATGACATAGTTGGCATTCTTGAAACAGATGAAATCAAGGATCTCAAGCCTTTGAATGATAGAGTTTTCATAAAGGTTGGTATCTTTTTCAAAATTAGTTAGCTTGATGCATAGTTGATGATCAGGTGTTGATTTGTTTGTACATATGTTGGGTGCAGGTTGCTGAGGCAGAGGAGAAAACTGCTGGAGGTTTGTTGCTGACAGAGGCAAGCAAGGAGAAGCCTTCCATTGGCACAGTATGGGATTGAGTTGGCATTTTTTGTATTTTGGCTAGGCCAATAATCGTTGATTTGCTTTCTAATACATGCTTTTATTTGACATGAGATTAATGTAAATGTCTTGCATTTGATGGAATAGGTTGTAGCTGTTGGACCTGGTCCTCTAGACGAGGATGGTAACCGGAAACCTCTATCTATCGCACCAGGGAACACAGTTATGTACTCAAAGTATGCCGGGAATGACTTCAAGGGCAGTGATGGTACCAACTACATTGCTCTAAGAGCTTCAGATGTCATGGCTGTGCTCTCTTAGTTATCTGTTTGATTGTGCTTTGATGAACTACTGAATTGAATTTTCTGGTTGAGTTGCCTCAAGGCTTATGGATTTTGAGTTACTTTGAGTATAACGAAATGCAGCTTTGTTGTTCATGGACTGAATTTTGGTTGTTCATCTTTGGGAATATTTAGGGTTAGTGATATTAATCTTAAAATTAAGCTGCAGCCTTTGGCTATGACTATGCGGAATGCTGACATAATTTGATGATTAGATGAATTTCGCGTGTTGTATAATTTGCAGCCAGAGTAACCTAAATTCTTAAGTAGTTTGCATCTCAAAGTCTATATAGGACACTGGCTTTTCTCAACCATTAGTTTGTGCAACCAGTTATTCATTAGGATGGTTTTATTTTTATTTATTTTTTTTTTTGTGTGAGCCACGGTATAAGGGGAAAGCGAACGCTACCGTAGCAATCTTGTCTTGTGTATAAATAAATACGATAGAAACAGCTTAGATAAGATCCTCTGCAGAATGAATGCCAAATGTTACCTTTGCAGTTGCAGATGCAACAATTACAGTAGTGTAGTCCTAACGAGGGAACAAAACTTGGAATTAAACATTAAAAAAAATAATGATAATTATATGGTGGACTCTACATCACAGCATTTACACGAAGTAAGAAAGTGGACATTAGATCAGCTTTCCATCGGGAAAAATTTACCATTCTATTCTCACCCTTCTGCTGCTTTTGGAGTTAGCTATACCTCTCGGCCAACAGTCAAAAGCTGCAGCGTAGCAGATGGAGTCTTATCCCCACCACAACCACCAGCACGGCTCTAATCAATCAGATCTAAGTCTCCCTTGCTGTGGGCTTCACTCGTTTAATAGTTGATACGTATGAAAGTACATGTAACAATATCAGTTCTATCTATTAAAAGAGGCAGCTGAGTTATCATCATATTGTCTCCATGCATTATTCCCATTGTCAGTCCCACTACATGCTTGATTAGGAACCAGTACATTACCCAAATCTCCATCTAAGCTCATCTGCTGTACTTCAGCCGATGAAAGTATCTTTATGCCCTGAACACAGCTTACAAACTCACTGCAAAATACAAAAATGAGCTGTTTTAGAACAAACAAGTCACAAGGCTACTGCAAGGAACAACTAACTAAACTATGCGCAGGGTTTCAACTTACTCCCAAGGATCATCACCAACAAGTAATATGTCATTTTCATGATCCACATAAACTAACTTCCAATCAGAACTTTGTGGATCTTCTAGCTGCCCTTCAATTCCAAACATGCGGGCCAGATCATGCCTCAGCTCATCATAACCTTTGTATCGAGTAACATCAATAGATCTTCCTACGGAGCCGCGCTTTTGAACCTTCAAGAGTTAATATTAAGCATTTAAATAAGAAGCCAGGATCAAAAATAATAATAACTAAAGGATTTCTAAAAAATAAAAAACTTCAGCATTTGTAGCCTAACAATACCAACTTTATCGGAAGAATGAATTGAGAAACAGAGACCATGTCACCACATTAGTTCATCAAATGCTAAGCATATTGTTAAGTGGTCCTGAAATTAATTTGAGATGACACATATACAAACACCAACTAAAAAGATGATAATTGGTAGCTGAAACAAGTCAGCACCCAGGATTATGAGTACAACTTTGTGGACTTTTGCCCAATTCAGTAAGGCCAGCAAAAGATATACAATTGAGCAATTATTAGACCTTGAGGCAGAAAAAAATTTTGGCACTTGTTGCCCACTAAAAATGATTGCTGCTGAAGGAAAGGAAAGCTAATCTCAAAATTTGAGTAGCAGACTGCACATCATATCCTAATTCCATGTATAGATTCTAAGGGAAAGTCAGAGATTGTTCTGGCTTCCAAATATATCTACTTCTGTTTTGCTGGAAAAATAATTAGTTGGAAAGAAAAGGAGCTGAGCTAAGTGTTTGATAAAATTATAGTTGAAAGTGTTGTGAGTCTTAGAAGTAAAATGTATGTGTTTGGTAACCTTATCATAAAATGCTGTGACAATGGATAATGACTGTAACGAATACCTGTTAAAATTGTACATACACTTCTTCTTTATCTTTAAAATATTCATTTTATTTCAAGTGAACAAATCAAATAATAAAGAATTTTGAGATGGCAATATTTAAAATACTTAAAAATATTTGAACACAATTATCATATTTTTCTTTTAAAAAAAATTAAATATTTGATAATTTTAAAATATGAATGACATACAAAACATATGCATCTTTATGATGAAAGATTTTGTTGGTTGTGTAAATATGACTAGTAAAAAAAATTCTAATGCAGTAAAAACTTGTATATTAAACATAATATTTAAACATATAATAAAAAACTGTCTTTTTGTCAAACACTATTTTGCTCCAAAATTATGAATAGGGTACTTAAAACTTTTTAACAGCAATCTCAAACAGGCCTAAGCTGGAAAACTTTGTACCCTAAATATATAGGAGAAATGGATGTCATATTTTGATAATGATGCACTTCAAAACAAAGTAGCAGGAAGTGAATCATTCATGAGTTGTGTTCTTTTGTGTAAGAATTAATTCTGTTTTAAGGAGAATAAATTGGATAACAAACCTTAGTATAAGTCCGCATACGTTGGGTTTGGTTGGCCCACATTCCACTGCTCAAAACCCCAGCTTCATTAATTGCAACCTCATTTGAACAAGAAGGCTTGAAAGCCATGTTTGGCACCCCAAATGACTGAGAGCTTATCGCAGCAGTGGACAACTCAGTCTCAATATCTCTAGGATTGCCACCATAGTTAGAGAGTAAGTTTTGGAGATCCTTTTGAGAGTCATATCCCCTTGACAATAAGGTATCAGGTGCAATTCCATCAATATTAGCTGGAAAAGGAAGGTTGTTCTGTGGATGTGATTGAGCATCACCATCCAAACAGTAGGTGGGGAGGGAGAAATTCTGCTGGATGTTGCCAGGATCGAGGCAATATGATGTCCCGGATGAGGAAGCTTCCAATTGATCAGTCATGGTACCTTTGTACTTTAGATGTTCTGGTCCTTTTGAGCAGGGCAATTCATGTTTGATCCTAGTATCAGATTTGCTGTGAAGCTCTTGGACCAAATTACTTGCAGGCTCCACCACAGAATCCCCCACAAGTATAGCTGGTCCTCGATGATTTCTGTTAAGGAAGTTTGATGGAGATACCTGACAATTATTAGTAGAAGGTGAGGTTGAACATGATGGAGCATCTCCATCTGTACGGGTAGAATTTGCTCTGATTCCTGCAAGTTGTTTGTTTTGGCTCTGAGGTTGGTTCATTGGTAACTGTTGAGGTTGGACAAGTAATGATGTTGATAAACCATTACTGAGCTGCTGCTGGTGATTCTGAGATGAAGGAATCTGTGATGATTGTTGGTTGTGTTGATGGGCCAGCTGCTGTTGTAGTAGCTGAGGCTGCAAAAGTGAACCTGTTGGGGAGAGTAATTGCTGCTGTTGCTGCAATTTCTGTTGCAACTGGATCTGAAGCTGTTGCTCTGACATGCTCTGCTGTGGTAATTGCTGAACTTGCTGCTGCTGCTGTGCCCTCTGAGCAAGGCTTTGTTGCAAGAACTGAAAGGGAGACTGTTGCAATTGTGTCTGCTGCTGCTGCCTATGTAAAAGGTTAGGTGATTGTTCCGTTTGTTGCTGAAACTTTGAGTCTTGTGGTTGTGGTAAGGATGTCAACTGGTATGAATTCTTGTTAGCTGAGAGGTTACTTTGAGAGGCCTGGGTATTACTTGTAAGTAATTGTTGCTGCTGAAGCTGAGAGTAAACAACTGGTTGCTGCACATTCTGATTTGGGTTAGAGACAAGCACACCATTATTTACTTGACCTGGAAGGAATATTTGTTGTTTCTGCTGCTGTTGCTGTTGCTGTTGCTGTTGCTGTTGTTGCTGTTGCTGTTGCTGCTGTTGTTGTTGTTGCTGCTGTTGCCGTGGGGCTACAGGTGGTTGAGATTGTGATTGTGATTGTGACTGGGGTGGGTTTGGGGACGGTTGCGGTTGTGGCTGTAGTTGTTGATTGTGGTGGTGCTGCTGGTGTTGCTGTTGCTGTTGCTGTTTCTGTTGCTGCTGCTGCTGTTGCTGTGGTTGCTGTGGATTGAAAAGCTGCAGATGTGGCTGCTGCCACTGCTGTTGCAGTTGAGGCTGCTGTTGTTGGTTTATAGGACTCTGCAATAACTGCTGCAGCTGCAACTGTTGGGACCACCCAACGGGCGGCTGTGGCAACTGGTTGACTTGGTTTTGTGGATTCACTTTGTTCAACTGGAGATTTGGTGCAGATAGTGCAGAGGCTTGAAAATTCAACAACTTAGATGGATCATCAGTGCTAAGGTTATTATGCAGGCCAGTGGAAGGGAAGAAACCTGATTGAGCAGCTGGAAACTGATTATTCTGTTGCATGCTCATCCACTGAACCAAACTTAAGCCAGGGAAAATCGAACTTGTTCCATCCTTCATACCAAAGTCATCTCCAAGCCAAGGCATAGCTTGCTTGAAAGCATTCTCTATGTCAGACTCATCATCTGAAAACACAATCCTAAAGATTATTAATGAGGACAAATTTATCAGGGTATGTATAGCCAACATATAGTTTTCTAGCTGTTTATACACAACTAGTGAGTTATTTGACATCGGGCAAACAACAACACTTAAATTCCATGCAGAGGCATCAATCACTTGGTTGTTGCTTCCTTCAATGTACACCAAAAATGACTTATATTCCTCCCTTTTACAACTCTTGACACTTGAACCAACAATTGTAGAATAAGAGAAATGAAAGGGATTTTTATCTCATTCTCTTTAATTTGTTAAAAATCTGTAAGAGTGAAAATATTGAACAGGAGATGTCTTTCTCACCAACAATATTGAAAGAAAGTGTTTGAATTGAAATGAAAAATGAAGAAATCATTCGCTAACATTGTGACATCTGCAAATAGAAACAATATAGAGGCCTTCGCTTAACTAATTACACATACAGTGAATGATCAGATTTTCATTTTCTTAGATTTGATTTTTTTCAAAACCAAGCAAATGATGCAATTTTCCAGTAGAAAATGTAGGCAGTGAGCTACAAATATATATTTGAGATTCCATCAGGAGAGCCATGGTATAAAATAATATTTAAAAGGCTAAATATACATGGACACACATATTCTTTTATGATATTTTTTGATTACCAGGGTGGTTCATGGCACCCCTAGCCCAAATTTATGTAGTAGCACCACTATGAAAAAAGGACTGAGGTGAACTACAAAATGAACGTGTAAGTTGTAAAAAAATATTTGAACTCCAAGCAACTTAAAACACGACCTTGATAGTACAGAAGGTAGGGAAGAACAAAAGGCCAAATCCAACTAGTACGTGATTATGGCTTAATTGTGTAGAATTTAGTTGAATAAGGCGATAAGATCAAAATTATTTTGAACTTCAACTTGTATATTGGGGAAAAGAATTAGACTCGTTGTTGACTTTATTTTGTAAGCCCAGATCACATTAACAGGGCATCCATTACAGCCCTTAATGTACTGTCATCTACAAAAGCCTTTAGAAGACAAAAGATCGATGCATGTCTCTTTTTGATAATAAAAACAATAACAAAAATGAGAAATTCACTTCCTAGAAAATAGCTACTCTGAGTCTAAAGAGGTTAAATATTTGGCGAACATGATTTACCTGGCATCCCTGGTTGTTTGGGAAACTTGGGTCTGAAAAAAGGGGGAGGGCATATGTAGAAAGGAGTAATAACGGGCTCAATTTCCCATATTGAAACTCGGCTTGGCCGTTCACCAGCAGTTGACTCATCCCATCCAACCTATTGAAAGGCAAAATTTGACAACATAAGATGATAGCGAATGTCATTGATTTATGTAGACACCACTTGTAACTAGAAACATCAAGTAAGATTCACACAATCTAAATCCATTCACATAAATGCTATTATTTTCTATTTTATACCTGAAGATTGCGCCACTGTGAATTTTTCCACCTCAAGGGATCTAAATCACTGATACCAGTAATCGTGCCCATGTACCTACGCACTCCTGACTCCTCAGTCTCAAACATCATTCTAAATCGCATGCCAGGTGAAACTTGGGTATACATTGCTTTATTATACTTGGCTAAGGGGATCACAAACTCAGACGGGCTTGCCCTGTCAAAATTATTTAAATGTTTATCACTGTTGTTAAAATGTACCACATGGTGCTGCTGCAGCAAAATAATGTCAGAAGAGTACCTTGGATTGTAAAACATAGTAAATGGACTGCTATTTGCAGCAGCATGAGCTGCAGCAGCAAGAATTCCAATATGCATGCTATCACTGGATATAATTGATGAAGATAGAGCCGGCTGCTGTCTATTAGCATGCCTTATTCCCAAAAGAAGCTGTGACTTTTCATCTCTACAAGTAACAAAATAGTTTCAGCTTTAGCAGCAGGAAGAAAGATAATATAGCTCAAAGAATTGTTTTATTCCACAACTCTTACCTTATAAAAAGAACGGAATCACCAGCGAACAGTCTTTTAGTGCTAACAAAGACACTCCAACCTGTAGTCAGCAGGTGCCTCTTTGGCTGGCCTGGAACAAGGAACAATACTGATTTAGTATAAGGAAGAATGCTGATTTAGTATATTGTTATACTCAACTTATATAATCATCTATCCCATAAATTTCCTCAACATGTCAGATGAAGCCATATGGTGTGATTTCAACAATCTAGAGAGGACAATACCTCTATAAATATGTCTGAAAGTCCACGTAGTGTCATGTACATCTCTAGCTACTAGCTCCTGAGCAGGTGGTTGCATCGAATAATCCTATCAAGTAACTTCACTGTGAGTGTGGAAAGGTAGATACAGAACCACACTGATCTTCAATTTTACCCAAAAAAATATATAAAAAAAAATTGAAAATATTCTACTCACCAGAGGTGGGAAGATCTTCTCTGCTGCTCGGCGAGGTACAGAAAATCCACCATGTGTGCTTGTGTCACTTGCTGTAAGTGTTTTGCAGAAAAACTCCGTTGGTTGCCTGTTTTGCTTAAGGCCCATATCTGATGCAAGTAATGCTTCCTTTTCATACTGTAAAACAATATTTCAAGCAACATTTCCAATTGGTACAAATAAGTACACATGATGAGTCTCAAGTGGGGAAAACAATGCTTAGTCATGTACTATCAAGTTGAATGGCTGGCCTACTTTGCTTACTGGTTGAAGTGTCATCTGAGCATAGACCTCATCTGTCTCCGGATCAGCCTGATCCAGAAAGAGAATAACTGAATAAATGTGCTGTTCCAAAAAAGATAACAAAAAGAAAAATATTGCGATTCTATTTCACTTCCTAACCACCAGAAGTTATGTTTTCGCGCCTATACTAGGACTCACCAGATTGTGCAACACAATCAAAGAAACACATACACCAAGAAATGGAGGTGCAAGTTTGCACATACATGCACCAATTACCGAAACTAATATGGCAGTATTAATCTTAAGCCCACACAGTCATATGATAAGGATATTGGCAATCCAAGAATAGAGTTGCACATTACATATAGATGCAATCATATTTTGCTTAAGAAAACCCAAAAAAGCGGTGAATAATTAGAGGATCTCATACGTGCAATGTCACATTATGAAGCAAGCAAATCAACTTGGAAGGCAGGTTAGGGTAGCTGGGTATGAAATCATTCTCCTTTTGCATCGATGCTGCAACCTGAATATGTAGTAATCAGCAGAAAATTCCATCAGAAACCAGAATCAAGATAGTGTTCTTCTAGAACCAATGCAAAAGGGAACATACTTGTTCACTGTGGCCTTGTGGGAAGTAAACTACCAGACTTCCAACTGGAGGCAAGCAAACCAGCGGCCCAGCACAAGCATGCCATAACTCCGAATTGATACTCTTCCTCTCCCCTGTTCTCAATCAATCAGAATGGCATCACAACCAAACAATATCTCAAAATTGTAAAATAATAAAATTGTCAAGTAACCAAATTTATAATACTAAACTGATCTTTACAATTTATTCAAGGATAAAGAACTTTGAAGGCTACAAGTACAAATTACATACAACCTCAAATTTAGGGACTAACAAAAACAATGTACTAAAAGATCAGAAAAGCAAAAATCCTCGTTTGGTAAAAAATAGCAGAGATGGTTAAGTAGCCATTTCTAGGTTGCGAAACACCAAAAATAAAGCTTAGAGGCACTAAGATAGAAAATAAAAGCTATTGTCATGTGAATTGTAGGTAACATTAAGAGGATTATTAAGATAATTGGGCACCAAATACACACTTTTGACAATCTTAAAACTATATGCAAGAGGCTAGCATTAAATTTTACATGACACATCTCAAGTATCTATAAATACGCCTGAAAGTACACACGCATATGCATATGTAAATCAGGCAAATTGAACAGCTAAAATATATCTTACCCAGAATAAAGAGTTCCTTTGATTGGTGTTAGCAGGTACTGACTAAATATGCGACACTTAATTCTTCTTATACCTATTCCAGTTATTTTAACCCTCCCTTTTGAATTAAAGAATTAAAGATAACATTTGGGAAACAAGAATGGCGATGATTTTCCTGAGAACAATGTGACTATATACAAATATATAGAGAAGAAATAAAAAGAAGTTAGTGACTGACAATAACTGTCATTCTATTCGCAATAATTACCATCAAATATATATGTATATATCTCAAGATGAAGCAAAGTTCTTTTATGCACACAATAATTTGAAATCTTTTGGCAGTTATTTACTTCAAGTTGGCCATAATTAAATTAAGAAAACTGTCCATTTTATTGCAATTAGCATCTGTTTGCCTTTGACAGATCAACCCAGACAAACTGTCTTTCCAGAAGTATGAATGTCCAAAATAAATTCATAACTAATCTATAAAAATGTATACATATAAACTCACATGCTTCTTTCATGTTCTTCGAGGATATGTACAATAAAAACCTTGATATATCAGAAAATGTAATTCGGAAGAGCAAGAAATAAGAAAAATTCTAAGTAACATAGAACCAAAAACAAAAAATTAATATAATAGAGCTGGAAATGTCAACCCACGCTAGGAGTCCAAAGAGTATACTTCAGCCACTTTATATCAGCGTTAGAAGTCAAAGAGGGTGCATATCAAGCGCGAAATAAAACTAAATCTTCACAAATACAAGTGCAGCAGGTTAGGAGAGGAGCAAGTACAAAGAGAATAACACGAATAGCCATACAAAAAAACAATAGAAATTAAGGAATTGAACTGAATTAAAAGCACTTCACACACCTTCAGCAGAATTTGGCAAAAAACCATTTGCTTGATCCTTCATGCTTACAAATATAGGAAACGATGAAAACCTTTGCAAATCCTCAATCACCCGCTTTATTGCCGTAAAGATGCAACCTTTTCTTTTATAGTATAAATAAAGCTAACTATTGCAGCATCCTCAAAAGAACCACCTTTTAAACTCGCATCCAATTCAACAAACCAAACACAGGCTCGAAACCTCAGGTCTCAGCTACTACTACATTTCTTTGACAAATCACGGCAGAACCCAACGTCACTTCTTCAAAAACAAACATCTCCATTAAAATTTAACTCAAAAACTGAAGAAAGTTTACTGGTTAAGAGCAAAAAACAATCAGATTAGAGGAAAGAGAGAACTGGGCAAGGACAAGACATATTTGTGCCAAAAACAGCAAATCAGAAAATTAAAAACTAAAAATAAAAATGGGTATTCTGAGTTTTTCTTCTTTTGCGTGATAATTGGAATTGACACTGGGATCAAAGAAACTGACTTGTCGCCGGGAAATCAGAGGAACAAAAGCAAAAGCAGAAAGACAGCTTTTTAATGTGAGCAAGCCGACATATAATAGACTCTGGCAATCAGGCCTGGTTAAAATAAAAATATACTTTTTCTTATTATTATTATTATTTTATATATATATAAATTACACTGGTACTGTGTAGTGTGTACTGTCCATCTTCATTAAACTATGAAATAATAATAATAATTTAACTAAGAAAGCAGTAATAATAATAATAATAATAATAAGATAGTTGATGGGTGTTGAGTTATGGTATTGCAATAAGCAGACAAGGCATTATTCCTGGTCGTTGAATTCACTTTCACTTTCACTTTCCATTAATTCACATTTTTCTTTTTTCTTTGGATTGCATTATTGCCCTTTTGTTTGGTGTGGGAAATATTATGTATGGTATGATAGGGCATGGTGTTGGTTTTATCTCTCTTTGGATAATGACCGTTGGATGCATTAGCTGCATCTTATTTTCACTTTTTTCCTTTTATGGTAATCTTCGGTTAGAATTTGCAATTTCAATTCGGAAATTATTTTGTGACAGCTGACCTTGCTTACCACTTTTTTGTTTGATTGTTCAGCTATTTTATTTTTATTATTGTTATTATTATTCTAAAATTTCTTTTCTTTTTTGTTTATTCATTTTAAATATGTAAAGTATTTAGTTAAATCCAACTCCGTTGTCCTTGTTTGGACCACAATACATATTCTTTTTTCTTTTCAAATTTCTTCTTATATTGGCTTATAAAAAATAATTTCACTTTCATATAAACAAAAATAAATGCAAAATTTAATAATACTAATAGAAATTTGATGCAACACGAATATCATGGCAATGGATAGGATATTTAAAACCTTTGAGATACTCTTCAAATTCGATTGAAATATTCAATATTTTATATCTAATCATAATTTAAAAAACTACGTAAAAAAAAATTCATATAAAAAATGAATCAAAAAGTTGGATATTTGAACTTGACCAAAATAATTGAGAAATATTTTTAAAATTAAATTTATAAATAATTATTTTTTCAAATTAAGTATTCAAAAAATATTTTTTGATTGGATATTTGATACCTAATATATGACAAAATAAATATTTAAAAATAATACTATTTTTTAAATATTTAATTTGTAAATTTATTATTAAAAATTAATATTTTTTTGAAATGATATTTTGTCTCGGATATGCAAGAATGAAAATAAGAGCTAATCAAATAATTTTACTTATCTATTTTTAAAAACAAAACTTATTCGATATTCAATAAATTTTGGATTAATTTTTCTATCACTTATTATTAAATATTCAAAATATGTGATCAAATCGTCATCGCTAAATGTAAAATAAAATCTTTATTAGATATATAATAAAATAGATATAAAATATTATTTTTATTTTTCTATTATTTTAAAAATAAAGATATTGTTGTTATTAAAAAAGAAAGAAAAAAAGATGTGTGTGCAAGAGTTGTTTTCCTAGTTACTACTAACAATTATTATATTCATAGGTAATAATATTTATAATATTAAAAATTAAAATATTAATTCAAAATTATAAATTAATGCAAAATTAATTTTTTGAATTAATAAAATTGAAATACATATTTTGTCGAACTTTTAAGTCTACATTTGGCTAAGCGATCGGGATTGGGGTGTAGACTGCAGATTCTTTTTCCCCAAAACTATTGAAATTTCTTTATAAGATATGAAAGGATAAATATCATCTACCTATTTAATTTTTGGCTTAATAGTAAGCACCAACCAAGTATTTCAGAAGGTATGACATAAGTATCAAACTTTTTTTAAATAAAAAAAAAAAAAATTTATTTAGTTACAAAATTTTAGTGTTCTTTTAGCTACGACACAAAGGTAATGTTGGCATTTTGCATTACAACATTTTCGTACTTCAAAGTATAAATACTAGAAGTTTCAAAAGGCGTCTTCTAATTACATTTGTTTCAAGTCATAGTAAAAAAAAAATGCAGGCACTCCTGCAACCTCCGACGACACCACTGTTGTCGTGTCAATCAATAATTGTTTTCATTGCTGGACAAGCGACCACAACTCCCTGAACTACCACTCAATTTTGTCTTCGTTTGAAGCGATTGAAATACTAATACTACCTTTAATTGACTCCACGTAATTATATCTGATTTTTAAAACCATCAGTCATTCATAACCATCTCAAATTAGAAGGGGAAAAAAATAATGAAGAAGAAAATTGGAAAAAAAAGAAAAGAAAAAAACAAAGAAAATTGGAAAAATAAAAATGCAATCAATCATAGTCCAAGACACTGTGAAAGCCCATAGTGGTAATAGTCATGGAGGAGAGACGGCAGTCATTCTCTCGATGATGGCTGCAACACGACGGTGAAAAATAGGTAGATCATGTTGGTGGGTTAAATGTTATCTTTTGGAAATTTTATATCTATGTAATATTTTTATTTATTTTATACTTATAAAATATCGCATTTCATCTTCATTAAATATTGATTATTTTTAAATTTAAAAAGAATAAATATATAATATTATCTTTTTTTTTAATTCACAAAAATAATTTAACCCACAACAAGTTTTATTAGTATAAATTTAATCTATTATTCACATATTTTGTGAAGTATTTGATAAAAGTAAAGTGAATTCATTATGTATAAACTTAAAATGTCATATTACGTCTTACGTTGAATAAAATACAACATTAAATTTTTTGAGAAAAGCGAAAAGAATAGTCTAATATACTAATCTTTTATATTAATAATAAATATTTAATTTATAGTGAAGAATATGATAGTTATTGAATAAATTTTTTTCAGTAATAACTAATAAAAGAGATGAACAATAACAGTTAAATTTTCATTATGCTTGAGTTTATTAAAGCGAATAGCATTATTTGATAGATTAATATTTTCAATCAGTAGGAAACACCTAAAAAATGCATTAGTATTATGTATATAAATTGAGTAATATTATTTAATAGAATATTTTTTTTCAAACGATGGCAAACTCTTAACTCACAACAAAAAGTATGATAATAATAAAATAAATATTTTTTAATAATAATTAACAATGCCTAATACAATTGTAATAAGATTATTTGTTTTAGATAATTTCATATTTTTAAGTATCTTTTAGATGTGTTTACAACTTGATGTTTTGCCTAAAATTAAGTACTTTAATGATGTTTAAATTATATAAAATATTTTAATATAATTTTTGTTTTAAGAAAATTAAATCTATAATTTTATTTATTAATATTTTTTTACTGTCGTATAATTTAAAGAGCCAAAAGTGAAATTATTTAAAAATTTGTAAGTTATAACTTAAAATTTAATTAAATTTAAAAATAGTTAATAAATATATTTTTTTATTAAATAAATAATTATTAACTCGCACTTTTAATAAAGTCAAATAAATATGACATTTCAGTAGTCAATTCTACACATATCCTTTAGTGTAAATAATAATGTTTTCTTTTTTCTAATTTTAATTAAAAAATGATAGAAAAGGGGATAGAGTGAGAAGGGGACTACTAAAGTATTTATTTTATTTTATGCACGTACACACAACCCTAGAACAATAAACCGACTAGTCGCAAAAACAGGAGATCCTCACATGTTGCAACAAAGGCTTGCTTGGAGGATCCGACTTTTGTGACATTATTATATATATATTTATATATATATATATATATATATATGTTTATACTGCAATTAATGTTTTCTTTACGTAAATTAATTTTTAAAAAAGATAACTGATGTATTAATAAAAGAAAAAACATCACTGAACAATACTTTGTAGTTGAGTTACTTTACAATTAATCTGGAAGGTGGGAGATCCTAAATTTGAGCATCCCATGATTTTGCTTACGTAGTTACCTCATCCTCGTCCTTACTTGTATTCCCCCCGTTAGAGATGTTAACGAACGCTGTCCTCTCTCTTCCTCAACTCTCTTTTCTCTTATCAGAGGGATTGTATGGAATCAAATTTAGAATGCATATCTTTATTAAACTTGCATCAGTGTCTATAATTGTAACCAAAGTAGTGCTTAAATATTTTCACACATATAAATAAGTACTTAATTTTTATTAATTTAATATTTATGTTGTTTTAGTAATTAGTATTACTAAACAAGTCAATAGCAGAAGATTTGATTTAATTATATATTTCATTTTATTGTTAAAAATATTTAAATTTAAATACAAATAATAATAGTTTATATAGCTTTAAATTAAATTTAATTGATTCAATAAATTATGGTTAAACATTTAAATAATTATTTATTTGTATTAATAAATTTCTATACATACGTTTTATAATATTATAAAATTTTTATTTATATTGTTATTCGCTAAAATTTTATATTATTTAATTTGATATAAGTAAAAATTAATTAAGTATATATATTATTTTAAATTATTTATGAATATTATATTTACAACATTACATCGGATCATATATTACGCATTTATATAAACAAAATACATAATTATATTAATTGTTATAATAATTAAGTAATTTAAATTTATTACTTATAAGAAAAAAAATTATCACAAATGGATTGAAACTTAATATTGCATGATAAAAGTCTGGGCTATCATAACTTGCCTATATTTTGTGCATCAAACACAAAATTTATATTAAATGTAATCAAATAATTTTAATTTAATGAGTTATCCTCCATACCAAAGGAGCTTAAACGTACTATTTATTGATTTTTACCATTGCACACTGAAAAACTCAACCACAAAGAATTAAGTATGAATCCCAACATCATTTGAAGATTTATTTAGTTTTTACTTACTTTTTATTATGAGATATTTTGAATCCCATGTTCGTTAATTTATTTAATGCATGATTTGTGAATTGTTATTTTGACTAAATAATTTTTTAACTAATAGAGAAAAACAAAATATCACTTAAAATTGGGCTTGAATTTTCTTAGAAAATAATAATTATGTTTTATCTTTATTCTCATACTAATCAATCTGAAAAAAAAAAGTGAAAAAAAAATACAATTTTAGCAAATTATAAATTAAATACTAGATGAATTCATTGATCATATAAAAGTAACCAAATTATATATTTTAATAATTAATACACCAGTTTGGATGATTGTTTCTATAAACAATCTAATCATAAGGCTGCAAATAAATCATCTAATGCACATCAAAAACGTGGTAGATAAATTGGATTAAATATATTGTTTTGTGAAAGAAAAAATTAAAAAATAAAATCCTAATAAAAATAATACTAAAATAATAAATATATTTATATTTTTTTTAACCTTTAGCTCTAAAAGAATTAATTATTTTAGAAGTAGCATTATTCTTTAAAGCGACAAAAGTCTTTAAAGTGATTTTGTCCCTAAAGTAACGCATGTTCTTGAAGTGGCATTTGACCCTGAAACAACACAAGTCCTTGAAATAATATTTATCTCTCAAAAGGTAGTTGCTTTGTAGAATTACAAAAATTCATAAATGAAGTCTATATATTATACATATATAAGAGAATTGTGAGATTCTAATAAAATAATAGTTAATAATGTATTTTTTTATAATAAATATTAAAATTATCAAAGATAATTATGATCTAGAAACTACTGATGAATATAGACAAAAGTATAATTGGTTTTAATAAAAATAAGTAACTCAATTATAATTTGACTTCTCTTATCAAACATAAAGCATTTGAACCTATAGTCTAAACATTAGAAGATATTAAATGTGTTGTGAATACAAATAGGTATTTAAAAAAAAAACGTAATAAAATAATAAAATATAAGCATGACTTTTTACTCAAGATTTCTTGTAGAGACCTAAAATTAATTTTAATAAAATATATTCTCCTATTGTTGATACAATTATATTTTAATTTTGATAAAATCAATAATTTAAAAAGACTTGATATGCTCCTTATAAATGCAATGACAAATTACTTATGAGTCACTTGATAAAAGAAAGACATATTTATAATTTATTATTCTTATGCATATTTATAAGGAAATAAGAATTTGGATTCACTATTATTAAAGTATATATCAATGATATAAATATAAATAAAATTTCTAAAGATATTATAAATAATATTGAATAATTGAAAATATACTTTGAAATAAAGAATTTAAGAAAAACTAAATATGTATGAGTTAATAGATTGAGCTTAAATCTTCTAAAATATTTATTTATCAATTTGTTTTTGTTAAAAAAATTTTAAAATATTTTAATATGGATAAAGCTCATCCATTAAATCCTTTCTATGATTGTTTAGTCTCTTAATCTAAAAATATTATTTTTACCTTAAAAAATATAATAAAAAGATACTTAATATGAAAGTATCATATTTCAAAATAAATAAAGTTTTATTATATCTAGTATAATGTAATAGATCAGACATATATTTCTCTATGAACTTACTGGCCAAATTCAATTTTGTACCAACTCACCAATTTCAATTTATTAAATATATTTTCTCTTAACGTTTATGGAACGATAGATATAAAATTATTTTATTTCAAGAACCAAAACAAAATCTAAAATTAATTAGTTATGCAAATGTTGCATATCTTTCTGATAGTTAGTAAGCTCATTCATTTCATAATATATTTTCATTTTCAATAATAAAACAATCTCAATGTGGTTCATAAAGTAGACTTCTATTACTACCTCTTCTTATTAATTTGAGATTTTTGCATTATACAAAGAAAGTAGAAAATATATATGGTTGCAATTAGTTATCTATTATATCTAGAATATATGTAACTTATCTTTTGCTATAGATATTCAGTAAATAATATATTAATACAATGTTACTTGTATGGCTCAAATTAGATGAGGAGACAATAAGAGAAATTAAACAAAACATATATAATTTAAATTCTTCTACATTTATGAATTTTAGTAAATCTATCAAATTAATGTTAAAGAGATGCATTTTTTTGATAATTTTGTTGATGCTTACATTAAATTTTGATAAGTTAATACATAAAATATGCATCAACTCCAAAAATTGACAACTAAATAAGTGTTATTTTGAATAGGAGAATTTCATCACAGGCATTATATTTTATTACAAAAAAAAAAAAGAACTATATAAATGTTTCTAAACAAATGTGCCTGTTATATTCTTCTTTTTTTTTTTTTTTTGACAAGATTTTATCATGTGTTTTATTAGAAAAGTTTTTAATGAGGTGGTGTTAAGCACATTTAATAAAGTTGATAGCAATGCCAAGGGAGTGTTATAAAAGTAAAATATCTATCAGAATTTTAATATGGTGACTATTGCTTAAATTCTTTATAAAATATCTAATAAAATATTTGTCATACTCCATATTTTTCTTTATAAATAAGGTTGTATATTTATTTAAAAAAAGAAGAGAAAAATTTAAGAAAGCTTATTAAATCTTTCTTTAAAAAAATCGCTTATTAATTTCTTTTTATATACATAAGAAATCACATGCATATATATATATATATATATAATGAGCAAGGCAAGCAAAGCAAAGATAATTTGGAGGAGGCAATTTTGACACAATCTATCAAACTAACATAATTATGATATAAATTTGTGAGTTTAAGTTGATATAAAATGATATAATTGTTAAATGAGTAATAAGACATGATTAATAATTATATAGAATTTGAGTTTAGAGTTATTAATATATGAATTTATTTATAAAATAATTAATTATTTGAATAATTATAACTTATAAATTTATTTATAATTTAAAAAATTTATTTTATATTTTTAAAAAATATTAGTCATATTTATTATATTTAATTAT
>CP135538.1:4245215-4311731 GCA_032402905.1 Khaya senegalensis | reverse complement strand
ATTTATTTTTAATTTTTTATTTATTATTAATAAATAATTTTTTATTAATTAAATAATTTTATTATATTATTTATATTAATATAATAAAATTATATAGAAAAAACTTTATCTTCGATTCTTGCACCCACCTTTTTTCCTTTTCATATTTTTTATTTTGACTTTGGCAGTGCCGTTCGGAGTTTCAATCCCATTCCCAATCCCAATATCATGTGGCTTTGATTTTGACATTTCATACCTTGATTGTTCTGTTAGCGTACGCTATCCCATTTCATTTCCTTTCATTTTATTAAAATAGATAAAAAGATTTTTTCAATTAAATAATAATTAAAATTCTAATTCTCACTCTATTGAAAATTGAAGTGCTTTGATAGTTGGGTTCGAATCATTTTCACTTTTATATAATATATTAGGTTAAATTGATGCATACATGCTTGCTTGCCAATTGCCCCTTTTTTTTTTTTAAATTTCGATTTCCTCATTTTGGAGTAAAATATTTAAATAAATTTGGGCATGTATTGTTTTGGTCCAAAGTAGTATTTGTGAGTTTAAACATTTGTATTTTAAAATTTTAAAATTCTATTTTAGTAAAATTTTGATTGGAAATATATTTATATTAAAAATAGAAATTAGCCAATAGTGAGAATGAGACATGTGGTGGTGACGGTTGGTTATATTGTATTGATGGATGGGAATCTATCCCAAAACAAGAAATTAAAAAAAAAAAAAAAGTTATCAATCAACACGTGATGAGACAACAAAACACTGTCCTTAAATACCAACCGAACCTCAAGGCGAAACCACGTGACATCACATCCATGGTCTGCTTGTGACACCAAACCCCCACGCTACCAATGAATATCAATACAATAATTTTATTTGTAATTTGTGTTTTGATTCCTTTGTCCTCCTGATCTTCACTTTAAAATTAAAGCCCATGGCCCAGCCCAATCCATGTGTTTCTATGTTCGGCTTCAACCAACAAGTTCATTTCATCCATCTCCAGAATTTATTTCAGACGATCACATGAGCCTCAAGTCTAGCCATAACCCAACGGCCTAGATTTCAGAGAACAAAAGTTCGTTTCTTTTGATTACTCGCTCTGGAGTGTTTAGCTTGGAATTTTGGGCAACGCAAGCAACAAAGAAAGAAAACAACAGCCACTGCTGCTACGAAATTACTCAGTTTCTAAAATTTTCCATTCAATTCATTAACGTCAGCAGGTAAGCTTACTGATAGAACTTGTCTTTTATTGTTAGTATTTAGGGTTTTTGCATTTGATTCTGTAAAAGCAAATTACACGAATTGGGTTAGTTTAATCAGTTGTTAGGGTTAATTGTTGGTTCTGAATTTTGTTATTTGTGGCCCAGATGGGATCTGGAGATGAGGTTGTAGAAATTGATAGTTTGGAGAAGGGTTTATTGTCTGATAAAAGAACAGAAGATGAAAATGAAGATGATACAATTCTCTATACGGCCTTGTTTCAAGACAAGGAAGACAATTTTGTCAAGTATCAAACCGCTCAGTGGCTTCTATATTCCTTGCTTTTGATATTGGCTTGGGGCATTGGCTTGTTCATGCTCTTGTATTTGCCTGTGAGGCGTTACATTTTGCGCAAAGATATCCAGTCCAGAAAGCTCTATCTCACTCAAAATGCCATTGTATATAAAGTAAATTAACCATCCTATCCTTCTTAAACTTTCCTGTCTCCTGTCTTTATATGGTTTTTTTCTTTTTATGTCATTCTTGGAATGAAGTGTGATTAGCTTATTAGATTTGAATAACCAAATGGGTTGTCTCTGCTCTCCATTTCATAATAAGGATAATTTACATTCAACTCCCTTGACCTAATTATAGGCAGACTCGCCTAGTTTGTAAACTAGGTAAAGACCTCCCGCATAAAAGGCTTTCTTATATATTCTATTAAATTTCAGGTGTGTTTTTGATGATGTTTTAGAATACCGAGAGAGGTTTCCATCATTTTGTTTTATTTAGAGCTTAATACTATTGTTTGAGCTGTTACCTACTAATTTAAGCTTCTAGATTAAGTGGTAACTTAATGTGGTATTAGAGCCCTTGTTGACCAAGAGGTCCCATGTTTGATTCCCTGATGTGACATGCATTGCTATTTATTTCAGGATATTTTGACATACCTTTCTTGAGATTTGGGAAAATTACATATAAATGTAAATTTTCCCAAAACTAACATATAGTACTCCTATACAATAATATTGCTATGCTTGATCGTTAATTGACTAATTAAAATAATAAAATAACTCAAATAATTTTGTGTATAAATTTTATATATTAGTAGTATTTTTTGCATACTTTCTTTGAGTTAAGGTTTAGAAAACTAATATAAAGTATCCCCAAAAGACATTTTTTAGATTTTGATATTCAATTTAAGTAATTTGATAAATATATATAATTTAAGTGCTAATTTTGATAGGACAAGACCATGAATTGCTTGTTTGTGTACAATTATAAATTATTCAATTTGATAAAAATATATAAACCTATATAATATGAATATATAAAAAGTGTTTATAATAATATTACTAATAGTGTTTTCTAAAATTATCTTTCAGGAATAGTCTATATTATTTTTTAAACCATAAGAAAGGTATGTAAAAAATATTATTAATATATAAAATTTACACACAAAGTTATTTTAGTCATTTTATTTTTTAGTTAGTCAACTAATATCAAGTATAACAGTCTTACTGTTAAGGGATACTATGTATTAGCTTGGAGAAAATTTACACTTATGTATGATTTTATCAAGTTTTAGGGGAGGTTTGTGAAAATACCCCCTATTTGTTTCTATTTTATTCTATATTTGTTTGAGTTTGGTCTGCATAAGAAGCATATGGTCTTGGTCTTGCATTTGAGGGGTCCTATTAGAGCTTAATAATATTGTTTGGACCCTAACCTTCTAGCTAAAGCTTTTGGGTCCATCAATAACTTAACAATAGATAAAATTTTCCCTTCACAAAATATGAATCTAATTCTTCCTAGTTTATGGTGTAACAATTCAATGGGATTTGTTAAATAGTTTGAAGCTGCCAAACTGGAGTTGAATCTTATTGCTGTTTGGTAGCTGTAGATTTTTATTAATTGAATGTAATGATTTTGATAATATGCATATTAAGATTAAGAAGTTATGCGTGAATGGATTGTTTTGGGTGTTATACTTTGTCTTTAGCTCAGGTTACAAGACCGGTACCATTTCCATGTTTTGGGGTGTTAAAGAAAGAGAAGCATGTTCTGCTGCCTTCAGTGAGAGACGTTGTGATTGAACAAGGTAAAAGCTTTGGCATCTCTCCTTGTCTCTAACTAATCCGGGATGTTGTTGGGCTATTCTTCTGAGTTTATTATATTAATAGTCCTTCATATCTGAGCATAAATCAAAATGGGTACCCAGCTTGTATTGCTTTGCTGCTTCAATTTAGAAAGATTAAAATGTGTTGATATTGACCTGCATTGGATTCATTGTTGTTTGGCTATTATCTACTTGGTGATGATTACCCTTGAAACATTATAAAACTTTATCTATTGTGATTTCTTTCACTCAAACATCATCAATGGTTGTGTCTAACATTAGGTAATATGTTTTTGAAAATGTCTCTTACCTTCAGCAGCCCCAAAAAGCTAAAATTTGAAAGTTTTGGGCCGTCTGTAGATGTTTTATCCTACCTCTTTTCCTCTTTGTTTAAATTTTTGTACTAAAATGTTGTTTTCCTTCTTAATATTGAAATATTTTTGTGCCATTGGGTGCCATCTCGTTTTGTTGTAATCTCAGTAAATGTTAATATACTTTTATTGATCTCAGGATATTTGCAGTCTCTTTTTGGTGTATACTCCCTTAGAATAGAGAATGTTGGTGTCAGAAGACCACCAAGTGATGATGTTCAAATCCAAGGGGTAGCAAATCCAAGTGATTTCAGAAAGGTACTTTATTTCAAATAAAATTTATTGTTGGTGATTTCATAAAGAAATATAGCTTGTTTATACCCTCAAGAGCATTGTAGGCTGTTTTGACTCGGCTCTCAAATATGAGGAGTGAGGCATTCTCTAGACAAGCCTCTTCCAGTGAAGAAATTTCAAATCCAAAGAAGAGTGTTTCATCACCATCTTGGGTATAACTCATGACTGTACATTGTTCCTGTCTCTGTTTTGTTTTTTCATCCTTTGCTATTTTGTTATAGCTAGCCTCATTTTGTTTAGTTTTGTTGAGTTGAGTTCAAATATTGAGTTTAGGTTCATTTAAAAAATTTTGCAGTGAGAGGATTAAAGAATTTTATTTGTAAATGATAGTAATCCATTGCAGTCATTGTGTATTTGCGTTAATCAACCTTTCTGATATGTTGTGCAGCAAGGAATTTTTGTCTATTTTGGAGTTTAATTTTCTCTGCTTGTTCATTCAGTTCCTAATTCTTTTTCTTCTTTTGCTGCTGAAGTTGTCCCCTTCAAAATCTTTTAGGCATGATTTAATTCCTTACTCAGGAGATCTAGTACTGCTACAAAAACTTGAGGAGCTTGGAACTTCTGTGAAGGTACATCGACCACAACAGATTTTATTTTATATTGTCATTTTGGGTATGTGTCATCTCTCTGATCCTTGTCACATCTTTGGCATTCATCTCAGAGAGTTCAAACTTTACTTGAGGAACAACACAGTCAAACATCAGAGTCATTGATTGAGGTGAGTGAGAGTTTAAATGCAAATGTGTAATAAGATATTGATTTACCTGGCTGGTGGTGTAAGCTCTATGACTTGTTTCTTTGTAGCTGCAAGAAATAATTCCTTTGGACAATTAGCCCTAGTATGACTTGTTTTTTTTCTAGCTGAACTTTCAAAATCCTTTTCCATGTGTGAAATCCTAGGGATTCTTTTTTTGTTCTTTATCTTTATTACTTTGATTGTTGACTGAACTTGTTAATGAATGGACAGCTTTTTGCATAGCTATTCACATCCAACTGTGTACAGTTACCAAATTCTCAAGCATCTGCTGTGCGCATAATGAAATAGATTTACAAAAGCTTTCTGTCTTCTATTTGATGTATATTATGTCGCTATAATGTTAGTAATGCTTGAAAAAAATTATATTGAGATAGGCAAATGAACAATTTAACAGCTTTAGCAAGCTAAATTTAGGAATGCAACCCTAGGTGAAGATGTCAAGTCTACGTTTTTTCCCAATTTTTCCTGCTAATGGGTAACAGGTGAAACTGTTCAATTTTAATACTTCGACAAACGGATGTTACCCTATTGCATGTACCATGTAACCCTTAGAAACAAGCTGACGGAAAAATTGGAGTATGCATGTGCAAGCACACATAAAAAATTGACAAAAAAGGTTTGTTAAAAATTTGTGAGGTGTCAAAACTAGCTTTCAGTGTTTGTCAAAAAGTAAGTCTAGGGTGACTGTTGCAAATTCATGGTCATGAATGTAATAGGATCCATGACAAATCATAAAATGTTGGCTTGAAGGATGAGAATATGTATCTTATTATCTCATAATTGTTTATCATAACGGCTCTGCTTTGTGCTTATTAATTTCGTTGCAATAAGAAATAGAAATTGAAACTATACCTACTTCCCTATGTTTAAAGTCGGATGCTGATATGAACCGTGAAATGCAGCAGGAGACAAGGTGAGCTAAAGTGTTCTATCGTATTGTATCATATGGATGTGTCCGCAGGGACGGGGCATAGCAGCAAAGAAAGAATGTATTTGCTTACTTCTCCATCAGCATTTGGCTCTAGTAGTTTACAACTGTACAAATAAAAATTCTAAATCGCTTGGTTGAGTAAGATTTGTTTGCTACCATTCACTCTACATTACAAAATGCATCTAGTGAGTTTGTCTCATCACCCATTCTAGTCCGGTCTTATTCAATACTCCCATTTAATTTGTATTATATATATATAGCTACTTGTTCGTTGCAAAATTTAAAAAATTGGGGATTAACTGGCTGCAAAGTTCTTAGCGGTATAAGGTTAAATTATTAATGTTTTCAACAAATTGAAGGAAAGGGATCTACGTGAAATTTTATTAAAAAATATATATTTCAAAGTTGGCCAAGGAGAATTGATAGCTTAACCTCGTATTTTAATATAAAATGGCAATCACAGGGAATAATCAGAGTTGTCTGTTTTGTCACTCTCTGACGATCAAATTAATGTGGTTTTTGTGCGTTTAGGGGCGTAACTCTCTTACGGTCAAGTTAAAGTGAACTAGTGTATTTAGGTTGTTACCTGCTCCGCCGAGGAATGTCCACTCTTGTCACCCCCATGGCCTGCCCAGCTGATAACTCGAGGATGGAATCTCTCTATTTGTATATGAGATCTCTGCCCACATAAGCATCGAGAAACCGAGGATATTAAGAAGGTTAAGATGACATGCCCCCTCACAATGCTTAACCCTCACAATGCTTAATAATTGTTTTTAACCACTCAACTGCACCCCGCATGAACAATTGCCCACCACATGAGTAACTGCCCGCTATGAGAGAGTAGTTATTGTCATTTGCGGTCCATAAAAGGGGATTCTTAACTCCTAAGGAAAGGCCAGAGATTGTTATGCAATCAAAATACTGACAGATATATTACTTTCAACCCCCTATCTCTTGTCTACTACTTGATTAGTATTTTTCATTAGTGCGATTTTAAAAAGATACCGGATGCACTTTTTCATTAGACATGTTGCTTTCAATTTTCTCTTTTGTCTACTATTGGATTACTGTTTTTAATTTGTGCAATTTTAAAATGACATCAGATACACTTTTTTTGACTTAAATATCAGTCTCTTTGTTAAAATAGCAGCTCTGATTATTTCTATTTTTTTTGTTTTGTAGGAAACTAAACTTTTATTTCTTATGGGAAATTGAATACTGGAATTGGAGGAGAAGGATATGATGTGCAGTCAATCAGAGGGTGAAAATAATTGACATCATAGGCGACAATGTGAACGGAGTTTGGGATAAGAATAGGATTTTTGTCCTTATTTTGTACTTTGGGATTAATGTTCTTCCCCTTGGTAATAAAACTCTATTTGATAAAGTAGTCTGATTTCTTTATCCTTATCAGAGTGGAATTCTCAAGACCAACTTTAATTTCGAGTCAAAGATGGGCCACTACGTTCCTCCTTCCTTTGTGAGTCTTGTTTCACTTAGATTGATTTGCTACCTGATCAGGCGATCTGCCACAATGAGAGAGGTCGACCTCGTGGATATTTTTAAACCAATAGAGGTGAGATTGGCCTCATCATTTTCTTCCTTTTTATTTTTTTTATGCTTTTCAGTCTTACTCCGGGCCTATCGGTCTCTTTATCATGACGGACATTATTTTTTTGAGCCGGGTGTCTCTTGGGCTATTAGGCCTCGGAGCGGGCAAAGTTCGGGGACGACAAGCGTATTCTTTGGTTTGGTGCTAAGAATTGTAAGTTTAATATTGTGATTTTTCTCACCCACGTCGTGGGCGACTTGGCCGCCATCTCAACTGAAATGATTGAGCTAATGCTTGGAATATAAACCTCCTTTAACCTTAAGGTTTTCCCTTCAAAATTTTTATATCTCTGTAATCTCTTTTTTCTTAGTTCTTAGCCTAAATTCTCCTTTTTTCAAACTATTTAATTAATTAATTAATTTTTTTTTTGGTAGACAAAATAGATGTGTAGGTCAAGGCAATTAAATCTCTGAAAAATAAGAAAACACAAAGTGCTACATTATTAAGAGGCTACCTCACTCATGTCAAATTTCAAGAGTTTCTAGTCCAATTAGGTAGTGGAAAGGTCCTAGTTAAAATCCTATTCACGAAAGAGGAGAAAAATGGAAAAACTTGCGAAACAAGGAAAGTAGTAACTTCAGCTGCAAAACAGTCAACTTCAAAGAATAAATATCACCTCTTCAGAGTAATCAAACCTGCTAATTAATTATACACTGTTGTAAAGACCTAAATATCATATTTTTGTTGAATTTTAAGGTTCATGGTTTGAAATTTTTAAAAAGAAGGTATGAAAATTTTAATGAACGCAAACTGCTTAAATATTAAATATGCACGAAATCTCTTGAATTAGGAGGGGATTTTCTACAAACATTGGAAATCTAAATATCATTTTTCCCATTTTTCAGGCAACAGAGGCATCTTCTGTCCGTATCCCCCTAGCCGCACTCCTTGAGGACGAATTGGAAGGGGCGAAGAGCTAAGAGATTAGGCTTTAGCCTTAGCAATGCTTACTTGCAACACCATTTCTTCTTCTTCTCTGTGTTTTTATTTCATGTATAAATGTTCATCATGCTTAGCTAAAATTTTTTTGTTAGGATTCAACCGACGGATACTATTGGGACTAATAATAAATAAGTTTTAAAATTTTATCAGACCAAAAAATAAAAATATATTTTAATAATTTCAACAAATTGATCTTTGATTTTATTAATTCCATTATGGTCTACTTATCACAAACGTATATCATAACTTACTATTTGATTAAAACACAGGGACTAAATTACTAAAAATATAACTCTTTATATTAGATATAATTCCAAACATCCTAAATAAAATAGTTTTATTATTAACTTTTTTCTTCTGAATAATCTCATTAAAATTGTTTACTTTGTAAAACTCAACATTAACTTATATTTCTTATTAAGATTAAAAGGAATGATTTGTATTTCTTATTGAGATGAAAAAAAAAATGATGAGAAAATAATTGAAGCATTAAGAAATTATCATACTTCCATCACCAAAAATTTTAGAATATGTCTCTTTTTTGTAAAAAAAGTCAGAGAACTATTTACTCAATTTATAATCTTGTATTGATACTTCTCGTTCCCACAACAACAATAGGACAGACATTCTTGAATATATAATTATTAAAGCAACATCTAATAATAAAATTGAGCAAGGGTTTTTCTACAAATTTATGATTATTTAAATTAAAAGATAATTTTTCAAGAATATTGATCCATGACTAATATTAGATGATTTTATACTTTTAAAAATTGCTTAACAAAATTGCATAACACTATTTAATAAATTATTAATTTTCTTCCACTGCATATTTTTATTTTATTGTCATTATTTTTGTTTATATAGAACAGATATTTTAATGTAAGAAATTTATAATATCTTTTAAATGAGATGTGCCTTTTTAATTTTATCAATATCAATAAAATTTGTGAAGTCAATTTTTTTTTTTAATTTTAACTCTGGTCATTTTTTTTTTTGGCTGGATTCATCCTTGTATGATACCTTAGTGTGAAATTTTACTTTTTTGGGGGCTAAGTTATTACATTTTAGTTGATTTTTGAATTCCTAATCTCTAATTTATTTGATTCTATTTCTTTGTTCTTTTGTTTGATCACCATTAGGGTCTTGCCCGTGCTCCTTAATCTGATTATATTATGAAAATGCATATATGGAGTTTAGTAATCCTTGACAAGCCATAGAGTCAACTAACCGATTGGTCTTTGAGACAAAAACTAATTTTTAGGTATTCCTTGTTCAACTCATTGAAATCGACATATCTTCATCATTTCTCATTTTCTTTCTTCATCAATACTAAATTAACTATCTAGTCAAAGATAGTTGCCTGATGAAATTATCCTTGAGAAGCATGTCAACTTGATTGAAAACTTTTTCCTTTTATAGTATCAACATAAATTTAGATATATCTTTAATTAGTGTTGAATTAATTTTGGATCAATATTGGGCATGTATGTATATAACTAGGCAAAACCATCCGCATGTTGTAATAGGAAAGCAACTATTGACAGTAATTTTTTGCACCATGTCAACATGTAATTTTTATATTTTATGGGATGAATTCTTATTGATTTGAAAATTTCTTTAGTCTTCGTAGGTAAGGCAAGGTGTTCCAGCGACACCCTTTTTTATGTTTAAGTTAGTAAAAATTATATCAATTAAAAGAATAAGAAACAATAAAAAAATGTTATGTTTTTAGAAAAGAAAGAGTTTTACTTTCTATCGAGTTCCTCTCTTCTTCAGCTTTAGAGCATCATCTTCCCTCTTTTTTGTCTTTCTTTTTTTTCCCTCCCCTTACTTCAAAGTGGAATCCACCTTTTATAGGCTTTAATAGATGGTTACCCAAATTAATTGGTAGTTACCTAAATTAATAGGCTGTTACCTCACTTTAATGAGAGATTTTTCCATATTTGATGAGTAGCTATCTCACATTTAATAGGTTGTTATTTAATGTGTAGGACTATTACTCACTCATAACTATTCTCGGCCATATAAGCCTTATTCTCAAATTCTTGGATGGATAACCTCAGTTCTTAGTCATATAAATCTCATTCTCGGTATTCAATCATATTTGCTTTGTTCTTTGTTCTCGGTCATATAAATCTCATTCTTAGTTTCAACCATATTTGGTTTTTGGTCATATTTGCTTCGTTCTCGATTCTTGACAATACAAACCTCGTTCTTGGTGCTTAACCATATAAGCATTAAATGACGATGTTCTTAGGTCTAAGGACTTGTGTTACACAATAGTATATGCTCAGGTAAAAGGATTTATAAAATGTTATAAGAGTGATAAGAGTTCTTAATTTCTAGTAGTGAATGAGTTATTAGTTCAATACCAGAATTTAAAAAGAGAAGTATCATGGTTGTTTGACTATTAGTTGTTTTCAAGTTTGGCAAGTAAAAAATACTTGTAATCTTAAACTAAATATAAATTTTTATTAAATAACAGATCATGTATCTTAACACCATAAGTAATATATTGGCGAGTTTGTAAGTTATATTCTTAGTTTCAAGAACTGTGTAGGTTTTATACATAATTTAAAGAGTCATATAAGCTATATTCTTGATTTGGAGAGCTACATAGGCTATATTCTTGATTTGGAGTCACGTAGGTTATATACTTAAGAAGAGTCATGTATGCGATATACTCACTTTGAAGGGCGGTGAAAGTTATATTATCAGATTGGAGAGCCGTATAGGCTATATTCTTAGTATGGAGAGTTGTGTATGCTATATTCTCAGTTTGGAAAACTGCATATGTTATATTTTAATTTGAAGACTGCGTAGGCTATATATTCAGCTTATAAAGCTTATTATGTCTTTAAAAATTCACGAACTTGTATAGACTTTTTGTTTATTTTCTATAAATGGTGTCAGTCATTGACAATAATTTTTCACATGATGCCAACACTAGAATTTCTTTATCTTGTGGGATTAATTCTTCTTAATTTAAAAGTTTGTTCAATATTCAGTTTACTGCAAAACAAACATAGGTGATGTAGGGTGTTATAATAACACCCTCCTGATATTTATGTTAGTAAAAAGAATAACAACAATAAAGAAATATATTATTTTTAAAAAAGAAAGAATTTTAATTTCTATCGACTTCTTCTTTTCTTCAACCTTAGAGCATCATCTCCTCTCTTCTCTTTTTTTCCTCTCATTAGTTCAAAGTGAAATTCGTCTTTTATAGGTTTCAATGGGTGGTTACCTAAATTAATAGGCTGTTACCTCATCTTAATGAGCAATTTCTCCATATTTAATGAGTAGTTAGTTATCTTGTATTTAATGGGCGATTATTTAATGTGTAGGATGGCTTGTCATTCACAACTATTCTCAACCATATAAGCCTCAATTTTAGGTTCTCGAATAATCATACAAACCTCGTTCTTAGTTCTCGATCATATAAGCATTGTTTTCGATTCTCGGCCATATAAACTTTGTTCTTAGTTCTTAGCCATATAAGCATTGTTTGGTTCTCAGTCATATAGATCTCTTTCTTGATTCTTGGTTATATAAACCTCATTCTTGGTCATATTTGCTTCATTCTTGCTTCTCAACCATACAAACCTCGTTCTTAGTTTTCTATCATACAAACCATATTTTTAATTCTTGGTCATACAAGCATTGTTCTTGATTCTCGACCATACAAGTATTATTCTCGATTTTAATCATATGAATCTCATTCTTGGTTCTTGGCTAAACAAACCTTGTTCTCAGTTTTTGGCCATATGAGCATCAAAGGATGGTGTTCTTAAGTCCTAAGACCTATGTATACAATAATGTATGCTTAGGTTCTAAAACTAGGAATGATGCTTATATGGTTGAGAACAGAGAATGAGGTTTAATGGCCAAGAATCGAGAATGAGATTTATATGGTCGAAAATCGAGAACAAAGTTAATATGGCTGAGAATCGAGAATGAGGTTTATATGATTGAGAAATGAGAATGAGGTTTATATGACCAATAAACAAGAACGATGCTTATATGGCCGAGAGTTGAGAATGTGCTTTATATGGAATTGAGAATGATACTTGTATGACTAAGAATCAAGAATAAGGTTTGTATCACAGTTTGATAACCTGAGAATGAGACTTATATGGCTGAGAACAATTGTGAATGAGTAATCATCTTATGTATTGAATAATCGCATATTACATGTGAGATAACTACTCATTAAATGTGGAGAAACCTCCCATTAAAGGTGAGATAACCATCCATTAATTTAAGTAACTACCCATTGAAGCTTATAAAAGGTGAATTCCACTTTAAAGCAAAGAGAAAAAAAGGGGGGAAAAAGGAGTTATAGCACCTACCTCACTTATCTTGTTTTTGTTTTGCAGTAAATTAAAGACCAAAGAAACATTTTAAATTAAGAAAAATTCATCCTACAAGATAAAGAAATTCACATGTTGATATTGTGCTAAAAATAATTGTCAAGAGCAATTAACTTTTTTTTCAAAGCAACTTGAGTTATGACTAAACTTTGATTACATTGGTAGGATTTCTTTTTTTGATAGTTTATTTTTTTAACTTCTCTGTTGGTTGAACTTATGTGTAAGCTTTGCATGAAAATCAAACATGGTTATGTGCATTGTCTTATTAGCTAAGTGATGTAGTAGTTTCTTCTGGCTTTTTAACCTTCTAACATGATATCTACCCCTTCTTGCTAAAACCTTTAGTTTTAAGTAGTGAATGAACATTTATACTTTTTGTATTTTTTTGTCAAAGGTCCTTGGGTAATATCTTGTATGCTTTTGATTGATTCATTATGATGAAATCTACTATTATATTTTCACATAAAGGCTTTTGCTATCGGATAGAGGTAACTAAATTGTTTCGAGTGACATTATGCACACTTTTTCAAACCCATATGTGGGTACTTGAACCTTGTTTAACTTGTGTCTTTTATTTTAAACCCAGGTAAATATAATTAACTATATTTACTAAGCTTCTTAGGTCAGCAATTACCTGGTCAATTGTAGTACCTATCATGACTAGTGTGATTTTTAAACAATAAGGTTGTAGACACTTATCCCTTGGCTATCTTTCTTGATGAACATGATAGGTATTAAGAATGACTATCGTTTTTGGGTACTAAAGACAATAAACATCACTTTTTTTTCCTCTTCACTTTCTAATATCATTCGTGAGTGTTTTCTCTAATGTCAGTGAATGGTTTTACTAACATCTATTCAAAGTATCACGGATAAGCCTATGTGTGACACTAACCAATAGTATAACACATTATTTTCACCATGGCTTCAAGATGTTATTGACTCTATTGTATCAAGACTTAGTGTTATAAAACTAGATTAGTTATCATAAATCTGTAATATATAATTGGTATAAAAAAATGTATAATATATATACATACATATATATATATATATTATATTTTTAGAATCAAAACTTTTGTTGTCGTTGCTTTGATATCAAATCATTCATATTCTTAAACAAAATATTAATTTTATAAATCTATTATAAATTTAACAAGCAATAAAAATATTAGTTTTTCTCAATAAAAATATTAATTTCATAAATAAATTAACTATTTAAGTCATTCATATATCCATTTAGTAAAACTAATATTCTAGTAAACTAACACTACAAATTCATCCATTAGAACATGAATTCATCCATTGCCACAATTCCATGAAATATATCCAACCATCCATCCATCAAACTTAATCTTCCATCATTACAAATTTATTGACCAAATATGTCAATACTTGGATTACAACATTCATAAACAGTACCATTCCATCAAATATACCATGGACATGAGATAGCCATCAACTTCTAAAAGTAAAGCCAAATGATCCTAAACTGCTTGCATGTTGTTCTTAATCTAAAGATCTTTCAGAATAAGGCCTAAAATATTGAAGGACAAAGAAATGAGAAGAATGATCAATAGTTATCATCTACATTTTTAATTTAGGTCAAAAACAAACTAAGTTTGATATGTAGCTAGCTAGCTCTCTTAAATGGTTAAATAAATAGCTAATTATATAATAAATAAGAGCTTATAAAACCAAATTAAAGTTATATATGATTTAGCTATTACTTAATAAAATAAGATAAAATATAACAGTTTTTGTCTAATCTAATTATGCTGTCTATTAAGTGTTATGTCCATCAAATAATAAACTTTGTTCCTAAATATTAAATAATGTGTAACCAAAATCATTGAAACACTTTAAAGTTACAACATGATACAAACCATGCATTATAACTTATCAAAAATAATTTTAAGTATTTCGATAGTTGTAATTTTTTTCCATTAATTTATTTATACATAGAAATTAGTTAATGTTCTTTGTATTCCATTATGAATTCATTTTTCCCTTACACATAAAAGATATAACAAGATACAAATCGTGCATTATAACTTAAGACTGACCAACAAAATATTTGGAAAAGAAATTGCATGCATGTGTCATTTGAACAAAGTGATGTTGAATATCTTTACATGTTCAAGAAGGCCTCAAAAGACTAATAAAATGATCTCAACTGATGTCCACCATATATGATGACCTTCAAGTATTATTATGTTACCAAGTGCTTGCAATGAATCAAACTTAAACACACAAGTAAAAACTACACATCTATTTAAGATAGAGAAATTCAAAATTAGCTTGAATTAGCTTCAATTAAAAGAAACCAAAAAAGAAAAGAAAATAAAAGAGAAAGGGGTTTATGTGGGCAGTAATTAGAGTCATCTCCCTCTTTATCATTTCTTACAATCACGCCTTGAAATATGTGATAATGTGTAGATAATTCAAATACAAAGTTTGGTAAAGATTACTTGACATTATTTAGTAAAAGTAGATAAAAGAATTCACTTGTTAATATCATCAACAATACTGTTGTAAAATTTATGTGGGTTTAACTCAACCAACATAACAGGTTCCCAAAATCACAGATTTTGCAGCTGCATAGCATTGTATTATTCATGAAAAAGAATGAAATATCTTGTAGTTAGATGGGAGGAACAAAGGCTACCATCTAAGTACATGAAGCTAACTTAAATCGAAGTTCGCTAGAATCCACAACATAGATCTTAGATATAAGTAAGTCATTACAACTACTAATAAAGAAGCATGAAAACGAAATATTTACATTAAAGAAGAGATTATCTTGGTGTTTGGATCAGATTTGGAGTAGAAAGTGCAAGAGAAATAAAGTGATATCTATACATTATATACATAGCCAGATAATGACTACTAACCAGTATCAAAATCGATAGTTTTAATTAGTTTTTTGGAGTATGTAGTGGCATAGATTGGGATGGAGACATGGTAAGGAGTAGTTAAGCGAGATGATCTAGGGAAACTAGCAAAGGATTTAGATGTGGTTATTAAACATGAAAGGAATGATATGTGTTATAACATGCATTAAACATAAGCTTGGTTCATTTAAGCATTTTCACAAACACTTGGATTGCCAACAATGCATACATCACATATATGCATAAATTTCTATCATGGATGAGTTTTATCACGCTAGAATACATAGGTGATGAATATATACATTCAATAATATGAAGGATCTATAATTTACACCAACCAAATGCAAGGAGGAATGCTTTGTTGAAAATTCCAAAAGAGATAAAGGTTTTTGCTTTTCAAAACTTGCAAAATTAGTAAGTTACCCCCATATATACTTAAACATGTCCACGACTTTTCATAATTATCCTTACTTTTAATCATAGATGAATATGCATCATTGATAAAATGGTAATCATTAAATATTTGCCATTTAATGCATTTAACTCTATGTACTTAAATGTAACATATTTACTTAATTTTTAAATAAATGTAATTAAGTATAACTTTATGAGTTTAAGTATAATTATTCAATAATTACATATTTGCATATACATTCATTGATAATTCATATTATTAATTAGGTCATGTAATTTACATTAAATTATAATATAATACAGATTTATGAAAATATTCTTCAAACATTTTAAAAAATTTCATAAATATATATAATACTTATATATATATATATATATCGACCTATATATTATCTCAAAAGTGCTAACTTTTTAATCGATAATATTTTTTCCTCAGATATCTCTTACTGCCTTTGGTTACTAGTGTGACCATATAAATTTATTGTAGAATAGCCGTGAATTTATTCTAAATTTTTCAAATTTGATTTATTTAAAAATTTGATTATGATTAACAATTAGTAATGTACCATAGCCCCAAAGTCATAATAAAGTCGTATTTTATCAAATCTCATCTCAATTGTATATATCGTATGGGTAAAATTTTTTTATTGTCCAATGCTAATCAAGTAAGGGTTCATAGTATGTCAAAACTCTATATTGATATAAATATGAACCATTAATTAATATACGCTGAACTTGTTACCAAGAACTTTTTAGTGTGATATTTAACTAACTGACCAATTATTTGTTATTTAACTTGTTTTTCGATATTTGTTTAGGAATTCAAATCCGGATCGAGTAAGTGAAAACTCTGATATTATATATTGAGTCAACGGATTCCATTTTGATCATCATTCGTTTTTAAATATAAACAACACGTGACTAAATCGACTTTATCATATAATACGTGATTAATCTTGTATTTATACACTATATGAATCACGTGCATTTATACCAAATTCAACTATGATATCTTAGATCAAAGGATAACATTGTACGTTACTACAATTATAAAATAAATTATTGACTACATACATTATTATGTAATTTATTATTACGTGGTCATGCTCTAAAAAATAATTCTCTAACTACTTAATCCATACTAATATCCTAATAACGTAATTTTTAAGTTACCTATATTAGTATCATATCATGATATTGACCGAAAATATTTGGTGTACTTGCTATATAATATTGTTGTTCATTTGATATTACTTTCGTAGAAAACATTTTTAATAATTTAATTTAACGATTAAATGAATTACTTATACAATTCATAAATATACTTTATTTATATGTATGACTAAATAACGAAAATAGTATATATTTGTAAATGAAGAATTTTTTTTTCATTAATAAATAATGTATATACAAGACAAAATATATTCCTGAACCTGATAACATGAATGATTTTTAGGGCATATCCTAATAAACTCTTACTTGTATTAAAGCTATTAACTATTATATCTCATACCCAATTTCTTAAGATGATGGTCTAGTTATTTTTGTATTATCGTTTTAGTTAGTGGGTCAACAATATTATTCACTGAAGAAACTTTTTGGGTTAATATTTCTTCAACTCTAACAAACTCTCTCAAAATGTTATATTTATGCTAAATATACTTTGATTTCAAGTGTGCTCTTAGTTCCTTTGCTTGTGTAATAACTTTAGTATTATCACAAAATGCAATTATTAGATAAGTTATGTTAGAAATCACATCAAGTTTAGATACAAACTTTTCTATCTAAACATCTTTTTTTACTATTTCTGAAGCAGTAATATATTCATTTTATATTATGGAGTCTGAAGTTGTAGTTTGCTCAAAACTTTTCCAACTAATAGTTTTTCTATTACATACAAAAATAAATGTTGAGATAGATTTTTTAACATCAATATTGGATTGAAAATCTGAGTTTGAGTATCCTTGAATGTTCTAATTTTGACATCTATAATACAGAACTAAATTCTTAGTTCTTCTTAAATACTTAACGATTGATTTCATAATTGACCGATGTTTCTTTTCTACATTAACATGATATTTGCTTATAACACTTACAACATATACTATATCAAGTTTTGTACATAACATTACGTACATGAAACTACTTATAACCAAAGTACAAGTATGTTATGCATTTGCTACTGTTCTTTATCAGTCTTTAGACCTAAATGCAAGGGCAAGAGTTCTCTTTTGAGTTCTCCATGTTGAACCTTTTTAACATTCTTTCTATGTATAACTTTTAAGATAATCTTATTATTCTTTTTGTTTTATCTCTATATATGCAAACTTTAAGCTATCAATCACCCCTTCTAAGTTTTTCATAGAGAAGTTTCTAGATAATCAGATTTTATTCTTAGTCATCATGCTAACATCATTGCCTATTAACAAGATGTCATTCATAAACAGTATAAAGAATATGATGGCATGATCTTTAACCTATTTATAAATATAAGGTTTATAAGAATTTTTTACAAATTTATACAATTTGATTATCTTATCAAATCGAATATTCTAGCTCATAAAAGCTTGCTTCAATCCATAAATAAATTGATGTAACTTGCATACCTTATTTCTATTTACAACGGATACAAAACTTATGGGTTGTTTCATGTCAATATTTTTCTCAAGATACCTTATTGAGAAATGTAATTTTTATATCCATCTGCCAAATTTCATAATTATGGTATATAATAATAGCTAATATAATCTACATAAATTTAATTATAGCTATCGGTAAAAAAGTTTTTTTATAATTTAACCATTGTTTCTAAACATAACCTTTTGCCACTAGTTAAGCTTTATAGGTTTCTACTTAGCCATTTTTACCAATATTTCTCTTAAAGTTTCATTTACAGCCAATAAGAACTATTCTTTCGGACAAATTTACAAGTGTTTAGACCTCATTGGCGTATATGGATTGAATCTCAAAATCTATTGTCTCTAGCTATTTACTTAAGTCTCTATCGAGGATAGCTTCTTTATAACTTGATTATCACCATGATTAGTTTCTCTCATTAAGTATAAGTCATACTCGTGTTTATGAAGAAACTCATATTACTCCGGAAATTTCAATATTCTAAAAAATCACCGCGCTGGAATTGGTATTGAGGTCTGTTGACTGGATGATCTAGTTACAACAGTGTCAGTTTGAGGCTTTGAGAACTCTTCCTTAAGCTTAATATTTTCACTTACACCTTATTTTTTTAAAAACTCATTCTTTAAGAAGTGTGCATTCCTACTGACCAAAACTCTTTGATCAGAAATAAAGTATAAATAATATCCTAAACTACTTTTAAGGTAACTAATAAATTGACTCTTCTTTGAATTTTCTTCCAATTTATTAGTGTTAACTAATTTAATATAAGTTGGACAACCTCAAATTCTCATATAATTGAGATTGATTTTTTTTCACTCTATATTTCATACGAAGCCCTTTGGACTGATTTTAACAGGGTTTTATTTAGGAAATGTATAATAGTCTGGAGGGCATACTCCCACAAATACGTTGACAAATAAGTGAAGCTCATCATTAACTGCACCATATCTAATGGAGTACAATTTTTTCTTTCTATCTTATGACATGACTTTAGGATTGCTAGAGGAGTAAAATCCTACTCCATAATCTTTGCCTTTAGATATCGTAGGCAAGATGGAGGAAGGGATAAAGTGTTAAGATTCACCTTTTTATACATGGGGAAAAGAAAATGTGATAAGTACTGTGATTTATGAAGGAATTTTGGCCTTTTCCTATAATTTTCTTTTCTTATGCAGTGTTCGTCCCTTTGGTTTTTCTTCTTCTATTTTGATAACCTTTCATTCTTCAATAAATATGGATATGTGTGACTAGGCCTAAGCTTTTGAATAGCTAATTACCCGATGCTAGATTATGTAATACCACAATATATTTCTTATTAAGGACCATTTTAGCCGTTCCATAGCCATTGAATGTATGGCCCCAATTCTAACACTCGGGAAAACATCCTTGAAAGGTTTATTTATTTCTGCCACATTTACTTTAAATATCTTTACATTGCCTCCTTTGTTTGAATAAATCAGTTTGTTGGTCATGTTTCTCTTGCCATTTCTTTTAATGGTCTTGTCCACTTATTTCTTGATTTTCTTATCTTAGGTGGGCTAGAACTTACTGTAATGCGCACTTCAAAAGAGATATATTGATGCAAGCTAATAGTCAATGAAGATGATAGTCTGTTGGTACAAATAGCTTAATGCCAGTTAGTAGCATTACAATAGACGCACACAACTAGTAGTAGACATTGAATATTATTTCAAGTAAAGGGTTGCAGAAATGGATTCCTAATGTAGTTGACGAGTGGACCATTAATTAAACATGGAAGCACTTTTGTTTAAGTTGTTGCACCAATTTCTGCTTTAGTTACTTTTAATTGCTTAATTTTTTGATGAATTGTATTTTTGTAATGATTTTTTAAGCCATGTACTGTTTTTATGCAAGAATAGTCTTTGAAAACCCAAAAAAATAATTGTCTTAGAAAGATTACTAATTATTAAATGAGATCCTTTCAGAGTTTTAGCATGAGGTTGATTTTTTGAAAGTTGTTATCGTTGCATCAAAATTAGTATCAAAGCCTTGATCTGTCACTTTTTAGGATTCATTGTGTCTAGAAAGGGTGTCGAAGAAAAAGCCAAAGCCATTGTTGAGTGGTCAACACCTTGTTCCTTTATTAACATTTGTAGCTTCCTTGGGTTGGCCACTTTTTTTTTTTTTTTTTATTGTTTTATTCAAGGGTTTAGCACTTTAGTGTCACTTATCATGAAATATTTGAAGGCCAAGACTTTCGAGTAGCCACTAACTGTAGCTTAAGCTTTCCAGGTGATCAAGCATTGGATGTTTACTATACCTGTCTTACGACTACTTAATTTCTCCAAGTTTTTTGAGATGGTTTATGACACTTCTTGTGTGAACAAAGGTAGAGTTTTGAGTTAAGAAGGACACCTTATAGCCTTCTTTAGTGAAAAACTTAATGAATTGCAATGACGGTATTCAACATATGACATGGAGTTTTAGGCACTAGTTCAAACATTGAAGCACTAGTGTCCATATTTTATTCACAGTGAATTCATCATTTTCATTAATCATGATTCTTCGAGACAATTATATTCATAAAGTTGGTTCAGTGCCAAGTATACCCAATGGCTCGACTGTAAGTAAACCAATACACACATACAGGAAAATTACACAAAATAAATTGTTTACTTTTCAAGATTCATATGACAAACCTTAGTGTTATCATATGTATATAATTCAATGTTGTAATTATGTACACACCTTTAGTTAGACAATTCTTGTTAAATCACGAACACAAATTAGTTACCTATACATCTTTACGGTATTTACATAATTAGGAATTTAATTGGAGTGTTAGCTCCTATAATTTAAGTGCATGATATTTTGTGTATTCTTTTCTTATTAAGAATAAGGACATAAAAACAAACTTTAGGCATATATTTTAAAAAACGTAAATATTACATATTTATATATTGCTATTTTAGGTTTTTAATTTTGATTTAAATTATTTAGTTTGATTTTCTTATAAGTCTAATTTATTTAGTAAAGTAGATACTAATAAATTTAGTTTAATTTTTACATAATGGACTTAGACAAAATTAATACCCAAATAACTCAACGAATCTTAAACCCATTTAGGATTATATATATATATATATAATTCCTGATCTTAATGTACGACCTAATAAGTTCTTGTAAAGTTGGTAGTAACACTAAAATTTAATTTTAGTGTTACAAGTAATGAACAATATCTAACAACACATTATAACTATCCAAGTGACGAAAATGTCAGTAGTTTGACATCACCTTATTCGTGACCAATGTTACATTGTAATTCATTTTTTTTATCTTAAATATCTTAATTGAACATGAGACATAAAATGTATTATTCTTGTATAGTTCAATTCTATATTTTTTTGATATCTTGAATAGATTTATTATATAAAATGAAGTTAATATCACATATTAACTTATTTGAGTATAGTCATGCATTTATCAAAATCTCATTCAATCAAAAGGCCTAAGATATTGCTCCTATTATTAAGAGAGACAAATTCTATTTTGATCACACACATCGCTTTATACGAGTTGTGATATATTTGATTATTTTCTTTATATTCTATCTTGTTAGAGATGATGTTTCAAAATATCAAACTATATCATTCTCTATGTTAGAAATCATGGTGATTTTAAGTTTAAGGATCATATAGATTATTAACATTATGATAATCTCTTATAATACTTATATAATGATTCGCATAGTATTCTCATGATAGATCAATCCAGTATATTAATTTACTAACTTGTACCAATGTATTAACTTGATATCTTATATTATAATATAATATATTGTTATCAGTTACTATACATAATAATCTCCATATATTATTGTTATCTTATTTATAATAATACTTAACTAAAGACATTTAAGAATAATGTCTAACTAATTGAATTTACTGTTATAAAAATATTATTTATATTTATTAAATACATATATATAATAATAAAATAATTAAATGATATATATATATAAATCAAAATATTATGATATAAAAGTGTCAAATATCTAAAATATTATTGAATTTAGGGTATATACCAACATCGACTTTTTGTAACAATTTGACTTTAACATTCGACATAAATATGGGAAAGAAATCATAATGGCTGATGCTCTTAGCCGCAGAGCTTATCTTTTCTCTATTTTTTGTTTCAACATTGTAGGTTTTGAGGACATGAAAGCCCTTTATGCAATTGATCTAAACTTAAAAACTATCTAAGCAATGTTGCAAACAAATCCCACAACAACCACACCAAGGCTCACTCTCAGGGAGGGATTTCTCACTAAAGCCACTGACATTTGTGTTCTTAGTGGGTATATACAAGAATTTATTGTAAGAGAGCTTATGGAGGCAGTTTCGTTAGGTACTTTTTGCAGGATAAAATATTAGCTCTTATGGCTAATAGAATCTTTTGGTTGAGAATGTGAAAGGATGTCCAAACTGTCATTAAGTAATGCCGCACATGTCAAGTGAAAAAAAGAACCAAACAAATCTCAAGTCTTTATGCTTTGTTACCATTTTATATCATCCATGGACATATCTTAACATAGATTTTGTACTCGGTCTACCAAGAAACACTTCAGCATAATGAGTTTGTTTTGGTTATGGTTAATAGATTCTCTAAAATGCCTTAGTTTGTTCCTCATTGCAAGAATTATGATGCTTCTTTAATCCTTAAAGAAATTATTAAACTCCATGGCATTCCACTTTACATTTTTTTTTAACAAAGATGTGAAGTTTTTGAGTTATTTTTGGAAGACTATGTGGGCAAAATTGGGCACCAAATTCTTTTTTTCAAGTGCATTTCACTCACAGACGAATGGGCAAATAGAGGTCACAAGTCATAATTGGGCAATCTATTTTGCTGTCTTATCACAAACCACATGACAAAATGGGATTTGATTTTACCATAAGTTGAGTTTGCTGACAATAATTCGATGAATTGCACAACAGGCAGTACTCTATTTTTTTTTTTTTTCTATAGGATCCACCTCATGGATACTAATTGATGTTAATCCTCTTTCCCTCCCTTAATGAATCAACAAAGCCAGGCTTAATTTCTTCACATATATGAGTACATTACACGATAAAATTAGACAAAAAATCACACTACAAATTGAGGGTTATACAACTTAAGCTAACTCTAGCAAATGTGACACCTAATTTGCAGTGGAATGCATGGTCCTTATTTAACTCCGATCATAACATTTTCCTCTTGGGAGTTTCAAGAAACATTATGCATGTAAGGCTGGTCCTTTTTCTATCCTTAAGGAACTTGGTCCAATGCATATCTTATGGATCTATCCAAAAAATATGCTTTTAGTTTAATCTTTATTGTCGAGGATCTCACTATCTATAATGGAGATGCACCTACTGCCTCTAAGATTGATCCTTCTATCCATATACCACTAATCGTTCCCCAGTGGATCTAATTGTAGTTATCTTAAATTGTCAATTTGTTTCTACCTGATGAGTCAACTATGACAAATTCTTAGTCTAATAGAGCAACAAGCCATTATTTGAATATGCTTGGCTCAACATAGACAAAGTGTTATGCCTTAACTCGAGTTACTGCAAACTTATCAACAAAACTTTTTAAAGTTAAGTTCTTTAGGAGAGATGTAATTAATGCAAGCTATAGCTCAATGTTAGTTAGCAACATTATAAGACACATAAAAGGCTGGTAGTAGACGTGGAACATTACATTAAGTAAAGGGCTGCAAAAATGGATTCCTGAAGTAACTAAAGAAGTAGATCATTAATTGAATGTGGAAGCACTTTCGTTTAAGTTGTTGCACCAATTTTTGTTTCAATTATCCTAAATTGCTTAATTTTATAATTCAGTTTGTTTTCATAATGGCTTTTTTAAGCTAAATACTATTTTAATGAAAGACTGTAGTCTTTGAAACCCAAAAAATAATTGTCTTGGAGAGATTCCTAATTATTAAATGAGATTTCCAAATCCTTTTACAGTCTTAGCTTGAGGTTAATTTTCTAAAATTTGTTTACTATCATCTTTGAATCATATGTTTTTGTACATATTCCAAATATTTTATCTTAAATTCTTTAACATTCTCTTTCTTTTTTTTCCTACCATTGTCTCATTTGAGGGTACTTAAATCTCCTTATTCTACCCTCCCTTGGCATTGGTCTCTTTCATTGTTCAATGCCTTGTCACTTATAATTCAATGAATTTTATAGCTACAGTCTATTTATCTTTTGTTCTATTCAAAGAGATAACAATTTTACTCACAAATTTATTAATATATGATTTTCAAGGATTGGATTTGGTACACTTTTTAGTAAATTTGGGATAGATTTGAAAACAAATTAAAATACTTAATAGGTAAGATATGGATACGAGTGCAGATAAATATTCATAGTATTCGCAATGAGTACTCACGGATATTTAGTTTCTTAATTTTTTTTTTTAAAACACCAAAATGATGCCATTTTGATATAAATACATCAAAACAACATTGTTTTAATGTTATAGTTATAATATAAATTTCCAAATTCTTATGCACAATGCTCAAATACTTACTACTTTTGTCCTTGCTGCTCTTGCCCCTCCTGTCACTGCTGCTATTGGCTCTCCTATAGTTATTATCTAAATATTATGCACGTTTTTATTGGTCATCAGCCACTACTCGTCGCCCCATTCATAGCATTACGCCCGAGTTTTAAATTCTTTCTTCCTCTTCAAACTCTAATTCATTGTTTGTTGATAGATTTTTCTTCTTCTTATTTTCTAAAATTAGTGGTCTAGTCTACATTGTATGGCTAATGCCCCATTGTATTTCGTTGTTTCTTTAGCAAGAAAAACATAGATTCGATACAAATCAATTTGGTAAAACACCCCTTTTGCTTTTTATTTGATTGGTATTTTGTAAAACTCTTCTGACGCTTAAATGAATGCAAAATATAATACGAACGAAGAAATATGCTAGCAAGCACATTCTATGTCGGGGAAAATGTGATTTTCAAGCAAGTTATATATCATGTATCGAGTACATTAATGAATATATGGAGTTAAAAATGATAGAAAAAAATCCTCTTCTTAATTATCTTAGAATCTATCTTAAATATATAAGAGTTGAAGAGATTCAGGATTAATGACAATTATATTGATGCCTGGTTGTGTGAATTTTTGTCTTAACTCTTCAGCTGCTACATGAATGAGTGGCCTCACCCATATTCTTTTTGATTTTGTTTATTGGATCAATTATAGGATATAACAAACTACAAAATACCCAACTTATTCGTTTTGAAAGATTTATTTAGCACATTGTATCACAACATTTTTCAAGAAAAAAAATGTTAAGAATATATTGGTTTTAGAGTTGAAAAACCCAGCCTTTAGGCAACGCCATATAAATGTTGATTGTTTAGAGAAGAAAACACAAGTCACATAATCATTCTATATATACTCCAAAACAAAAGGAACAATATGGTAATACCAAAGATCAAGAAAAATACCATAATCGAGCTGCAAAATTTCTACGTTATCTACTTTAGAATTCCTTTTCTTTTTTTTTTCCTTGTGTATTTTACACAAAGAATTTGGGTTGGATTTGTTATGGGATGAATTTAATGGTAGGAAAATTTATTTATATTTTTATAAAGTAAATTTTTTATTTCTTTATAGTATTATCACTTTTAATTAATTATATTTTTAATAATTAACTTCAAGTTCTTTAAAAAAAGTAAAAAAATTACACGTACTAGATATTATTAATGAAGTAAATTAATTATTTTGTTACTTAAAAAGATTTTTCTTCATTAGCTTATATATTATTATTCATTATTGTAGGAATCATATTGGATGGTATTAGCTATAATTGAGTAAAATAAATATGTAAACTTGATAACTATTATTTTGGACTTAGAGATTATAAACTTTTATTCTAAATTTATGATATTTTATATATGAATTTATAAAATAATTATATATTTTTTTTTATAAAATTATTACGATCAATTATATTTTATGTTGAATGTATTGATATTTTATATAAGTGATGCATTTTATTTTGAATTGAAACTAAAAATTTATAGTTTTAACTAGATAATTTATAAGTTTAAATTTGATATTTAATAATAGTACAATTATAATTGAAAATATAAAAAATTCGTTAAAAACTTACAAATTTTTGCATGAGTTTAATAAATGTTAAATATCTATTTAAGTAGGTTTATTAATATTATGTGGAAGTTAGATACTTGTAGTATCAATATGTACGATTACCAAAACTAAAGTAATCAAAAGATAATAACTCTATGTTTAATATTAGTTTGTAGGTGCATTTGACTTTTTAGTCCTTCCAAGATCTTGATAATTAAAAAATATTTGTCTACGAAAACTCATATATCTAACAATATTTTTTTTACATAGAAACTCATATATCTAACAAGAATCCCATATGTTAATTATGATCTAGTGAAAAGATACTATATAAAAAATTATTACAATTGTACTCCTAATAATTTTTTTCTTACACCTAAACTTTAATTATATATAATCTTAATAGCATGTATTATTTATCTCATTAAATAATATATACTATAGAGATTGGTATGCAATCTTATTCCTCACTCCTATAAGAAATTATGTACTTTCAAATATTTTAAACTATGGTTGACAAGTGATTTTAGCTTCCTTATACACGGTAAATAATAACTTTATTACTCTGCCAATAGTATTATCTTTCCTTTGTATAAGTTGAACTCCACCTAAATAAGGTAAATTCTAAAAGAAAATTACTTAATTCCTAAAAATTAAATTATTTTAAAACAAGAAAACTATTAACGAGCAATGAACTACAAAACCTTCTACAATTGTAATTGAAATTCTTGTTGAAAGATAAGTCATTTATTATCACAAGATGCTAATTTAGTCAACTAGTTAGATTTTTTGATGTAGTACAAGAAGTTTGGGGTTGCAATACCACTCTCACAAGGCTTAGAGAAAATTTTGATTTATTTAGTGTAAACTTTAAAACTAAAAGAAAAATTAGAAAAAAAAAATCTATGTATGCTATTGTACCCTTTCATTTCATCTTATCATTTTATTTTATCCCTCTTACTTGTAAATAATTTTATAATACATTTATAGGCACAAGATCTATAGACATTAAAAAATATTCTTCTTTTTTTTCGTTTAACTAGCAAGATAACATGAATCATACTAGTGAATCTATGCAATCTATGATGAATGATGAAAATGAAAATGAATGTTTATCAAAAAAATGTCACAAAGCATATAATTCTTCAAAGTAAAATATATTTATCTAATTTAATATTAGAAAAGGATTTTATTAATACAATATTAGGTACAATAAATCTGACTGATAGCACTTGAAGAACAATATTATGTTAAAAATGATGCAAGTTCAACATAAATGATATTTTGTGTATTTTTAACATATGATTTATAGATTTTCGTATTGATAAATAAGTTTTTTCATCATTAGAGAGAGAAAATACTTTAAAGATAAACATTATGAAATCATATGGCATGCATCATCATTATCCCATTTTGATTTTCGCACATATTAATGTAAACTTGAAATTAAAAGGAGTAATCATATGTAGAACAGTGCAAATGGATTTTTTTAAAAAATTTAGCTTTTCCATTTTGTCTTTGCATATTATATAAACAAAAATGCCCCTTTTTTGTAGTTAGGTCAAGAAAGATCTTTTAGATCTAATACACAGCATCGCAACTTCGTTTTTATCTAAATTGCGGAGTAAACAGATTTCTAGATGTGATATTTCATTAGTGATCCTTTTGGAACCTTGACTTGCCATACATAAAAAAATTATAAAATCACTTAGTGATGCAGAACCAAAAGTAAGGCAAAATAATTTAGGAAGTTTCATTTTAGTTTTATGATTTTCTTATTTAAGTAGGATTTATTGTTTATTTGAGCCACAGGTTAGGTTAAGTAGTAATCTTTTGTTCATTAAAAATTATTACTTGTTTAGGAAAAGATTGATACTAGTCTAAGAGACTTGTTAAGTATTCGTTCATTAATCTCATCGATAAAATTTTCTATTAAACTTCTCTCTCAATCTATCTTTGTTGTGCATATGATAAACCTCCTTTTTAAAAGTTATATATATTTTTTTGGTAAATCCGAGACGTAGATGACATCCAATATCGGTTCCATGTTGTTTCAAGTAGTATCAGAGCTCAACTTCTTACTAAGTAGAGCTTTTCTGACTATTAAACACAACTATGCCTACAAACAGTTTCTTTCAATAAAAACACCACCAATCCTATATTTTTCAACCCATTAAAATGTAACAAAAAAAAAAAAAAAAATCACCAAAGAATAATTGCACTTCACTATCACCGGCATTTGTTATGTCCAACCATCACCATTTAAAATTTTTGAGAAATTATGTCCCACTTTGTAGCCCATCACTTTTTGCCTCGAATTATTTTGTTGCTGCAAAGGACTCTGGCCATTGAGCTATCTTCCCAGTTAGTTTGTAACATCGACTGACTTGTCATTCGCTGAAATTGCACGTTAAACCCACGAGCCACTATTGCTTTGTTTTGAATTTTTATCAATCCGTCAAAATTTAGTTTAAGTCCCCACCAAAGTGTCCCTCACCATCTGATCTTTCAAATCTGACGAACATCGAGCCATTCTAGTCACTGTTGCTGGAAAACCTATAAGGAGGTGTTTTACATTTTTTTTTTTTTTTTTATTTTGTGAGTAGTGAAAAATGAAGGCCAAAGAAAAAGAAGGTGAAATATTATTTCTTGAGTGGTATGAACAACGATAGATTAACAATCTTTTGCTGATCTTCCACATTCCTATGGGGTTGTTTCTGTTTCGCAACATAGGCTTGAAATAAGGATCAGAAGAGTACAAGTGTTTTAGCTCCTTAAAGTCCATCACGTTAGAACTTAATAGTTAGAAGATAAGATTTTCTGCTCAATGCATTTGCTATGTGATTTTCCATCCCTGACCAGTGTTTTAAGACAAAGGGAAATTGCCGCAATATATCTACCGGCATGTTGTGCATTGAGCTTTTCTAAGAATTCATATACTTCAAGTAGTCATGATCTGTATCCAATATAAATTCAGGATGAAGTAAATAATGCTTCCAATCTTTTACGGTTTTAATAACAGCAAATATTCAACGTCATACGTGGAATACTTACTTTTAGTTTCATTAAGCTACTCACTGAAAAAAGCAACGGGGCATCCCTCTTGACTTAGAACTCCTCGATAACTATGTGAGATGCATCGCAAGAAACTTCAAAGACCTGGTCAAAGTTTGATAGCCGAAGAATCAGAGCTTGAGTGAGTTTTTCTTTAATCTATCTGAATGCCTTTGTAGCTGCTGGAGTCCAATTAAATGGACCTATCTTTGCACACTCAATTATCGGCACCATTATTGAATAGAAATAACGAATAAATCAGGGATAGAAAGTTGCTAACCCATGAAAACTTCTTATTCCACGAATGTTGATAGGAATAGACCAATCTTGTATAGTTTGGACCTTTTTTGGATCTGCCTTGACATCTGTCGTTCTATTTCCATGGCTCGACACATATTCCATGATACCAGCCGATATTCAGCATAAGATTAGCAACGAAAATTCAAAGTAATTCAAACGCAACTTAAATTCAAACAGAATAAAAGCCGAACAAATCCGAGCTAAAGCATAATATAGCTGTTAAATAGGTCCTGAATAATAGCTGTTAATTTCCATCACAAATGACCTATGATTAACATAGTTCATGAAGTTCCTACCATGGAAATCTCACACACAGATGAATTTAATATAGAAAAGCAACCGTATTTTGTTGAAAATGTTCATAACAAACTTATTCTAGAGACAGATGCTCCATCTATGGAACAATGTGTTGTATTTAAAAATCCTAAGGTGATTGTAGATAAGAAATTGAAACTTGAAGTTGATGTCAATGCAAAACAATATACTCGCGGTGATGCGGTGGTTGAAATGGGTTAGAGATTGAAGTTGAAGCTAAGCAAATTATTTTCAAAGATAATGTGATTGACATGGTTCTAAGAAAATTAAGCTAAGAAATAGGAAATAATTGGAGATTTTTTTTTTTTTTTTTTAAGTTGAGCGGAGTAAGAAGAATGTCAAAAGAAGTTATATAATGGTTCTTTAATGAAAAAATTTAATTCTTAGAACTACGATAAAGGGTAATTAGAAAATAAAGTTTGCGTATATTCAAATCACAAGAAAAATCAACGACGAATAATTCAAGTTTGATGTACTAGATGAAATAACCGTATACTAATGATTTTTTGCTTGAAGCAAAACTCACGGACGTACTTATTTTAAGGGAAAGAAAACTAACGACAACAAAAAGTATGGGTAAAATAGTCCAAACAATTTTATTTTCGTTTTATTTGATTTGTTTAAATAGGTTAATGCCTTGAAAAAGGTGATGCTTATAAAACAACTATATATATATATATATATATATTTATGGGCTTGGCTAAGTTACCGAATAATGTTACAATCCAAAAGTTTTGTAACTATAGAATTTAAAATGATTTTTGTAAAATTTGAAAATAAAAAAATATTAAAAAATATGAGATAAATGACAAATAATACTTAAAACATACGATAAAAAATGTGAAACATGCGAAAAAAATTTGAAATAGCTTTTGAAATATTTGAAAAAAATAAGTGTAATGGTACTTATGGTTATTGTTGTCAAACCAATATGGATATGTATATGTGTATATATGTGTATGTATGTGTATATGTGTGTGTGTGTGTAAAACATTCGGATTCCAAAATGAAAGAAAAGAAGTTACGGGCTTTATGTTCTCAACCTTTGGTTTAGGGTTGACATTTTATACAACAAAATTATATATTTAATACAATAATTTAATTTAACTGCACAAATAACTTAAGTTGTCTGTGTATAAGAATGGCAACGAACCAAATTTAAGACAAATATTACCAAACATGCATCTGCATCTGCTAAAATATTTAATACCAAACTTATACCAATTTTGTAATGGGTTTGACATGTTATTACCAAACCCACTAAAATAAATCTTTGATATTTACTAAACCGCGAATTTTTAGTAGATTTTTTGTGTTTTTAACTATACTTGTACTATTATTAAATATCAAATTTAATTTTATAGATTATCTTATTAAAATTATAAATTATTGTAATTAATTTAAAATAAAATATACCACTTACATAAATATTAAATATATTCATATAAAATAAAATTGATTACAGTAGTTTCATTAGAAAATTTATATAATTATTTTATAAATTTATACATAAAATACTATAAATCTAAAATAAAAATTTACAAACTCAAAAATTTAAAATAATAGCTACCAAATTTACATCTTTATTTTACTTAATTGTAACTAACATACACACGATATGATTTGTACAATAGTGAATAATATATAAGATTATGAAAAATAAATCTTTATAAGTAGTAAAAATATTTAATTTACCTCATTAATAACATTCCCATAGTTCAAGTACATACAATTTTTAATTTTTTTAAAAAAACTTGAAGTTAATCATTAAAATAAATAAATAATTAAAATAATAATGCTAAATAAATAAAATATTTATTTTATAAAAATACAAATGAATTTTTCTACTATTAAATTTTGATTAATTATCGATAAAAATAAATAAAATATAGCAAAGTAATCGATATAAAAAGCACACACAATACAAGAACAAATTTTTTGTTAAATTAGTTATTTTGAGTTCTTCTCCATCTATCTAGTTGATTATCAACTATATAAGAACCAAAAAACTATTTTAAAGTTCATAATGGCCCCACAATATGCTTAATTGATCATGTGGTAAAATATTTTCATTCATACCATCTATTATTTTTGTTAGGATCTAAGCAAAGATATCAACTCACAAATTGTTAGTATTTGCCCTAAATTTAATAATATTTTTTAGATATTCAGTATATTTATTTCTCATATATCACAATATTGTCGATTTATATGTTTTATATATATTATTTCATTATTACATATATGGATATTTTATAAATGTAAAAATGCTCTTAAAATAGTAGGTTTAATTAATTGAATATTATTATTAAATTTACCTAGTCAAGCATTATTGTGAATAGGACAACAATAATGCATAAAAATTAGTATGTATAGTGATTAATGATAATATATGAGTATAAGTTAATGAACTAATATATTAGACCGACCTATTATGAAAACACTATAAGGATTATTATATGAATGTTATAAAAAATTGTTATAGTGACAATAATGTATGTAATTCTTAAACTTGAAATCACCACAATTTTCAACATTAAGAATGATATATTTTTTGATATTTTCAAATATTATTTATAACAAGATAAACTATAAAGAAAATAGTTAGATATGTCATGACTAGTATAGAGGGATGTATATGATTAAGATAAGAATTATTCTTCTTATATAATGGAAGTGATATTTCGAGTTTTTTAATTGAATGAGATTATGAAAATGTATAGCCATATTCAAAATAAGTCGATATGTGATATTGACTTTATTTGATAGAATAAGTCTACAAAATATATTAAAAAAATATAAAATTAAACCATACGAGAGTAACACATTCCATACTTTGTGTTCAATTGAGATATATAGACAAATGGATTGAATTATGTAGTAATATTAGTGATGGATAAGGTAATGTCTAATTACTGATATTCTTGTTACTTGGATAATCGTAATGTATTGTTAGATACTGTTCATTACTTGTAACACTAAACTTATATTTTAGTATTACTTTCAATGTTACGAGAACTTATTGGGTCATATATTAAGATAGGGAATAATAGTAATATTAATTTATAAAGATAAATTTATAAATATATATATCTATAATAGTCATGATATGTTGCTAAATACTACTCATTATTTGTAATATTAAATTTAAATTTTAGTGTTACTGTTAATATTATGAAAACTTATTGAATTGTACATTAAGATTAGGAATAATTGTAATGTTAATTCATAAAGATAAATATATATATATATATATATATGTAAATATATAGAGAATTCTAGATATATTTAGAATTCATTGAGTTATTTAGGTATTAAATTTGACTAAGTATATAATATAAAGATTGAATTACGTACATATTTTATTAAATAAATTAAATTTTAAGAGAAAGTATAACTTAATGATTTGAGTCTAAACTAAAATCCTAAAATAACATTATAAATATATGATATTTGCATATTGTAGTGTGTGCTTAGGGTTTATTTTGTGTGTTTACGTTTGAGAAAAGAAAAAAAAAATCACAAAAAACAATCGACACTCAAGAATATAGGAGCTAACACTCCAAATTTATTCCCAATTGTATGATACTGTAGAAATGCATAGGCATTTAATTTGTATTTGTGATTTAACAAATCGTTTAATATAGTGGTATGTACAAATCTACTGCATTATATTTATACACATAAGTAACACTACGGTTTATCGCATGGATTTTGGAAAATAAACAAATTTTTGAATTTTTCGCTGTGTGTATGTACTAGTTTGCTCATAGATAACTAAAATAAGAACAAATCAATCTTAAAAATGAAACCATAGAAACAATATAACAAATAATGAACAAACAAGATTTACATGGTTTGATTAAAAATCTTACATTTATAAGATCAAAGCACATAGAGAAGTCTTTATTATCTCAAATGAGAATTACAACCTTAGAGAAAATGACTCTAAACTTTTCAATAAGCTAAAGAATGCACAAAATTGTTACTTATATCTCTAGAAATCAACTTAAAAGTTTTCCTCTTGAATAGCTTTTATACCTTGTTTCAAGAACTTACAAAACTTCTTCTTAACAACCAAAATAGAAAATAACTAACTACTTTACTATGTCATTTAAACATGCTAAGCACCCCAATTGAATTATAAGAACACTTTACAATACTTTCCACCTTGTTCAAAGACTTCCAACCTTTCCTAGTACCAACCCTTTTTTCTTCATTGCATCTTTGGCCACTAATCCCTATTGAATTTAAGTAAAACTTGAATTTAGTAGCGGAAACAACCTTTGTTAGCATATCAACAAGGTTAACATCAGTATGAACTTTTCAAAATATCACCACCCCCTTGCAATTTCTTCCCTAACAAAGCAATGCCTCAGATCCATATGCTTAGTTCTCTCATAGAAAACCTCATTATTGGTGATATGAATGGTATTTTGGTTATCATAGTTCAACACCACAATACCTTGGTAGATTCATAACTCATTCACAATTCCTTTTAGTTATAGTGCCTCTTTGATAGTTTTATGATGATAATGAATTCTACTTTGGTAAAAAGACAAAGCCACAGTTAACTTTAAATTGACTTTCTAATTAACCAAACATCCATTTAGACTAAAGAGATATGTGACACTCAGATATAAGTAAATCCTAATCTTTATTATCTCTTATTCTTGAAAATATTTTATGAAGTTATTGAAAGGAGACCGAGTAAAAATCGATTAAACATGTCATTTTGTTGGGTAGGGACAAAATAGTCTTTTCACTCAAAATTAAGGTCAAAGTAAGTTTTGATCACATAAAAAATCTTAGAACTTTATTAATATCATGTTGGTAAGTTTAATTTCAATTCGAGACATGGTTGGTATATTTTTTGCGAAGTTAAAATAGAAAGGGTAAAATTATCATTTTGATAAAGTTTTGATTGACCAAACTAGATATTGAGGATATAAATTAGTATGATAGAGCGTGTTAGAAGGAAAGATATATTTTATAACCCTAATAATGCTAAAATTACTATTTTAGATAAAAAGGGATAATTGTGCTAAAAGGGTAAAATGGTCATTATGTTAAGGGTCGGAAAGGCTCTATCAGATTTTGATCATCCAGAACTCTTGTAAATATTATAAATAAGATATAGGAAAAGCGAAATTGAATTAGGATGTGAATTCCTCTAAAAAGGATGAAAAAAGATCAAAATGACTAATTTTCTTTATTAGAGGTAAAATGGTCTTTTCATAAGGGTTTAGAATAAAAAGTGATAATTAAAATTGATGGACTAAAGTGAAAGAATATAAAAATAATTTAGGTAGTCTTATAATTTTTTTGGGAGTTAAATATAAATTTTGAAAAGTTATTGGGTAATAGTATAATTTTTAAAACTATGAATTTGGATAAGATTGGTTGACTTTTTAAAATTGAAGCAAATGAACTTTTTCTCTTCTCCTTGCCATGAGATACGCATTTATTTCTTTTTCAATTTTTGAAAAAAAATCAAGCAAAATCTCACAATTTGCCCGATTAAACACGTTACTGCAAAAGAAAAAATTGTTTTACGCATCGAGAGTTTTAATTTGACAGTAAAAGTTCTTGATTTCACTAAGTTTCAATTTATAAATTTGTTAAAAAGTGGTTTTAATGGTGGTTTATAATTTTAAATGGTGATTTAGGTGGTTTTATGGTATTATGAGACATACTCAAGTATTTGGCATATTTTAAAGGTAAGGAAATATAATTTCTTTTATGAAATTTGTGATTGGTGGCTGATTTGTGTAGGAATGGATTTAGGGATAGTGTTTAGATGAGATTGGGTATAAGATAATGTATAAAATGGAAGAAAATTAGAAAGAGGGGCAAAATGATAAATTTGGAGTACTATTTATTGAGCCTCTAAATGATGGATTTTAATATGTTATGATATGTTTGAATGTGTATAGGTGTGTTGAGGAGCGAATGAAATTAGTAGGAATTGATTTAGATGGTTAAAATGGAAGAAAAATAAAAAAAAAATGTAGAATGAGAATTTTAACTACTATTTGATGACCTTAATTATTATTTTTACAGTTTATTTATATACTTATAAATGAATTATGAAACATTGAAAATAGTACATTTAAGTAGGATGGACAAAATGAGAAAAAATTGAAGGAAGGATAAAATGGTAATTTTAGTTATTATTATGGAGATTTAGAAATATTTTGATGTGTTATGTATATATAATGCTTTATATGGCTGTTGGAATGTGTAAAAGAATCATTATTATGGTCGTGTGATCGGAGTGTGATTAATAGAATTTGGAATAAATTGTAGTATTCATGACGTTGTATGTTGGTTATCATAATAATTATAGCAGTTATAATTATTATGTAAATTTTCTTTATTAGTAAATGATGCATTGATATGGTTATTCATTAATATTGGATAGTCATGTGATATATTTATTGTGATAGTGTAAATTATAATTGTGATAAATAAATCCCAGTGAATTTGATAGGCTGGGTGTTTACGAGTGTATGTGATTATAGAAATGTTATGAATTTTTAGTTAGGTATCACTATTTGCAAGTACATTATGCATTCATTATGTGAACGAATTTCATATGCGCATGAAAATTGAGATGTGGACGCTATTTATCATTTTTGTGTATAGGTGTGCATATGTGGTATTCATTGTGCATGGTTTGAGTGTACAATAGTTTTCGAAAAATGAATGCATGGTTTTGGACCATGTGGTATTAATTGTATGACTATATTAGTTATGGATCCGGATCTTCAGATACCCTTCACACTCGTTAGCTTGATTATAGTCAAATTTATGATCGATCATTTATAAAATATACGCTCAGCCGGATAGACGAGTGGTGTGAATAGATGAGGGTTGGGCGGATTTACTTTATGGCCATGATCTATAACTGTGTTAGTATGACCGATTGTATATTTGTCAGTAATTTGTTGAAAATATCATGTGATATTGATTTCAAAATGCATGTAAACTTATTTACATTTTATACAATAATTATGAGTATTATGTGGATAGTGATACAGAATGTATGGTCAGAGTGTATTTATCTCGTTAGATTATGCTAAGACAATATGAGTTTAATAACTTATACGTCATCAGTATCATATAGCATATATAGTAGGAAAACAAATTTTGTACTAGAATATTATGTTTCCTTACTGAGTTGTTTCGCTCACCCTTTGTGGATTGTGATTTTTACAGGTAATATAGTGCCGTGAGATATGTATGCGAACTTTTCGAAGCGTTAATAGGGTTAGTATCTTGATAATGAGAGTATTTTTGGTGTTAATGCATAATTATGCATATATATATATGTATATATATATATATATATATATATATACACACACACGTTGGTATAGTGAATTTATGTTGTTTTTTAATACTTGACCCATGGATATATATATATATATATATTTATATGATTATTGTTTTTAGATAGGGTGCGTACTACCAAGTGGTATATTACATCCTAAAGGTGGTTGCGTGTGCATGCATCAGTACTAAGGACGGTACTCAATATGTGCATTGGGTGAAAATAATGGTATGAGTATAATTAGTAGTATACTTAGGTAGTATGTGACTGCATAATTAGATATAAGTGTGTGCGTGTATATAAGGGTATACCACATCGGTGTACTGTTGGGTTATCTATTATATCAATGCATAACCTCTGGTACGCACTCTATCAATATTACGGAATATTTTATTTAAAATGGATTATATTTTAATTAATGGTTATGTGTGTGTGTGTGTGTATCTTTATGTTTTAAAAAAAAAAAAATTCAGATTGTATCTCGTGTAGTTGCTTTTAAATATAAAAGTGTTACAAGATAACCAAATACAGATTTCTTTTTAACTACTTACAAGATATCTTACTTACAAAATATGAATCAACATGTTTAACTACTTATTAACCTTGAACTTTAGTCTTTCCATACACTAAGCCATAGTTTAACTTACCCTTTAGGTATCTTACAATCTTTTGGACTACATACCAATAACCTTTACTTGGATTTGACATGAACTTACCAACAACATTAAGACACTCTATCTATGTCACTTATTTCTTCATTAGTATTAAGTGACTGTGATAAGGTTAATTTGAAATGTGTTGCTAAAGGAGTCTGAGCTTGCTTCAAATTCATGATTCTAAATTTGTTCAACACCTTTTCCACATATTTCCTTTAGGACAGAAACAACATCACACGCTCTTTTTTCCTTTTGATTTCAATTTCCAAAATTTTATTTGCAAGACCCAAGTCTTTCATTTTAAATTTACTGTTCAGCAAAAACTTTAACCTCTCAATCTCGTACTTCTCCTTACATGTTATAAGTATGTCATCAACATACAAAAGTAGGCATATAACTTTACCTTGGCCTAAATCCTAATTGAAACAGCAATCATGCCAATACATGCAACAATCCATGATTTAAAAATTATATGAACATTTATGTATTTTATCAAACATGTGATGGGCATATATAACATATATCATATATATGCATAAATACAACTATATGAGTTTATTACCTTATATATTAGACTAGCTAATGAAGTAAACTTTGAAAATAAAAACCTCTACAATCTACACCATCAAAAAAGAGAAAATCAATGTGGCTTAACGAGGAGAAAAAGATCTACAAAAATATAAAATGTTTATATGTATTTATTTCGACTAATATATTATTTTGAAGGTGCTAACCTTCATGTTGATAATATTTTCTTTCTTTAGAATATATATATATATTTTTTATTTTGGTTATTTGTGTAACTATGTAAATTCACTATAGAATAGTTATAAACTTATTCTGATCTTGTCGGATATCAAACACTTTAAAGTTTAACGATTATGGTTAATATCTAGTAATATGTCATAGTCTCTAAATTACAATGAAGTAGTACTTTATTAAATCTCATCTTAATTGAATGTAACATATGGGTAATATCCTTTTGTTGTCTAATCCTAATTGAATAATGATCCATGGTGTGTTAAAATAATATATTGATATAAATACAAACCATAGATGAATATGCACTAAACTCATCATCACAAATTTTTTTGTATGATATTCAATTTACTCTAATTAGAGATTTACTATTTCAACCATTTATTGATGTTCATTTAGAAACTTAAATCTAGATTAAGTCAACCAAAACTCTAATTTTATGTATATTGAGCTAACAAATTCCGTCTTAACTATCAATCATTTCAATATGTAAATAACACATGACCAAACCAACTTTAATATACGGAACGTAATTAGTCATATATTTATACATTATATAAATCATGTATATTTGTATTATATTTGACTATGATGTCTCAGGTTAAAGGATTATATTACATATTAGTATAATTATATGACAAATCATTAACTACATGCATTATCATATGATTTATCATTAATTGGTCATGTTCGAAAAAAATTCTTTAACTATTAATCCATACTAATATCTATATAGTGTGACTATCATTGTTATCTATACTAATATCATCTCATGATATTTACAAGAGACGTTCAATATGTTTATTATGCGATATTGTTGTCCATTCAATATCATTTACACAAAGAATAATTTTAATAATATTATTTAACAATTAAATAAATTATTTAGACAATTCATAAATATACTTTATTTAATTGAATGACAAAATAAAATAAACAATTTATATTTGCAAATAAAGAACTCTTTTTTATTAGTAACAATAATGAAATTATATATATATATATATATAAGATAAAATATTCCTAAAACTAATAACACAAATGACTTCTAGAATATATCCTAATACTAATAGTATATACAACTATCATATTGACACCTTTTAAAGATATTTTTTATAATAAATTGATCAAATCTCCTATACCATTGTTTAGGAGATTGCTTAAGGCCATATAGAGACTCATTTAACATACAAACATGATCCTTTTTGCCAGATTCCACATAACCCTCAAATTGTTGCATCAAAATAGTTTTTTCTAGCTCTACATATAGAAAAGTTGTCTTAACATCCATTTGTTCAAGTTTTAAATCAAGAATAGGCATTATTGAGAGAAAGATTCTTAATGAGTTATGTTTGTCTACATCTACCTAATATCTATGTTTTCAAGATAAAAAATGATTTTGTTGTAGTTATCAAAATGATATTGCATTAAAGTCCTTGGTTGCATTAAGAAATTATACAGTTTTCTCTTCTTATACAACCTATTGACAAAGAATTTTGTCATAAACATATTTTCAAGTTTTAGCCATAAGGAAGTTCTTGTATTTTGCTTGAAAACTTCCCTTAACACCTTATCACCTAAGTTTAAAATTATAGCACTATGCTTTCCTCAATAAATTCTTTTTTTCTTTATCAGTTAAACAAATAGACAAATTCTTATCATCTTCCAAGACTTTTTCAAGACCTTGATGTACAAGTAGAGCCCAAATTTTCACCTTCCAATGGTAGAAATCTTAATCAATAATTAACTTTTCTATGTCAAACTTTGTGAAAGCCATCACTCTTTCATCAAAATCAATCAACCCATAGATATGACTAGAACAAGAATATATTAATCTCAGAAACAAAACCAAAGAAACAATCTAACAAATAATGAACAAACAGGATTTACAATGTTCAACTAACAAGCCTACAACCATGGGATCAAAGCACATTAAAAAGTCTTTATTGTCTCAAACAAGAATTGCAATCTTGAAGAAAAGAATATAAGTTTTTCAATAAGTTAAAGAATGCTTAAAATGGTTACTTATATCTCTAGAAATCATCCCTCAAAGTTTTCCACTTAAACAGCTTTTAAACCCCATTTCAAAACCTAGAAAACTTCCCCAACTAATCATTAATAGCCAATACAAAAGAGAAATAACTACTTTGCCACGCTATCTAAAATTGCTAAGTGCACCCTAGTTGAATTATGAGAACACCCTATAAAATATAGTCATTCTCCCTTTATAGGTTCACATATTTTTAGAGAACTCTTGTCTCCATCATCAACATATCCATCCCTACCATCCAATATATCATCATTCACATTTGACACATTCTCTAGCTTATAATGTTCATTTGAAGGAACTTTTTGATCTATTTCCATTGCAAAAATGAAATGTATTTGACGAGAAAACTTAGTTTACCAATTATCAAAAAGTTGATGAAAAAAAATGGAGTCAATGTAGCAATATCAAGAATGGATAATCATTAGAAGTCACAATTCTCTAACATCGAACAATATATCGTATTTATCATTTAAAGCTAGAATAATTTAACTTAAAATCCACATCAAGCTTTTGAAAATTATAATTGTCATCTTTTCAAAAAGTTCCAATCTTTGTTAAAAAAAAAAAGAGACAAAATTTAATATATTCATTACAAAGGAAGGCTATCAATAGTGCAAGGAACACTACCAAATATACTGTTATGTAGCTTTTTGTTTGATTGTCTAAAAAATGAAAGAAAATTGAATAAGCACAAAATCTCAATTTCTAAATATTCCAACTTGAAGTTGAGATTAAAATATTTCTACACAATTGAGTTTTAGTTTAAGTTTTTCAACTCATATCGATGCTTTAACAATAATATTTTACAAGACTTTTACATTTACATTCATTTTTCATTTTTCATTTTTTTATTCAACTTTCAAGACATCCAAACAATGAATTCTAGTAAAAGATATATATAACTCCATCTTGAGGATCTCAATTCAAAACGTAGTCAAGTTTTGAGGATCTCAACCAATTTGCTAACTAAACCATTCTTCCAATCACAAAAAAAAAAAAAAAAAAAAAAGAAAAAAAAAATGTCTTTCTCCCGTGAAAGGAGCAATAAAATGTTGTAATTCAAAAAACTATCATGTCTTACTTCTTGCTAAACAAAAGCTCTAAATAAACAATGAAAAATGATTCATCTGTTGAAAAGCCCAATCTCAACATCTCAAAATCACATAACATCATAAAACTACAGTAACAATTTTAAAAATAAAAGAGAAAAAAGCTTTTGCCATTGTTAATGTCTGATGCTAGGTGTAATTGCAATTGCAAGAAGAGAAGAGATAGATCAAAAAGTAATTTGTATCTTTTTTGGATTGAATAAACAATGGCCAGTGATGAGCAAAGGTAACAAGGAGAGCAGCGACGAGTCAATGACAAAGAGAGCAGTGATGTGTTGATGACAAGAGAGGAGTCTTGAGAGATTTCTTCACGTTTAGGGATTTCAGCCATATATGGTATAAAACAATCTCATTTTGCTATATACATAAAAGATTAAAAAAATTAAATATTCACAAATACTTGTTGTAAATACTTGCAAATATATACCCGCATATGTATCCATCCCAAACTCATTATAGATTTTGAATTTTTTTTTTCAAATTTATCCCAAACCTACTAAAACGCATACCAAATCTATCTCATGTGAGTTGAGTACTAGCAAGATTATAGGTAAAATTATTATCTCTATCTAAACAATATTTAATTTGTGGAGCATGCTTTAAGTTTTTTCACTTTTTAAGGAAATATGTCTTATTAATTTTAAAATTAATTATTTATACATCAATTTGTTAATTACTAATGTCTTTAAGAGTTGAGCAAGGACAACATGATATATTTGGGATTGTTTACAGTACAATTGATGATATATTTGAAATTATTTACAATATAGTCGACTGTACTATTACAGCCTTTTTCAAGTTTTACTTGATTGTTATAAGTTTTGTGTTCATATTTTAAGTACTATTTATTATTTATTTTATATATTTTAAATTTTATATAAAATATTTTAAATTTTGAGTTGCGGTTACAAGTTTTGCTTTGATGGATGTACGGTACAACGATTGTACCATAGCTGTTTTTGATAAATTTATTTTGTGTTTGTAAATGGGGTAGCCACATGTCAATTTCTAATTCATTATAATATAAATAACATCACTATTATGTGCATCATCTAACACTATCATCAGTAACTTTAGTTGTCATCAATGGTAGCAGTAGTGGCCTGTGCTGCAAAAGTGACTATATTTTAATAATATTTACTTAATTAATTTATTATTTTAATAATATTTAATTTAGAACGTATGAATAAAATGTTATAAATTAATTTATAATTATATTATTAATAATGCAATTTTTATGTTATTTATTACTATTATATTCTATTAGAAAAAAAATTATATTAATTTTATTAATGAATCATGTATTAAAATAAAAATTAATTTATATATTACTAATAAATATACTATAAATTGTTTTTGTTAAATTTTGGGATCTATTAGTTATTTTGTCTTGTATCTTTTTAAATACTATAATATGAGCCTGATAGTAATGTAAGATAAAAAAGGGCACATTTCATTCAAACAAACGGATAGTAATGTAAGATAAAAAAGGACACATTTCATTCAAACAAACGGAATTAGTTACAGTAAGGGTATAAATAGATATTTATAAAATTAACAGAATTAAATTATACATTTTGCTATACTTTAGGGGTTCAAATATCTTTTTCTCTATTTTTATTTTTATTTTTAATCAATAATAAAGTATAAGTCATTTTTTCTTTTTCTTTTTCCTTGGAACCCAAAACACTGTTCTTCTTTTGATATTCATTTTTAAAGAATTTAAAATATAAAAACCAAAATACTATTTTTTGAAAACCTAAAACACAAGTCCTTGTCAAGAACATACAAATAGAATACAATCAATTATAAACTCTTGGTATTTGACAAGTTGAAAATGTAAAATTGCTGTAAAAATTTATTCTTTGTTTTAATTAGATAAGTCATTTCAAAAAAATAATAATTATAATTATAATAATAATATTAAATCATATTGCTATATTGTACACTTTGAAGAAGTAATTTATTTTTAGTTTTTGTAAAAGTTTTGCTGAAGATACAAAAATTTGAATATGATGATTTGTTGTTAAAGATTGTTAAGTTCGTTTTAGTAAGTATTTACTAACTTTAATTAATTTATTTAGTTAATTAAAATAATATGCCACAAAATAAATAAAAACAAGAAAGATAAGAATTTTAACATGGTTTAGATTTTATAATTCTACATTTATGATAACATTGAGAGAAAATAATCCAATAAAAAATCAAATGATAACAAACACCAATAGAATTAAATAAAAACTAAAGAGTTCCTCTTTATATGTTGTCATTGTGTTAAATTTTGCTTAATGAGCTTGTTTAACAATATTTCCTCACCTTTATATATCAAAATCCCTTTAACAAATTAAACAAGATCCTCTTACTTAATGCTGTTAAGCTTCCTTCAACTAGTATAAATCCATTTACCAAAAAATCTCATGTTCATCTATTGAAAAATGATATCAAAATATTTTAACAACACTTAAGAGAACACTTTTTAAATTTAACAAAATAAAAATTACATACTCATAATTTTTATTAAGTTATTTTTGCTTTCAAATATAAAAAGAATATATAAAGAAATTGAAAAATAAAACAAAAAAATCAATGAAAAAAATTCATGCATAAAGACTCTATGGGTCATTCTCGAGTCTTACTCTAAAACTGAAAATATTACAAATATATAGTGAAACCCTAAACCTTATTTAATGAAGATTTATTTGAATTAGATGTACTGCTCTAAAGGTTTGTATTAAGTTGGAATTGTGGTGATGATTTGATTAGTTTTCTAAAAATCCAATTGGACTTTGAGGTTGTTGGAGTAAAGATAAATGAAATGGTTTTAAGATAATTGAATTTTGTGTTATGGCTTTACTAAAATTGAATTTGATTTTGAGATAATTTCATTTAAAAAGAGAGAAGAAAAAGAAGAGTAAAAACATAATTTTTTTATTTTTACTAATTTTATCATGTACGGTTATTGTTATACTCTTGATTGAGTTAACTTGATATATTACAATAAATTTAAGTGTGTTTAGAGATGGTAATTTCACATATAAACTCGCTAGTGCTTGACCTTAATGGAATGGAAAAAGTAAAAGCTTGTAGATTGTAGTAGATTTAGTATAGGTATCGATAGAAATAAATATCTATAAATATTCGTTACAAATACTCAAAATATTTAATTTTTATATATAATTATAATTATTTTTAAATATGTATTTTTCTCAAAATTTGCCATATTTAACGTTTAATTTTAATTCTAATTTTTAAGTTTTTAATTAAATTATAACTATAACTTTTATGAGCAACTTATAAAAGAGTAATAAATAATAAAAGAGGGGACCACTTTCGATTTAAATATCACTGTAGCATATATTTGATTATTCTAAGTTTAACTAAATAGTACAGAAATATTGTCAAGCGATAATCTTTTTTTCAAGTTGTTAATTCTTTTTGTTTTCAAATTATCACACACTCTGTGTACAATCTTTAAATTATTTCATGGTAAGGTAAGACTAAAAGAAAAGTATAAGTTAGAACATCAAGGGCAGTGTAATATAACTAGGGGTATAATTTAAAAAAAATAATAAAATTTAATTGAGGTTAATTAATTTATCTAAAATAATACTAACTTTACAAAGTATTAAAATTTAAAGTATAAAATTATATTTTATTCAAAGAACCAAAATGTAGCATCAACTGATTTTAGAACAAAAAAATATATATTATTTAAAATTTTAGGTTTTTATTTCTATATTAAACCGAGTCATTATCGTTAATACTTTTTAGTTTGTTTTTGGACAACATTTGATAAGTGTTTTTTTTTAAGTTACTTTTAAATACTTCATAATTTTCATGTCTAAATTTATGAAATAGTTATATACTTTTTTCATAAAATTGTTCTTATTAATTTATTTTATCTTAATAGATTTGATATTTTATGTGAATAATATATTTTATTTTAAATTAATACTTAAAATTTACTAATTTAATTACATATATTATAAATTTAAATTTAATATTTTATAATAAAATAAATATAAATGAAAAGACAAAAAAAATTTACTTAAAATTTGCATATATACATATGAATGAATTTCTAAAGTAATAAGTTATAAAATTTGTTATGAATTTAGTATTAAATTTATGTAGTTTATGTGGATGCTAATTCATAAGTATTCATATCAAATTTGGTCCATTGCAGTTTCGAAGTTTATCTTGTTAATGATTAACAAATGAAAGGGACAAATAAAATTAATTTTAAAAATAATAGCATTTATGAACATATATATATATATTTATATATTCTCTTGATCAACAATAACGGATACACCAATTTAGGCGCCACAAAAAATAGTAGTGGCTGTGCTGCTGTTATTTAATCTTTGTTTATTTAACGTTATTTGAAATGGACTTGAGACTGACTTTTTTAAATATTATGAACACACACACACAGAGAGTTGGTGTGCCAATTGCCGTCACTGTAGCTGATGCTTATGCTCTTCCGTTCTCTAAATCAAAATTCAAAATAATGAATGCAAAATAAATATACATTCAGGCACCTATTTTCTTCGCCAGAGGGGCGCTCCTCCGTCCTAACAGAGAAACTAGAGTTGCCTTTTATCATTTAAGTCCTTAAATTCACATATACTTAAATAAAAATATAATTTATCATTTTTATCAAATAAGTCTCCATGAAGTATTTTAAATTTGATCTTAAATCGTGAATTTTTATTTTTTCCCTTCTTCTTTCAATAATTAACTCAGAAAATTAAGAGACCCATTGAATGAAATGCAATAAAATATATAGAATAAAACTTTATTTAATCACACCGGAAAGATAAATTGTTTTAAGACTTGAAATAGGGATGACAAAAATTCTTGTTGAAATAGTCTTGTAGGACCTAATCCATTCAAAATAAAAATCAAGAACAATTTCTTTGTTTAATAAAAATGGAGGTAACTAAGAAAATTTATCCCAACCCAATTTTTATTTTAGACGAAGGACATGTGCATTCTCATTTTTATATTAACAAATATTCAAGATTAAAAATATAACTAATTTAAATTCTCTCTCTCTCTCTCTCTCTCTCTCTCTCTCTGTGTAAAGTTTGATTTACTTTTTATCAACAAAATAAGAATATAATATTTAATTGATGTTAAATTAAATGAATAATTATAGTAATTGAGTTAATTATTTTTGTAAATTAACACAAGACTATCAAAGAAAATAAAAGACTCCCAAAATTTTATTTTCTCATCTACCAAATAAAATATTTTTCTTCAAAATTATCAAGAAGCATAAAACTCTAAAGATATCATTTAATTTATTTTTTCTAATTTTATTTTTTGTTATTTTCATTAAGAATTAGAATTAAAATTTATTAACACATTAATTTATTAAAGTTTATATACAAATGAAAATAAATAATTATATAATTATTCTTGTTTTTGTTCTTATAGGCTGATGAAGAAAGTTGAAGAAAATATACCAATTAAACTTATAATTTTGTTATAACATGTTTCTTGTAAGTTATAGAGTTTTAAATAAATTGTAGCTTAAATGCTCTGTAATATTGGCAGTTAGTGATTAGGGTGAATTTTTTTTTTTTCATCCTATTATCTTAAGAAAGAAAATCAAGCTTCTATTTTCATTATACATTATTGTGATAATGGTGTATTGGTAAATGATGATAGACGATGATGGTGTTTTGATGTTATATTTAATATTTAGAAATTGTTATTAATATTTTGTTTACGTGTATAATTGTTATATAAATATAATTATATATTTCATAATTAATGTTTGTTTAAATATATAAGTATAAATATTTTATTTTAAATTAAAAATAATTAATATAAATAAAAATATGATGATAAAAAAATTTGAGAAATTTAAGGATCGTGAATGAAATTTAATTTTTAAAATGAAGAATCCTACTCCATCTCCACTTAAATTGAAATGAGGAATAGGCCGGGATAGATGCCTATTTTTAAACAGGGGAAGATTATGGAAATTCTCAATCTGCCCATCCTTATTTGAAAGAATACTCTTTTGATTTGATTTAATTTCTTATATAAAAAGTATAAGGTTAAGTGATGTAGTATCCCTCAAATTAATCTTAGAGGAGATAGTTCTTCTCATGCTAAGTTTGAAGAGACATCTATTTACTTTGTATTTGTACATAAAAATGAGTTTGGGTGAGTGACAAATTTAAAATTATATAAAAGATAAAATAAAATATAAGAATTTGAGACTTTAGATGATGAAATTTTAGTATGGGATGTGTAATAATCATAATAAAATGTAAGTGAGTTGAAGCAAATAATGAGTTTCGAATAAAGTATTATAAACTCAACATACTTAAATCCAGTGGAGAATCTAATCTAAAGAGTAATAAATAAAAGTTATTTGGGCTGAAGTCTAGTGCAAATAGTATATACTATGTTAGCAGCGCTTGTAACCTTTAGAGTAAATTTTTGAAAATCAAATAGTAATAAATAATATTTAATATTATTAAATATTTTTCTACAGGAACATTTTATCAAAAAAAAAAAGTACTACAATTGACTACTCAATAATATCATTTAGTATTTTATTACATTTTGCTTTTAATTTGTAATATATTGAAAATGCTTAATATTGTATCACTTTAAAAATGTTATAAATTTATGATACATTTTGTAATATTTAATTACTATGTATATATTTAATAAATACCATTTTAGAAAAGCTACAATATAAATATTAATTTAGTGGTGAATAAAAAATACTATCAAAAAAGATGAAAAATATTTAGGAAAAAAATTATCTTTACCCTCAAATGGAGGGAAAAGGGGGGGTGTGGGAGTGGTGTGCTGTGGGTTTGTGGTTCTAACTAGAAAATTCTCAAATAAAGTGCTGCATAAGTCCAAAATTTAATCTTATGTATAGACACAAAAAGTATTTATAAATAAATACAATTTATTAAAATAAATATTATAATATAGAAAATGTACCATTTGTGTTTTTAATTATAATATATTATTGGTAATTATTTAATATTATAAATTTTGATAGAATCTAATTCCATCACCTGCCAACCAAAGCAAAATAAAATGACAAGCAAGTCGAGCATTCCATCCTTTTGTTTGACTGGGGAGAGTTCCTCTAACCCTTGCTTTTAAACAAATCCTCTAGATTGTTCAGCTGCTTGTTTTTTCGCACTAGCTTACGCATCTCTTGCTTGGTCGATTCCCCCTCTTTTGTCAACTATCCATCCTTTACCTTTTTGAAGTGGCTAAGCATGCTTATAAGTATAGGATTTCATCTCTTCTAAAGAGCCTGATAGGTAGACAAGACCAAAAGGGTTCTTTTAAAGCAACATGAATAGACTGGGGGATTTGTCTTGAACTAGCACAAGTTTAATTCATTGCTTTTGTCTCCAAAAAATCCAACCAAATTTCCAAAACCTCCAAAAATATATTTTTCTGAATTTTAAAAATCTATCTTGGGATCTTGATGTAACTAGATTGTTCTTAGGCTAAGGTTCTCTATTTTGGTCTCTTTGCCCACTAATTTACCCATTTGATTTTTTTTTTTTGTCACAAGGTATTTCTTTGCTTTCCCTCTTATTGTCTTTTTTCTTTGATGTTATTTGTATTACAATTTGATTATCTCATATGGGTATATTTGATTTTATTTGTTGGATAATAAAATAATTTCTTATGGGTATTATTTATTTTATTGGTGTATGCAAATTTTTTGGTTCAATTTCTTTGACATGTTTTTTATATAATAAAAGTGGCCAATTAGTTTTTGGTTGAGCAATTACATGCCTAAATAACTTGAATTTGAGCAATTAATGAATTTGCTTTTGGTTTTTTTAAATTTGGTTATAATATTTATTGTTTTATCATGTTTTATGCTTAAAAAACAGTTTGGTTGATATTTTGCTTAGTTTTGATATAAAAGAAAAAAGTGCCTCCAACTTGAAGAGTCCTAATTGTCTTGCAGCTCTAGCTTTCGTGTCATTTGCAGACCACACAAACTATGAGGTTTGTGTTTATGGGTTTATGTTAGTTACTAGGGTAAAGCTTGCATGAGGTGCTATTTTTTGTTATTTAACAAAATTTTGTTTGATTTTAGTTCACTAACATTTATTAGTCGATTTTATTGAATGCAATTATGAATTTGTAAAGTTAGAGTTTGTGAATTATTTTGTTTGATTGGTTTATATATGAAAAAAGTGCCTCTAAATTAAAGAGTCCTAATTGTCTTGCAACTGTAGCTTTTGTGTCATTTGCATACCACACAAGCTATGAGGTTTGTGTTTGTGGGTTTATGTTAGTTACTACGGTAGAGCTTGCATGAGGTGCTATTTTTTGTTATTTAATAAAATTTTATTTGATTTTAGTTCACTAACATTTATCAATCGATTTTATCGGATGCAATTATGAATTGCAGAGTTAAAGTTTGTGAATTATTTTGTTTGATTGGTTTATATATGAAATTATGTTTTTGCTTTTGAAAATTAGTCTAATAATGTGGGTATATAGAGGAGTTAATATATTTATTAGAAAAGATTTTATTTTTGTAGTATCATGATTATGAACAAAGAGTGGGTACATCTTATCAGGTAATAATAATAGATTTATTACTTATTGTGTTATAAATACATTATTAACATGCATATAGCATCTGATTTGATAGAGCCATAGATGAATAGTTGAAAGCTACTTGGAACTTTATGAAGATGGTTAGAAAGAATACTACTTATATTGAAAAGATTTAGTACCTTTGTAGATACTACGAAATTTAAATCATCAAAATATTGAGACAATTTATGAGCACTTGTCCATAAAGAGTATGAATTCAACATATATAATTTGGCTTTATCACGGGGAATAACTAATATCAAAAGGAAGACAATAAGAATAAAAAAATGTTAGATAAATATAATTTATTTTTAGTTGGAGACATGGAAGATAAAGATGTGGTACCTTTACACCCAAGTTGCATAAAAAATATAAACTTGTTAGCCATTATAGCTTTATACAAACACAAAGTAATAAATAATGGTTTGATAAGAGTTTTGATGAATTTTTAGAGATGCTGCATGACATATTGTTAATGGATAATGTACTTCTCAGGTCTATTTAACTTGGTGAGAAAAGTTTTGAAAACATTTGATTTAGGTTATAAAAAGATCCATGTCTATGCAAATCATTGTTGCTTGTTTAAAAATGATGAGAAAATGGATTCTTGTCCAAAATGTGGTTTTTCAAGATGTAAGATAGATAAACGTTCAAATAAAATAAAAAAAATTAGTGTTCTAGCAAAAGTATTAAGATATTTTCTAGTGATATAAGGTTTAGAAGAATGTTTAAGTGTAAAAAAATGATAGAACACTTATGGTGGCAATTTACTTATAAGATACTTTTTAGTGATTTTTTCTAAAGTGAAATTTAGTTAGTCAAAAATGACCTTCATTTTCAAATAAGTCATGAAATAGGATAGGCTTTGCAATTAATGGATTCAATCCATTCTCTAATTTAAGCACCGTAAAAAGTTGCTAGCCTGTGATGTTTATCACGTATAATTTATCACCTTGGTTATACATGAGAAGAGAAAATATTATGTTGACTATATTGATTTTAGTGTGTAGAACTCTTAAATGATGACCTTCGAGAATTATAGAAAATTGGAGTCAATATTTTTGATAAATTATTTAAAGCAACTTTTAATTTGAGGGCAGTTTTGATACAAATGATCAAACGATTTTCCAACTCATGGGGCTTTTTTAAGACATAAAACAAAGGGTAAATTTGCATATCCAATATATGCTGGTGATACATGTTCAAAATTGTTGTCATTTAATAAACAAAGAAAGCATAGTTTGAAGGACAAAAGGAATGAGTAACACGTTCAAGGATCAAGCTTAAAACTTTTACATGATTCGAAAGATTTAAAAATATTAGAGAAAATAGAATAAAAAATGAAATAGTTATGATGAAACTTCTCAAAATTTTTAATTTCGGAACAAATGGTCAATTTTTTTAGATTCACCATATTAAAAGGTACACGATATTTAACATATTTGTTTATTTATTTTTAAATATATATTGATTATGACAAAATAATTTTCTAATTTATTTTAATTTAATGTGATAGAAATTACCATTGAGATATAATTTGGATATGACACATATAAAAAAAAATATTTGTAAGAGAATTATTGGTAAACTATTAGCATAAATGAAAAAAGAAAGGATAGATTGAATGCTTGCAATGATTTAGAAGACATGGAAATTTGAAAAGAATAAAGTCAAAAATTGAAAGTGGTAGGTTGTACCTTTTAGCAACTTCATTTATATTAATCAAAGATGAAAAAAAGAATCTTTCTTAAAAGGGTATTTGACTTAAAATTACCTTATCAGTACAATTTAAATATTGAAAATTATGTTTCAACAAATAAATGTAAAGTTATAGATCTTATATCACATTAGCATATTTTAATGCAATATTTATTATTTATGGCATTAAAAGGGTTGTTGCCCAAAGGACTAAGAAATGCCATATTTTGAATATGTTCATTTTTCAGCAATTTATGCCAAAGGACCATTGATAGAGAAGATATGTTTGATCCTTGAAGATGAATTCAATGAAATTTTATATATATTCAAAAGGTTTTATCGACTAGTAGTCTTTGATATAATGATCCACTTGTTAATTCATTTAAAACACGAAACATGATTAGGAGGACCTATTCAATATTGATAGATGTATTATTTTGTAAAAACTTGTGCTAAAATTTAAACTTTAGTATTTTTTTTAGAATAAATGTCATTTTTACACATGTAATTTTATTAGGAACATGAAGATTTATAAAGGATATGTTAGGAACCATACAAGAACTGAAGGTTGTATTGTAAAATGTTATCTTATAGAGGAATGTCTAAACTTTTATTCTAGGATTTTGAATCAGAATATTGAATTAAGTTATCATGAATTTTGAAACAAAGATTTTTAGTGATGTAATTCTTGAAGGTTGACCAATTTAAAAGGAACACCAATTACTTTAAGTAATAAAGTGTTAGAAAATGCTCTTCATTATGTTTTATTCAATACAACTATAGTGGAACCCTATTTAAAGAAAGTACTTAGAATTTTTCATTATTTACTTTTTGCAATATTATTAAAATTGCAATTTACTTTTTTTTTAATTTTTTCTTAATTAAGATGTATGTGGAAGAGTTAAAGAAATCAGACAAGAGTTTGCAAAAAAAAAAATAAAAGTTTACTTTGGAAAAAGCATGCAAATAATTTATCTTCATGGTTTACAAAAAGTTAACATGCTATTTTATTTTGTTTACTGTTGCTAATTTTGTTATAAAACTTTGATTAGTTTATTTTGCACTTTTTTTTTCACATATTGTCTTTTTCACTAATACAAGTTATTGATGTTGTTTCTTATTATAGGGCAACAAGAGATAATTTTGCTCAATTACCGAAAGTTTTAAATTCTAATATTCAAGTGCTATTATGTAAACAAGGGGCATCATGTGAGGGTTAAAGATAGTTTTACACTTGTCAATCATCACTAAGGTCAAAATTAGTATAAAAAAGAGCCTTTTATTTTCGCATCACAAGCAAAACAAGTACTTTATTTAAGGAGAAAATGATACATCTCAATGATATGTCTTACTAAAGACACCACTAATGGGATATTATAATTTGGAGATATACAATGAGAATGTTTGTTAGGATTTTCTAGGTTGGCTTGTTCATGTACCAAAAATAGTATTTAGTTTTTTGCAAAGATATCAAGTGTGTTTGATGCTCAGTTGATATTTAAAGTGAACATTTCAGAGTGATTCGAATGTTGTGTGCTTGACCTGTGTTTAATGAGTGCTCAAGTAGGCCTAAAAAATTAAAGTTTCCAACGCTTGACTAGCACTTGACTATTATTCGATAGGTGCTCAAGTAGACTTTTTTCAGAGGCTTGGCACTCGAGTGGACATTTTTTACAAATCTACCATTTGACTGCTACTCGAATGCCCCTATATAAATATAAAATCCCAATTCGCATTTTTAGGGTTTATAATGACTATTTTTATTTTTTCTTTATTTCTTTGAATAGAGATAGTTCGTCTAAATTACTCATAGCCATCCTAACCATTTTGGTTTGTTTTTAATGATTTGTGATTGATTGTTCTTGGAAGCCATAATCACCAAGCCTTCTCTATCAGAAGCCAACTATTTATCTTCAGAGTTTTGCAAGGTGTTGATGGTTGAATTTTCAATCTTAAAATGTGCATTTATAATTCCATAGGAGTAGAAAATAATTATAGTTCTGGTTATTGGGATCACCAGAGTCCTTGTAAGAGAAATCATAATTTTAACTTTTCTCTATTTAATGAATTTTAAGGTGGTTCTTTAGTAGCCTAAAGACGTTTTATCCTGTAAAGAGTTGTTCATAAGATTTTTCTTCATTAACAAATCTTATATTCAATTTTTATTAATTATTTTTCTTAATTGATAATTAAATTGATTGATGAGATTTGTTTGTGGTGAGTTTAAATTGATTAGTTAAAAAGTTATTTATTTTTAATTCATTTAGAGTATAGTAAGTTTTAACGTATTTTAATTTGTTAATTTTTTACATAAACACCTGTCACTCGCCTTTATTTTAAGTGTTTTAGGTAAAATTTTACCTAGGTTTAGACCCAAAAACACCTAAGGGGAGGCAAAAGATATTTTATTTAAAAATTAAAGCAAAACTAGTAAATTAAAACACGTTAAAATTTATTATATTCTAAATGAGTCAAAAGCAAATAAATCTCTAAACTAGTACCCTAATCCTATCACAAAAAAAAAAAAAAAACTATTCATAGATTGCATTGATACAATTGACAAAGCAATAAATGAAGTTGAAAAACAAAGATTTGTTAACGATAAAAAATCCTTATGAAGAACTTTACAGAATAAAAATCCTTTGGACTAATAACAGGAGCCACCAAAATATTTTACTAATAAAAAAGACTTACAAATAATAATTTCATACAAGAACTCTTATAACCTAATCTTGAGTAACCTACTCTGAGTAATTCGTTATTCAAAACTATGAAATCTTCTTTTCACTATGAAATCCTCAAATGGCACATTCATAATACTAAAATCTCTAGTCACCAATAACAATCAAAACTCTATAAGTTTTACAGTTGGATTTGCGGAGAGAGAATTTAAAAATCTCTCAAGAGAAAACACTCAAGTAAATCTCACTCATAAGAATGTGATTTATGTTTTCTCTTGAGAAAAATAATAGGTAATACTCTTAATAAACTCAGAAAAAAAAAAAATCCTATTTAGAAAGTTTAGAATTCCTCTAAATAACCGTCACACTCATTATGATCACATTTTTGAATAATTTCATATATATATATATATATATATATCTTTTCTACAAAAAAATTACTATTCATACATACTGCTTATCTAACTATTCACTGATATTGTTTACTGCTCGAACGTCCATAAAGCGCTAGTCCAACATTTAGATATTGTTCACAGCATGTACTGTTCATATATCACTATTTATATACCATTTACATGTCGTTGTTTATAGACTATTGGGTATTGTTCACTTTGCTCAAGCAATCACCAAGCATAAGTTGAATGCTAGCTTTTTGTCTCATACTATTAATCCAAAATACTATTTATTTAATATTGTTTATATTTACTATTTATCAATTTAATCATTTTGACACGAAATGAGCTAGCATAAAATATGAACCTAATATTAGGGTTTAAAATTAAATAACTTCAAATGTCGATACAATTTGTGGACTAAAGGATATATCAACCCTAGAAAATAAAGAAGTTACAAATGTCAAAGGGAGTAGTGATGATATTTTGGTGTAATTTTTTTTTTTGGCGTCTTTAAGTGTTTTATTATTCTATTTTGCTTCTATGTCATCTTTGAATTGTATGATGTTGTTGATGTTGTATTTGAGTTTGTTATTGTTCTGTTTTGCTTTCATTGGAGTTCTACATGCATGCTTTCTCTTTTTCTTTTTGTTTTGTCATACTTCTTTCAACAAGTATATTTGTAAAGGTGCATATTTTTTAATAGAACATGAAAAACAAAATACTAGTAAAATTATATGCTTTTAACTTTTATTTTATTTAGTTTAATAGTTAAAATAATTTTTCCTTTAGCATTTAATATATGATATGTGCAATGCTATTTTTTTTTCTTTTTGCATTTTCAAATTGCTTTGGTTACAGATTAGCTACAATAAGTTTGAGTATAGAAAAATTACATCTTAATTCATCTACAAGAGGAGGATATTTGCAAGCACTAACTAATGTCCAAGTAGAAGATCTCATGAATTTTATTACTGCTCATTTGGTAAAGCCACAAGAATAAAAAATAAAAAGAGGTTTTACTAAAATGAAGAACATTGCATGGATGATGATAATAGAATTGAAGTCAAATTTAATAGAGAAGGACAATTTATAGAAAAAGGATTTGTTACATTATATTCTTTCTCGATTTAAGAGATTGTACCATTTACAATTTTAAATTGAAGAAATGTTCCTTTGATTATGCAAAATATTTTATGAAAAACTATTTAGATTGGTTTTAATTTCATAGTTGTAATTGATTATTTTTTGTCATTCAATTATGAAGCTAGTTTTTATTGGTATTTATTTGATTGATTAACCATTTATTTATTTATTTATTGTTATGTAGCTAAGGTACAAATTGGATCAAAAGTGGCAAAAAGTTCTCATACTTAAGGAGATGGGAGGACTTTGGAGTACTTCAAAATCAACACTTATGCAAAGAATATTAAAGGCGAAAAAATATTGAAGAAAGGATGAAGCTCAAACCCTGATAACATTAGTTTAGTTTATGAATGGAAAGACTTTTGTTATAGTAAAAATTAGTGATTAGTTTAAGGTATATAATTTTTATATTATTTGAGTACAATGCTATAACATTAGTTTGTTAAGCTAACTACATCAAAAAATTTGATTACTATAAGTTAGAAGTGATAAGTTCAAAAAGATAAGGAAAAAACAAATTTCACACACATCATGTTATAAAAGAATTACTTTGACAACTCGTGACATGGTAATTATTAGGATATGCCCTAGAAATTATTTATGCTATCGGTTTCAGGAATATTTTGTTTTATATATATATACAATTTGATTATTGTTATTAATGAAAAAAAAATTTTTATTCACAAATATAAGTTATTTTATTATTTTGGCATGCATTCAAATAAAGTATGTTTGTGAATTATTTGAATAATTTATTTAATTATTAAATAATATTATTAAAATTATTCTCTATGTAAATTATATTGAGTATGTAACAATATCGCATAATAGACATACTGAATACCTCCAATGAATATCATGAAATAATATTAGTACGGGTAATGTTAAAATCATGTTATTAGGATATTGGTATAGATGAATAGTTGGAGAATTATTTTTTGAATATGATCAATTAACGATAAATCATGTAGTTATGCATGCAGTTAATAATTTGTCCTATAATTGTACTAATGTATAATGTAATCCTTTGACTTAAGACGTTATGGTCGAATTTTATATAATGCACATAATTCATATGATGTATAAGTACGGAACTAATTATGTTTCGTATGTTAAAGTTAGATTGGTCATATGTTATTTATATATGAAAATAAATGATGGTCAAAATAGAATCCATTGGCTCAACATATATAGAATTTCAGTTTTCTACTTACTCATTTTGGATTTGAATTCCTAGATAAATATTGATAAATAGTTAAAATAGTAAATCTCTAATCAAAATGAATTAAATGTTAGATGAGAAGTTCATGATGATGAGTTTAGTATATATTGATCGATAGTTTATATTTATGTCGATATAAAATTTTAACACACTATGAACCCTTATTTTATTAGAATTGGACAACAAAATAATATTTCTTACATGGTATGTACAATTAAGATAAGGTTCGATGAAATAGTATTTCATTATGGTTTAAAGACTATATCATATTACTATATGTTCATCATAGTTGTTAAATTTTTGAAGTGTTTGATATCCAAAAGAGTCAAAACAAGCTAACGACTTCTCTACAGTGAACCTATATTGTCACAACAATAACCAAATTGAGAAAAAATATTCTAAAGAAAGAAAATATTATCAATAAAAAAATTAGTACCTTCAAAATAATATATTAATTGAAATAAATACATATAAGTGTTATATATTTTTGTGGTTCTTTAAAGTGTTTAAAGAATTTTCATAACTTTACATTTTCATATAATTTATATTAAATTACATACTACTTTTAATAATATAAATTATCAAAGAACTTAAATAAAATGATCAATTATTAGATAATTACAATCAAGCATTCAAAGTTATACTTAATTATTTACTTAATGGTTAAGTAAATGTAATTATATGAAAGTAAAAAGACCATAATACAATAAATAATAATTATTAGATGATTACTATTTTGTCCTTAATATACACTTAAATTTTGGATAAATGTTCGGTATCAAAAGGGCTTACTTTATCAAATTCATAAGATGAATTGTTAAAAAAAACCCTATATATCTTTCTCCCTATTAAGCCACATTGACTTTCCCCTTTTTAGTAGTGTAGATTGTAGAAGCATTGTATTTTCAAAATTTTTTTCCTCACTTAGTCTAATATATAAGGTAATAAATTTATCATATGGTTATATTTATGTATATGTAAGATATATGTTACATTTGGTCACCGCATATTTGATAAAGTGCATGAATGGTTCATGTAATTTTTAACTCATGGATTGTTGCATTTATTGGTATGATCATTCTTTTTGTAATATCAAATATTTTTTAAGTGTTTGAAAGTTAATCATCGCTTAAACCTTTTTTTTTTATCTCTAGGAAAAAAACTAGCAAAAAACCTATATTTAGAGTCAAGTTTTGGGAAAAAAAATGCATAAAAAAGAACGGTGAGTTTGTAATGCTATAACTGCTGATGCTACAATAAGGATAACCACTTACCTAGCCTTAATATTTTATTTTCTCTAATTAATTTTACTTATGTAATACTAAATTTGTATAAATTTGTAGCATCAAATGAATGAATTTGAAAAAGATCCTTATTACCCTACTTTAAGTAATTCAAAAGAAGATGGTATGTCAAAAGTATCAAGCCTTGACAAATCTTATGTGCAAGCATTTGAATAATGAGTACAAAATCAACCATTTTATCATAAAAAGATATCATTATAGTTGAAGTGCTCAAGACAAAAGATGAACCGAAAGAAAGAATTAGCACAATATAAGAAGTTCTCTAAAGAGATGTAGAAAAAAGAGATAAATACTAAAATCTATTATATAAACCATAATCTTTTTAATAGATAATGAATATGTCATGGAAAAAAAATATAAATTTGTTGGTTTATAAATACACAAATTTTTGTATTATTAAATTCTCAAAATTTTCAAAATTTAGAGTCAAAATCAAACAAGTCAGAATGTGGTGATGAACTGAATTCACATGTTGCTCCAATGGTGAGAATAAGTCAACAATATTTATCTATAAATTTGAATATATTATATTGATTAAAATTATAACTTAATTATTAGTTTCTTGTAATAATGTGTGCATATAAAGACTAATGTTGCTAAATGCAAGTTGTTTGATAGGAGGGGATTAAGGTTGCTGAGAAAAAAGAAAAAATATATTGCCTTTGAATGAATTTCATTTAATCTGAAGATGAAACTTTATATATATAAGTATTTTCCTACAATCATGTTAATCTATTTTAAGTATCACGCCCTATATCAAAGCTAATTGACTATTAAATTGAAAAAAAGTCAAAATTTTGATAAACAAGTTAAAATCTAATAATTAAAAGGGTCAAAAAGTGCCTCGAAGTTTTAAAATATATTTAGAAATAATAATAATAAAAATAAATTTAATAAAATTATACGGTACTATACGAATTCTTGCTTTATTAAAGAAAATAAATAATTTAAAATTCTAGGGGGCCATATAAATTATGCATCATTACATAATTAGAAATATGATAATTTAAATATAAATCAATAAAAATGTACTACTAGCTAGCAATCAAAAACTTGCTTATTTTATCTTTTAGTAACCAAACATATTACTTGCCTTTTGATATGCACAGCACACTAAAAAAAATACTCTTTAAGAGGAAAAAAGAAGGAATGAGCAAAACCACAATACTTAGTAGGAATTAATACTACTAACCTAAATTGATTTTACTTAAAAGTCAATATAGTTAATTTTAAAAGAATTATACATGCCTAATTTCAATAAAACTATTGATGATGCTAAAATTTAAAAATTTACGCTTTATGCAACTATATACGTATACATACAATAAAAATAAGTATCATCAATTTTCTCTAAATCAAATCAATACAAAATATATTAAGAAAGTGTACCCACATCCATCTACCACTCTTAGTTTACTCTATTTCCACTCACCTATATATCTCAAAAGGCTTCCATAGGCTACACACTGTAGCTATAAGAATATCCAATACATACATACATATATATATATATATATATATATACACACACACACACATACACACATTATATATTGGTCCAAGGCCTAATCACTATCATATCAATATATAAGTAATATAAAATGTTTAATTAAAATTCGAACAACATAAAAGTATAAAATTCAATAAAACTACTCTATATACTATTCAAAAATTTAATTTATTTCACAAATTTACCATGCAGATATTTTCAGATAAAACAATTAATTCAATACAAGTTCGACAAGCCATAGCTGCAAAACGTGCTATCTAATATTTTATTGTAAAAATACATAATTAAATTTTTAATAATTTAAATTTATTTTTAAATTATAATCATAATCATAAACATATGAAAATGTATATATATTTATATATATCTAATTTACATTTTAAAAATAAACAACTAAGTAAGTAATGAAATTCATATATTGATCGCCTCAATTTAAATGCGTTCAGGTTCAAAAAGTCATTTGAAAATTTCAAGCTAACAATTGAATTTCTCTCATCGAAACAAGTTTAGCAAATGTCTCTGGGGTCGAAAATGATGTCCGAAGAGCCTAAAACGAGAAAGTTGACCATTGACTTGCTAACTCGCTAGTCAACAATGTCGGCAACTTGAAATTCAGCAATTTGGGCAATGGATCTCCATGTGTCTTATAGAGTTTGACGTCTTGATTCCAATAGTATAGTTTATTTTTTCATTCAATGCACCATTTGCTAAAGATTTGGTCAAAAAGTTACAACTTTGATAACTTTTTGGGCAACAATCTTGAGACTTTTGGGTCCAAACTCTCTAATTATTTTATTTTGCTTATTGAGATGAGTTTACTAATATGCTCAATTTTTTAATAAAAGATCAGGGTTGATCAAAAAGTTGAGGTAAAAAATTTTTAAAACTTTAAACAGGATTTACTAGTTTATCGAAAATCGAATTGAGATGAAGTTTATGGCAGTAAAACAGCAACGTCGAAGTGTATGGTCCAAAAATAGTGTTAATTGAAAATCAGGAAGGGGCTCATTGAAACAATAGCCCAAATAGAGAGGAGAGAGAAAGGTGGGGCAGATTTGAAATTTTAAAAAAAAGATGGGGTATTTATAGGAAAATTTTCAAAAATTACAAAATGATCCCAAATCTTTTTAAAATTATATCTAGACCAAAAATATTTAAAAATTATACAATTTTATCCAAATTTTCATTTAATTTATTTCCCCAAAAATCAATAAACATACACATATTTTGTAATATTTATATATTTATTTGATATTTTTTAAAGTATTATACTAAGTATAAAAGGAATTCAAAACCTTATAGCTAATATATTACATATTTATTTTATAAATATTAGGATATGATTAACTTCTCAATAGTTGTTATAGCTCAAGGGCATTGTTCTTGAAGTAATTCGAAAGCACTTGTTCATCATATTCCTATTAGATCAAAGACCGTAAATTATACTTTATATGATATATGAAGAAGTTAGTAATATAGTCATGTGACTTGCTGATCTGATTGTTATGAGCTCTATAAATTATCATTTGTGTCATTCATATATTTAGATAATTTCTTGTCTATTAACTTTATATGCATTGATATCCATATTTTTTTCATCATTATTTAAAGTCCTATAGATGTTTCAATATATTTATTGCAGAAAATTGTGCTTTAACATATTCATTGTTGAAAATTGTGCTATCTTATGAATTTTCTATTAGGGTCTTAACTTTTTTTTTTTTTTTTTTGAAAAATTTAGAATAACTTGAGAAAAATTTTATATTTAAACTTATCTACTCCTTCATGTTATTAAGCGTATTGATAGTAAAGACCTTAAGAGCTCATATATTACTTTTAATAATTTATGATAGTAATTTTTGGTTGAAAAATAACCATTTTTAAGGAGAGACTCTACCAAATTATTTGCAAATAGTCTCATTTTTAAATTTTGTCAGTCAAAAGTAGAATGGTCTAATGCTAAAAGTTCAAAAAAAATGTTTTTGAACTAACATTTTCAACAATTTAAACATTATGACAAAATTTCTTAAATTTAAAAAATCATGACAATAAATTTTTATAGTGAAATACTTTACTTAAATTATTACTTTATTTATTCTTTTTGTATAATAGTATATGCTTATATTTTTGTTTTCAATTTATAATGCAGGTTGTGCTAATAAATACTACTTGTGAAAGAAGTTTTGGGTGCAAATTGAAGATAAAATAGTAGTTTTTTTTTTTTCATTAATCTTTGCCTTTTTAAAATATGACACTTTTATATTTATTGTTAATTAGCATAATTTTTATTTATACTTAATATCTATATCTTTATATTATGATGGTCATACAAAATGAAGGTTTATAGCTATTTCATTTATATTTCGTTCATATATGAATTATACATTTTTATTCGAGAAAAATTTTATTTTATTATGAATAATATTTATATTTCTATAGCATATGTTCAATTGTATTTAATAATTATAACAACAACCATTTAGTTGATTGCAAACCTTAAATGCTATAAGTAACTAATTTGAAGCATCTTAAAAATACTACGATGCTATAAAACATCCCAAATTGTAGCATTTTTGTTAGGTTATGATAGACAATTTGGTAACATTTTATAAATGCTACCAATCATGTAATTTATAGCATATTGTAGTTACTACATTCCATTAAATTTGTAATATTTGTATTATGCCACAAAGACAATGCGATAGTATTTGTAAATTGTTATAAGATTTGTTGTGTAGTATGATTATAGTGCTACAAGTAATATATTTACAACATTTCATTGTACTAGAAAAAATAGCGTGATAATTATTTTTTTCAGTGGTATATAATGTATAATGGTAGCTTTTACCCAATGCAACTAAAAATACATGTATAGCTTTCATTATATGCTACAAAATTATAATTTATTAACATGGGTCATCATAACAATTGAAAAATATTTACTTTTAATAGTGCTATATAAGTATTATTATATTACAATTTTGTTGTAGTGTTGTAAAATTTAGAATTCTTTGTTGTTTCTGTTAGTATATACTCTAAATTTAATAGTATTTTAAATATTTAGCATATTTGTATCATAACATTTTAATTTATATATATATATATGTATTATTTGATTATTTGATTATTATATATTTATATATTTAATAAATGTAATAATGTCTTGAAAATAGTAATTTCAATTAATTGGACACTATTCTTAAATATTCCTAGTCAAATATTATTGTGAATAAAGTAACAATAATGCATGGAGACTAGTACGTGTAATAACTGATAACAACATGTATATATTATGATATAAGATATCAAGTCAACACATGAGTATAAGTTAGTAAACTAATGTACTGAATCGACCTATCATAAGAATGTTACGTGAATTATTATATAAGTGTCATAAGTAATTCTCATAATAACAATAATATATGTGATCCTTGAAATTGATATCACTATAATTTCTAATATAGAGAATGATATATTTTGATATTTTTAAACGTCATCTGTAATAAGATATGTTATAAAGAAAATAATTAAATATATCATAACTCATACAGAGATATATGTGTAATTAAGATAGGATTTGTCTCTCTTATATAATAGAAGTGATATTTTGAACTTTTTAATTAAAAGAGATATTAAAAAATGTATAATTATACTCAAATAAGTTAATATGTGATATTAATTTCATTTGATAAAATAAATCTATTTAAGATATCAAAAAAATATAATTAAATTATATGAGTATGACACATTTCATATCTCATATTACTACTAACGTTACAATAACCTATTGAATTGCACATTAAGATAGAGAGTATAATATATATATATATATATATGTATATAATCCTAAATGGATTTAGCATTTGTTAAACTATTTAGATTTTAATTTTGACTGAACCTATTATGTAAAAATTGGATTAAATTTATTAGTATCTATTTTACTAAATAAATTGATTTTATAAAAAAGTCTAACCAAATAATTTAAATTAAAATTAAATATTTAAAATAAAAATATATAAATATATAATATTTATTTTTTTAAGAGTATGCCTTAAATTTGTTTTTGTATCTTTACTCTTGAGAAGAGAAGAACACACAAAATATCACATACTTAAATCATAAAAAGTAATACTCCAATTAAATTTTTGATTGTGTAAATACTATAGAGACGTAGAAGAATTTAATCTATATTCATGATTTGACAAAAATTATCTAATTAGAGGTATGTACTAATTTATGATATTGAAATATATAAATATTATAATAATTAGATTTATTATATAGATCTTAGAAAATAATTTTTTTTTTTTTTGTAATTTTACTGCACGTGTATGCATTGATTTACTTATAGTTTCATAACCCCTTTTGTTTTTTTTTTTTCTTAAAAAAAAAAGGTAATGTTAAAGTAGATTAAATACATGCTTAATGTTACATATGTAATATATAATTAAAAAAATGGGTTATATAAGGTGACTATGACACCAGAGTAGATAAATTAATTACTATAAAATCTGAAAGATAGATGGGTATTAAAATATTTGATAAAATAGCTACAAATATTTGTATATGCTAACAACATATTATGACTCGAGAGAAGATGGTCATTATCATGATCCTAGGCTGTGCAAACGAGAGAAAGAACTCTGTTAAGAGGCAAGTCTCACGCATTTACTGTCACCTTCAGCTCGCTGGGCTAACAGTGCAATAGCATCATAAATGTGTAAACACTAAAATCTCCAAGTACTTTTGAGTTGTAACTATCAAGCATAGACAAACTGACAGAATATTTGGTTAATATTACGTAATGGGATGATAATATTTTCGTCATTAGTTTTTATTCTATTTATGCTAAACAGTGCATCAACTTATAAAAACAATAAAAAATTTGTTAGTTCGAGTTAGGTAAATGATCAAAATATCCTATGTAGAGGCATCATCGCGTAGATTGGCCATCACTCAACTGCCCAATTGATCATTCTAAAGCAGATGAACAGCTTCACCATTATTATAATGTACAAAATACTTTTTTTTTTATTAAGAGATTAAAAAAAAGGTCCAAATGCCTCTGCTGGATATTTCTTGATCATTCTTAAATAAATCAGATGATATATTGGCAGTAATGCTAGGTAGCAGTAATATTACTTTACTACTCTAAAGCAGAACAATTGCTTTACCGACACTGATGGTAAGCAAATTGGATCTATATTTTAAAAAATTACACAACTTACGATCGAATTTCTAACTTTGTCCATTGTTACGATGCAAATGATGATAACAATAAGAATTAGAGCATTGTCATACCTTTGTCATATTTTCACTCGTTCATTACAAGTTGAACAGTTATTTATTGTGTTAATTCATTTGCAATACAATAGATATGTTGTATTTGCCATATTTTTAAAAATATTAAATTATATTTATTGTATTTTTAAAATAAATAATTATATTTAAATTACTATTGATTTAAATTTTAATACTTAGTAATATATAACTTATTTAGAAAATTTATTAAATAAAAAACACAATTATAATTTAAAGTATTTTGTAATCATATTAAATTAATATTTTTTATTATAATAATATTAAGATATAAATTTTTTTATACAAATTAAGGTAATATATTATAGTCAAATATCTTATATAATTAATTTTTTCTTTTACTCCTTTATCATACTCCTATTA